>OX419335.1:43940364-44045364 GCA_948470475.1 Galaxea fascicularis | reverse complement strand
CGGACGTATAAAACTGGCGACAGGATCACGTTAGCTTGTAAGAAGGGCTTTGAGCTGCAAGGAGAAAACAATAATCCGATAAGAATTTGCATCAGTGGCAGGTGGACGCAATTCCCTTTCAAATGCCAAGGTAATGTAAATTGAGAGTGTATTCTTTATTTTGATTTTTATCACTTTGTTCGGTGGTTAGTGCATTAAAGCAGCAATTTACAAACATTTGGTTTGGCAAACGACAAAATACATATCCGGTTGTGATCTTTAGTTAAAGTTTTGGCCTTTTCAGTTTACGACAATAACGTTAAGGCAAGCTTAATCATCCTGATCATCATTTTAGCCTCGGTGTCCACTCTTGATTTTCCTTCATTTTCTACAGTCTTCATGCTGCGCTCCGTAGAGTGACCGACGCATTAACAAATAATGTTCTTAACATTTTTAAACCTCCGACCACAAAATCTAATCCAAGTGCTCTTTCTGTTATGTGCATTGGATGTATTAGGATCAAGCTGTCTTTCTTTACTAGGTACTCATTCCTGCAGGAGGACAATCCGTCCTGCTCGGACCAAGTGTACTCAAGAATGTTCCCCTGAGAGTGGATGCGGCTCGGAAAGCTACTTGTGTCTCTGCGACGGAAATTGTGGTTACAGCTGCGTTGAGAAAGGTATGCTTCTTTCGAACTTACAGCCAGTCAGAGGAACCGGTAATACATGTTTTGATCCGTTTGGCCATCTTCCCACAAGGCCAAAGTATTTATAAATATCTTTTGATTTTATCAGTTTTGGGTGTTAGCCCTTGGCTTTAGTTTATCTGATTCAGTAATTCCTTGATATTTCCTGTAATTATCATAAAAATGTCATGTATTCTATATCTAATAGATATGTCATGTGGCAACCCTCCTGCAATATCCAATGGTAAGCTTAATTTCACCGGAACAAGTTATAACAATACAGCTCATTACAAGTGCGATGACGGATTCAGCTTGAACACAGTCGCAGTTAAGCGATGTACGGCGAAGAAGCGATGGAGCGGCCTTACTCCCAGATGCCGTAAGTCCTTACCTCATGTTACTGGGACATTTTTCTCTCGGGAAAAAATAAGTCTGAAACATCTGCTAAAGGCTGAAGTAAATAACCACAGAGATACAGTTACTGTAAAGTCTGTGGCACAATATCTTGTGGTTGCTGTTACAACCAAGGAATAAAAGCGGAAATGTGTCAAGCACTTCAGCTGTCTCTAGTCTAGAAGTTAGATGAAATAATTTTCATTAATTGTTATCTTTTTTTGTAGTACGAGACTGCAGTAACCCCAAAATACCTAAAAATGCAATCATTTTAAACCCGAGTGACAATTATCCCTCTGGGTACAAAGTGATATTTAAATGCAACGAGGGTTACAACCAGGAAGGAATGGCTACACAAATGTGCTTTCAGGGACAGTGGACTGTTCTGCCATTCAAGTGTTCAGGTACTGAAAAAAGTCAGTTAAATCAAAAATCTTAATTTAAACTCGGTAATTATATAGCATAGGAAGTGCTAGTTTGACCGAGCTAAATAAATCTTTTTAAATCATAATACATAAAAGATAATATATAAATAAATAATAAAAAGAAAGAATTAGAAGCTAATAATACAGACAAAACTATTTACGATATGTAATCATGAAAAAGAGATCCTTTGATACTTTGGTATTATCACCAAGAGAGTTTCACAACTTAGGTCCTGAATATATCTAATTGATTTCAGTCCATGTGGTGTTGTATTACATTTAGGAGGAGCTAAAATATGAGACCCCCCAAGGTCGTATGTTGTGGCAAGTAATTGAGAATTATATTTGATGTACGATGGAACTAAATTATATCATGTTTTATAAACTAATGACTACGATAATACAATGAGGTTTTCAAGCTCTCGTTAATAGGGATTAACTGGTAGTTGAGAATAATAGAGTCTAATTCACGTCATTTAGTGCAATATTCAGTTTTTCTTGTGAAGTTGCTGATGTGATTTCTTTTTTTTTGTAGAGGGAGGTTGTGGAGACCCCGGAACTCCTTATAACGGGCGAAAAGTAGGGGTAATCTACTCTGTAAACAGAGTAGTTTACTTTGACTGTGACTTTGGTTATGAGCTGGTGGGTTCGGAAAAACGTAAGTGTCAGTCGAATGGAACCTGGACAGGACAGCAGCCAGTATGCGAAGGTGTGTCCAATCAGTGCCTTCATCGCTAGTAAATTGAAGAAAAATTACTGATGTCATATCCAAATATCACATAATCTTGTCTTCATGAACAGTATTTTGCCGTACTTTTCTTATTTCTGTTGCTGTTACTGCTTCGTTTAAATTGGTAAAAGAAATAATCAAATCATTCGGATTTATAACCTGAGATCATACCCTCCCTCCCTAAAAAAATATGAAAGACGCCTGATCACAGGTTATCGGAATTATAGCGGGCAAACTCAGGCATACAGACATGTATGACTTTCTGTAACTCTGCTTTTTTTTAACTCTTAGTTTTTCTCCTATTAATATTATAATTATTTAATCTAGTGTGGCGAATGTGCATTTACTTACTTATAAATTTTTGTCTGTATGTGACTATTTTCGTTAACGTACTTCTTGCTTTACTCCGGTGATGATCAGTAAGGTTGTGACAGTTGCGAGTGTTAAAAATGAGTGGGCGAAGGCAAATGAACGAACGAACGAGTTTGAAAGTTACGTTTAAGCGATGTAAAGCAGCTATTAATGGTATTAGAAAATATGTTGCACTGAAAAAGTTTAACGTGACTGGGTCTTAAACAGCAAAACTGACTTGTAACAAAACCCCGATGGTTTGTCAGGTTCGCCAGCGGTCAAAAGTCAGTCTACACGCTATAGTTGCTGTAAAAAAGCTTTTTTATGTCAGTTGTAGATTGTGGTTTTCCAGCGAAACCCAAGAATGGAAGGTACATTGGCAACGAAACCACTTTTCAAAGCTCGCTTCGATTTGAGTGTGACGAGGGTTACGATTTGGTAGGTTTCAAAGAAAGAATGTGTACATCGGACAAAAAGTGGAGTGGAAAAGATGTCATTTGTGCAGGTAACCAGTTGTAGTTTCTTCATGAATTGCCTCGTGTTATAAGCACAAACAATGCATTGAAAAGTCGTTTGGTGGTCATCATTCCTGGCGGTACAACAGTTTTGGATCAGCTTCCCAGCGGCAGACCGTTGATGTCATCATACTAGTACATTTTAGGTTTTTGTAATTAGAAGAACAACAAGAACAAGAAAGCCACAAAAGGATATTTTTAACCAGTAACGACAATCGCTACATACGTACCTTTTACATTAAGGTACGTTTCTATGTTGTCCTTGTTCTCGGTAACAATAGCGATTAATGGTCAATTATTCAGTTTTCTTTACTTCAACGTCCTTCATATTAATTCATCCCTGGACTTAAGCCCTCTGTAAGTACATTTGCATTTATGAAACTGAACAAGTATGAAAGCAACTGTTTCCTCCCTTTTAATCCTCATTTAAGCCGTTGATTGTGGGAAGCTGTTAAAACCAATGAACAGTTCTATGTTGGGTAAAGAAACAACCTTCCCGAATCAAGTGCAGTTTAGTTGCGATGAAGGTTTCACTCTTCGCGGATCTCAACGTCGAACGTGTCAGGCAAACAGAACGTGGAGCGGAAACGAAGCGTTCTGTGATGGTAAGTAATAATAGCTAACAAACAAACAACAGGGCCGTCAATTCTTTGCGCTTTAACTCTGTATAGATGCCTGAATCATTATACGTCTTCTTAGGGTATACGTAATTAAATGTTAAGACAACTGGAATAAGACTGCAACAAAAGAAACTTGTCTGAACAAGAAAAACTGAACAGCAATGCGTTGAAAGAAAGAACACGCAAAAGGAAAAGTGAAATCAATTACAGTACTTTCGAAAGAAGCGGAATTACGAGTTGGATCAGATGATCTTGCCTTTAAAAGAGCAAAGTTGAGTGGGATTAACTTGGTACTCTTAATTCATGAGATCAGTCCGTATAATTTTTATTATTTCTTTTCATGTCTGATGTAGCTGTTGATTGTGGTGCTTTTTCTTCGCCTATGAACGGTTCATCAGAGGGAAAAGACACGACTTTTCCTAACACTATCACTTTTAAGTGCGATGTAGGATTTGATTTAATTGGATCACGTTCCAGAAAATGTATGGCTGATAAGAGGTGGAGCGGTGTAATGCCGGTTTGTAAAGGTAGGGTCATCTTGTGATGTCTTTACCTGCTCTGATATTTTCCCCGCATGCACTATGTACCGTGTACGCGTGTGGCTAGGGCCGTCCGAATTGAAATTAAGCTGTCCCGGGTTCCAAATCCTCCCTGCACACTATCCGTGTTAATTTATCGATTTGATTGATTGATTGATCGCTCGAAACGTCAGCTTTTGGAATCCCTGAACGGTGGTCAATTTACATTATCAACTCCTTTGATAAAATCCAATTTTTGTGAACAACTTCCCCACCGACGCAGCACCACAGTTTTTTTAGAACCGTACCTATCCCCTATATCAGTGTGGCCAGGTTTCAGCAGATGCGAAAATCTCTATCTAATCACGATTGGAAACTCGACTCAAGCTCTAGTTGTTGACTGTAATGTAAATTATACTGAATTTCCTTGTTGTATTTTATTCTTTGAAGCTGTTGACTGTGGAAAGCTTCCTTCACCGACGAACGGTTCGTTGATTGGCGAAGCAACCAACTTCCCGAACCAAGTGGAGATTCGCTGTGATAAGGGTTTTATTTTACGCGGATCTCACCTTCGAATATGTCAAGCAGACAGAACTTGGAGTGGAGACAGCACGTTTTGTGAAGGTAGCTTAAAACTTTGTGAAGTATATCTCTTTGTTTAAGAAAATTATTTCACGGGCTGTAGTGGGATAACTGTAAACCAGCTTGATGTAGCTTAGTGTTTTCATTGCCTCTTTACATCTTCTCGCATTCGACTCGGAAATGTAAAGCTAAAACACTGAGAAGCACTCGCTATTCAAATTTTCGTGGCCATATGTCCGTCCGACCGTCCGTCCGTCCGTCCGTCTGTCTGTCTGTCTGTCTGTCTGTCTGTCCATCATCAACCCACTCATCGATCATTATTGGAACACCGCATTAAATTTGTTCCATTTTCCATGCTTCCGGTCGAGTTGTCGCTATCATGAAATGTTGATCAAGTTAGAGCTTTATGTTTCATCGAAGGGACATTTTTCAGTGATCGATAATCTCATCACATGAGGGTAATTCATTTGTGTATCGGTGTAAAGAAGTACATAAACCACGATCATTGCTGGCCATTTCTGTCGCTAACATGGCTTAATCCGCTGTGCATTGTTACACTGTAAATCGGCTTACCCAAGCTGGTCAATGCAAAAGTACATAATAGCGAGCTGATCATCATATAGCTGACAGCTCAGTGCAGCTTGCCATTGGCTTTGCTTTGGTGCTCGGCATTATTCCCCTGTGAATGCTCGCGTACGGAGAATCTCCAGGCTTTTGTTAAACATGGTCCACTGTGTTCTCCACCTCCTCCTCACTGGTTGTGTTCTTAACTGGCATTCATCGGCGATGCATTCTCCTGCTTTTGAAGTAGTTCCTATCTCATTTTGAAGCCATCAACTGCGGAAAGCCGAGACTACCAGAACATGGCTCCGTCTCAGGAGGATCGACGAGGTACCCACATTCAATAACGTTCACTTGCGGTAATGGATTCGAAATTGAAGGTTCAGTCGTCAGAAAATGCCAAGCTAACGGAACCTGGAGTGGAACTGAGGCCATCTGCAAACGTAAGTGGCAATTATACTGTGAAAACCCAGAAAAACCTTTCGCTCTATTAGATTTTACTGCATAGAGTACCTTTATGTACTAAATGAACTCTAAACTAAAAGAAAATTATTAACTGAACGGCGTAAGTAGTTATACCTTAGTGCTCACGGCTTTGCCTGGCTTTTCCTTGAAGCTGTTGATTGTGGACCTCTTATCTCCCCTCTTAATGGAAGTGCTATTGGTGAGAAGACAACATTCTTAAGCAGTGTAACTGTTCGCTGTGATGATGGCTTTAATCTGATGGGTTCTACATCCCGAACTTGCCAGGCTAATAAACAGTGGAGCGGCCACGAGACACTCTGCTCAGGTATAGAATAAGTTTCAGATATGGTGTAACATTAACTGAAAGGAAATTCCCTTATAATCGATATCCTGCTCGTCTTGTTTGAAATTGAGATAGTTGCAATATTTCATTGTATTTTATAAAAACGACGTGTAGACATTTATCAATCAAGGATCATCTTGAGGTGAAGATTAGCTCTTGCCACAAATAGTATGACGATAGTTTGCATCCAAGAAATCTCGATTGTTTGTCATTTAAGCCGTGACGTTCTTGGTATTGCGAGCAGACCGACAGTAGAACAGACCAACACGGGCTCAGCTGGTAAAAGTATTTCTTCCGTGTCAATTCAGACGCCTGAATTTCTTGCGTACCTGCCTGTGTTACGTGCTTAACGCCGGTAACTTGTATGGTTGACTATTTGTATTATGTTTGTATCTTTTTGTAGTAGGGCATGCAGAAAAACTGTGAGTGCTTGACCAAAGCATTAGAACCCATAATATTCTTGTTATTGTCTTTCTTCCGTCCTTCTTCTTATTCTATTTATTTCCTTCTTCGTTTTCCATGCCTAATAATGTCCTTTTCATTCAAATGTTCCATTGTGCTTTATACTTTGTCATCCCTAGCTAAAGATTGTGGCTTTATTGGTATACCACGCAATGGCACTAAACGTGGAAGTCAAACTACTTATCCTGGCATTGTGATATTTTCATGTGATGATGGGTTTATTATGAGAGGTTCTGCTGAGCGCCAGTGCTCAGCTAATGGCTCATGGAGTGGTGTGGAGACAAATTGTGAAGGTAAGATCCTTTTAAAAGAACTAAGGAAAGAGTTTGTCAAGTTTTACTATTGATTCATTTGGTTTTGGCTTTCCTTAGCAAAAGACTGTGGTTTTGTTTATGTTCCAATGAACGGATCTATCGTTGGATCAAGCTTAACGACGTTTCCAAATTTATTGACCTTTAATTGCGATTAAGGCTTCATACTGAAAGGATCTCGTGTGAGGCAATGTCAGGCGAACGCAATTTGGAGCGGCGATGAGACCTTCTGTCAAGGTAATAAGTTGAAAAAAAGAAAAAAATGAGCTCTAAATGAGAAGGTGGGGTTGGTATTTCGTTGGACGAACTTGCGTTCACCAAATATCCAGTTGGCTGTTTTAATTTGGTTTTGTGTAACTTGCCCGCCAAACCCTGTCGGCCTCGATAGCGAACATAAAGCATCAGCCCGTTTTATTACCGATCCTCGTTTTTCCCCATTGATTTATGAGCGAACGAGAAAAAACTCGGTTCGTAACATACAGTACGGATCTCGAACTCGGTTAGTAAGAGGTGTGCAGGAGGGCAAGCAGTCAGTCCATCACCAAATATAAAACCGTAAGGTCTGGCCAGCAGTCCCACGCAATCGCAGGTTTAACTTCCGTTCAGACGTTGGGTTACTTAACGGTTAAAACCTTGTGTCAACTTTGCTTGGTAATTCGGTGGCAACTAAAGTGGACGCGAGTCACCGCCATTTAGGCTTTCAGAATCAGAAAATGTCAATTGAATGGGCTGTGGAGTGGAAACTTGTTTTTCCCTCTTGGTATCATTTTACTGCATCGCGCTTGTAAGGAATGTTGTGTCGACGTTTCCGAGCAAAAGAGCTGTGCTATTCTTTCCTGTCATCTCAATCTCAGTTAAACATCCAAACGACACACGCAACACCTGTAGGTGTGCGGGGCTCGCTCCCAGCTAAACGCTGGCCAGCGCACACTTACGGACAAGTGACAACCAAAAAAGCTTTCTAGGAAGATGACTGAGAGACTGAGAGTGGAGGCAGTATGGCTGAGTGGTTTAGGCTGCTGGATTTCAGTGCGATGACCCGGGTTGAAAAACTAGCTAGTGTTGTTAGGGTAAGTGCCTGGTTCAACTCCTCTGTCATCCTTGTAAATAGCCAACTGGTCTTCTTCCGGTCAGTCTCTCTAAAAGCCCCTCTAGTGGATTGGTCGATTAAGTAATTATTTATTTTTTTATGACTTTTTCTTAACTTGTTAGTCTTATCTGTCAGTTAACCTGTGTTGTTATTGGCTGTGAACACTGAAGACAGTGCGTTTCGATCCGTCTTTTGTCAGTCAAATATCCGGAGGTTTGTTGTTTGTAACAATTATTGGTTTTTCCATTGTCTGTCTTGGTTTTTATCGTCAACAAATCGTTTGTAAGGCGCAAAGTCGGATTTAAGTTGGTGAACAAGCTTTCCTCAATGTGGAAGTAGTTAGTACCAGAAGTAACACATCTGTAAATGGTGCTCAGGCAATGTTATTGTTGATTTCACCAGTACTTGTCGCATGTTTGTGTTCGGCAGACAGTCTTGCATTCAAATTTCTTCCTGTCTCGCCAATTAAGTGGCCTGGCTGTCGCACAATTTGAGTTTGTAAACTGGTCGGCGTGGTGCCTGTCTGTCCCTCAGTTCGCGTTTAACGTGCGTCAATAGTTGCCGTAGTGATATGTCTGTTAGAGACACAGAC
Source organism: Galaxea fascicularis (assembly GCA_948470475.1). Taxonomy (NCBI): domain Eukaryota; kingdom Metazoa; phylum Cnidaria; class Anthozoa; order Scleractinia; family Euphylliidae; genus Galaxea; species Galaxea fascicularis. The sequence continues at coordinate 44,036,742 of OX419335.1, read as the reverse complement.
GTTGAAAGGATGCATGCGATAGCTTCAGACGTTCGTTTGATGTAGGTGAAGGTCGCAGTACTGACGGGTATCAGGTTAGTGTATGTAACTGTATGTGGGCGTTCTATCTGATCAGAGGTTTGATTGTGAGAATCGTTCGTTTCATCTTTGTGTACTGGTCAGTTGTAAAATGTCGTTGATATAGCAAACACAAATTGGTAAATTGCAATTATTGGATACGTTTTTTAAGCGCCATTACTATTCTTTTATTGTTTCTTTTTCAATTTTCTGTTTGTAAATTATACCAGTGTGAAGCACAGAGCTATGTACTTGAAAAGCACAAAGAAAGAGCTCTCATAGTATGTCACTTCTGTTGCTGTTATTGTGGTTGTTTTCTGTCGATATCGGCATCAAACACCCAATTCGATTTCTTCAACATGTGCTTTTTGGTCTCCCCAAAACCATTTCTAGAAAGGCTTCACGAAACTGCCTTTTCATAACACAGGAAATAATAGGGTTGAGTAAAGAGTTCAACCTTGCCATGAGGGTTGCTGTGAAGAAAACAGCGCCTGCTGTATTTGTAGACCGTATCGCAGAGTTGCTTAGCAGTGTTCGAACGATAAATATTAACTACTTAATAACCGAGAGTGAGGTCGTTACGGGAAAATCTCAAACTGAGGCCTTGCCGTATTGACCTCGCTATCGCTCGGTCAATACTGCTAGGTCGAGGTTTGAGATTTTCGCGTAACGACCGAACGGTCGAGGTTATTAAGTTGTTTATTATATGGCTAACATAACGGTTCTAAGGGGAAAAAAATTAGTTCAAGCACAAGTCGTCGCTTCACGGTAATCTTTTCATTAATTTTTTCCAAACTCAGGTGACTAACAGTCTTCCTGGTCGTGTTTTCAGTTTTTTGCTCTAGAGGCACCAATTTTCAATGTAAATAAAACAAATGTGGTCTTTGGATGACTTTTTGTTGTTTTTGTTCCTAATTTGCATCATCCGTAATCGGCCCGTGGGCATTACGGGAGAATAATGCCCTAGCACTTCGCTTCGTTTAGCCAATCAGAGCGCGCGTTATATCGTATACAAACACTAGCCATATAATAAAGGGGAATAACTAATAAGAAGTGCTAAAAGTACAGTAGTAGTTGTTTTGAGCGACTTTTTCTCCATCAAGAACTTTTTTCTTGCCTCTGTTGAGACCTGCTGGCTCGCGATTTGCTTTTCGTGGTGACGAGCTTCGAAGTTAACTGTCACTTGACAGAAGGCAATGACAACCGTGCAGTAAAGCAGGATACTGTTGTAAACCTTGAGATAAATGCCAACGTCTGTAATAGCCAAAGGTACGGTGACAAAAAGTTTTGCGATCCACACGAGAAAGGAAGAGCCGAGTACGCGAGCTTTTGTGACCATGGTCGAGTGGATGAAGGAATGTTTTAAAGCTATGTACTGTTCAAGGCTCATCAAGACCAGGTGAAGCACTGTTGCTCCACACAACATTCAAATGACATTCCAGGACAGGTTTTTCACTGTGCAAAAATCTGCTTTGACGGTTAATATTCTTGCCGCGTTAAAAATAGGAAGTCCAAATATTCGATTTAGAGCGTCTGTGACAGCCAAACACCCGATTGCGATGTTCGACATAGTTTTAAGTCGCAGTTTCGTCTTAACAGCAATGAATACAAACACGTTCAGAACAGTTGTGACGGGAGAAGCGATAATTGCCGTGACTATTAAAAACACTAGGACTGCGTAGGCATGGATGTTGTTTCGGTCAATTTTTCCGCCATGCTATACATAGATGTTCATTCATGTGGTTTTGCGCTGTTGAGGAAAGTCGCGTTCATTTTGCTCGAGTTAGAGTTAAATTCTTTTCTGTTCAACTGCACTGTTTCTCAAAACAGTAGCAATTAATTTCACAGTACTTTCTTTTTAAGAATTCTGAGTTCATTATTAATGAGTAGATGGCCTCCGAGAACTGAGGAATTAGTTACTACGCTATAGGCCTTAATTGCCCCACATTACGGATCCCAAAGGAGGCAGTTCTTTAAATGTGCTCTGTAACTACTTGATATTGTCTCGACGTCGTAAAGTTTATCTTCCGACCCCCCATCCCTCCCTCCAACCCCCCACCCTACCAGGTTCAGGAAGAGATAAAAGGAATTGTATATACATTGTAAGTGCTTTTCTTTTAATCGCGGAAAATGTTCCGTTGCGTGCGAACCCTGATAACTCAATCTTATTCAATAGAAACTGAAATATGCCAACCTGGACAATATTTATTTATTTATTTATTTAACTTTATTTATACACGGATAAAACATCAGGGCTTAAAATAAATGCTAAAAATTGTATAATTACATTGTTATAATACTACAAATTATTTACTACTAATTAAATCTAAATAACAACAAAAGTAATAACAACAAGAAGATGCCCGCTTTCCATGAATGCCGTGTGATTAATGAACTTATTCATTATCAAAACAGAAACCTTTGCAGCCGGATTTAAAACTAGCAAGAGTTTGTGCTTGCCGCAGATTGTTAGGTACTGCCAATATCAAATCAATACTGCCAGTCATGATTTGGTTTTCATGGTAACATCAACTTCAGTGAAGGCTAGCCTACATTTTATATCTGTTGCCTGCCAACTTTGTCATTTTCTCCCTTATTAACGCAGGTAAAACCGTTATTCGCGAGTGCAGTATCCGCTCTTTCCACACCGGATGAGGGAGGGTTGAGTTTACGTGAAACGGCATCCGAAAATGATAATCACATTGTGTGTACCTGCCAATTCAGGATTTAGACACATCGTCATTAAATACATTATTGTTTCAAACAGCTGTGGATTGTGGACCTTTGCCTGTACTTCTCAATGGCTCCTATAAGGGGGATCTGACGGTTTATCCGAATAAAGTCGTATCGTACTGTGACGAAGGTTTCTTACTGAAAGGCTCTGTAGAGAGATTCTGTCAGGCGAACAGAACGTGGAGTGGAAAACAAGCGATATGTGAAGGTTTCGTTAATTTGTTTTAGCAGTTGTTTGAACTAGTGTTGTTACTTCATCATTAGAGGTATTGTTGTGAATTGGTTTATTGCAGAGTAGATAACCGACAACTTTAAGTTTACAGTTCGTTGACAACGTTCTCAATGGAAAAGATCTCTTTCTGTCTCGATCCATCACGGCGATGATTGTGTATCACATACTATGCCCAACTATGATTTTCACTGGCCGCCTGTCCGAGAAAGGGGCTAATACTGTACCGTGGATACAAACTTTTCTTCAAGATAACTATGGGTAAAAAACATATTATCGAGCTCAGAGGATTATAGAAATTACGACTCTTTTTTAGAAATTATACAAGTTACCAACTTCGGTTAGTTTTTTGATAGGAACAGCGGGATCGTTTGCGCTGTATTCAAGGATCTGTTATCGCTATTAACAGTTTGAAAGCAAACTACAGGCCTGTTAAGCTAGGGTTCGTATACCCGGAATTCCTCAATTAAGGAGAAATAAAAGAGATGAGAAGAAATTGCTAACGCTAATGTCATGCTCATCTGTTTTAAATGTAATCTACTTAGCTGTGGATTGTGGTACATTATCTGCTCCACTGAACGGAAGTGTACAAGGAAGTGTTACTACTTTTCCAAACGTGCTCCAACTTGGATGTGACAGAGGATTTACGCTTGAAGGCTCCAATGTGAGGAAGTGTCAGGCCAATGCTACATGGAGTGGAAGGACCACATTTTGCAAAGGTGTCGAATTTGTTTGTTGTTTGTTTTTACCTCTATTTATGTTTTATTTTGTTCGTTTAATTGTATGTTTTTTTAAATGCCATGGCTGCACAATAGAGAGATAAGCCAAATTTAAACGTTCCTTTATCAAAGGTCAGTATTAATTAAGGAGCTTAAGTACCTACTGACTTTTTCACGGTAGCTAAAGACTGTGGACATCTGCCTGTACCGATGAATGGATCCATAAATGGAAAGAAAACAGATTACCCCAACCAATTGTTATTTCTGTGTGACGAAGGCTTCGATTTAATTGGTTCAATAGTCAGGCGATGTCAGGACGATGGGAGATGGAGCGGAGAACAGCCAACATGTAAAGGTGATGTCCTTATCCACGCATTTAACCCAAGATCGGTTTTACGTAGCGCGTTTTCGCCGAGTTATCGCTATCTTTTGGGCTCTACTAATGAGCTGAGAGTGCGGTGCTGTGAGCTATTACAAACATCATGCTATCTCAAAATGTGGACTTCCTCTGGTCTAACTTCTCGCTGGCGACAACCTCTCGCACAGTGGGCGCGCTAAGTTGGAATATAAGTATTTTGGTGAAAAACATCTTGGGTTTTGAAGATTGAAGGGATCAGAAGTAGAGGCCAAGAAGGTGTGAACCCCATCCCCTTTGATTCGTTCCAACTCTCCACGGTTTCAAAATTCAAGATGGCGATCTATTACACGAACGTTTATTTTAAGGAGGCTGGAAAGGGTTTTTTTGCTGCACGCGCGCGCGCAATCTGCACACGCCATAACTAAGATGCACGCGTCAGCCGAATGAATCAAAATCAAGCACACCGAAAGTTAAATACTGCGTGAAATCGCGCGAACCGGAAATAAAATCTGCCGAAAACATCTGTTTTTAGCTCGAAATTTTGCTCGGTGGCCTATCTTGATTTTTTCACGATGACACTTCAAATATAAAGTTTCGGGGAAAATTATCTAAGTAGAATTTTTTGTAAGCCATAAAACACGTTTTTTTAAATATCTTAAATTCGACTAGATAAATTGTTTTCATACTGCCTGAAAAGTTGAAGAATTTAGGGAGCTTTCCAACAAAGAAATAAAAACGGTAGGTCACCGAATTAGTTTCTCAGATAATTTACAAAAACTGACGTTTATAGAACCTTTTTGTGGACCTGGCACGTTGCCATGGTAACTGATATGACGTGATAAGCACCCTTAAACTATAGCCCAACAATAGAGTTCCGAGGAGACATATAGTTTGCCTACACCATTAAATATCCTTCTTTGTAATCTTTCATCGTTTCGCAAACAGTATATCAACGAAGCACGCTTTCGAGCCTCCTTAATCGGAACTCGCCAGCCAAGAAACGCCTGTACTGCACTACTAATTGTTGAGATTTTGACGGCAATAATTTACGGGAGGTTTGGTTTTATTGTTAATAAAAAAAAATTAAGTACTTTAAAATTGCTCCGTTCAGTTGTTCTTAACTGCTGTCAATCCCGCGATGTTTTATACGTTCGATTTCCGTGAGTCGATCCCTGTGGGAGCTTATTAGTAGGTCAGCCCTCTTGAGACTTTACTGACGAAAAGCAATCGTAAAATAAACAGTAACTGCGTAACTGATTAAGTACAAATCTAATCCAAATTTCGACCTTAACCTAGACCTGACCCTGAAACTGACTTTTCTTATTTAAGTTTGTTTGCCGTTGATCCCTACAAGGGCGCGCGAGAAGTACGCGAACAATGTTTGACCACGTTTCCGGCGTTTTTTACTTCCATTTTCAGTTTGGCATAAATGTTTTTTATCATTTTGTTTATCACCACAGCAAAGGGCTGCGGATCTCTTTCTATACCAAACAACGGCACATTGTTTGGGAGACAAACAACGTTCCCTAATGAAGTTAGTTTTCGCTGCGATGAAGGCTTTTTGATGATGGGATCAGAAAAACGTCAATGCCAAGCTGATGGAACTTGGAGCGGAAATGCAACGTCATGTTCAGGTATTCAGGAGTTTATTTTTACATGACAAAATAGGTGGATTCCCGCTGGCGTTTTAGACATTCGTCTGCAAGTACACCTCAGGCTGCGTTCAGACTTGGTGCCCGAGCACGGTGCCCGAGCACGGTGCCCGAGTACGATTCTTGATGGGCACTAATGTGAACACACCTTTTTTTCAAGTACCCACGCCAGAATTCGGGCACGGTGCTCGTGCTTGAGTACAAGGTCTCAACCTTGTACTGGGCACTGAGCTGGGCACTGATTTCTTGTGTGAACACGTTTTTTGTTAGTTCCCTGGCACTTTACCCACAAACCACTGCTTTGCGTACCCACAATTCCTTGCTATGCTCAAGGGTGGTCTAGATTTCAAAATGGTGTCCGACGGAGTGAATGTGAACATATCAACATATCGGGTACGCAGTGTCTGAACACAGCACCATTTTGTGTCGGTGCCCGGGCACTAGTGCTCGGGCACCAAGTGTGAACACAGCCTCAGTTTCTCCAAGGCCCAGGTCCTCCCGTACCGCTGGTGCAAGCATTTGAGTAGCTCACAATATTGTGACTCTGCTCTGGTATCCCAGAAGTATTTTTCGGTTAAAGGAGCTCTTCACATATTTACATACTGACTGTATCGTATCCCACAAAACTTGCAATAGCCAACTATATGCTTGTCGACTCGGTGATTGATAACGAGCCTTTGGTTGACCTTTTTTTGATACAAACCTCACTGTTTTTCAATAGTGAATCAGAAAAAAAAACTTCAAATTAGACCTATTCCGATATTAAGTGAGAGTAGTTGTCGTGAATATTTTATTTTCTTACGAGGCTTGCTCACCTTACGAACCTTACAGCTGTTGATTGTGGAAGGCTGCTTGCTCCCAAAAATGGCTCGGTGCGTGGTGATCTGACAGTGTTTCCAGAAAGCATAAAATTTTCTTGTGATGAAGGATTTATTATGAGCGGCTCTTCTGTTCGATATTGCCAGGCCAACGGCACCTGGAGTGGGTTTCCCCTAGGGGAGGGGCATCTGGCATACCCACGGGGTTTGACATTTTTGCTTCAAATTTTGGTCAATTTTTTCACCCTGGGACAGAAATGTCCATTCAGATTCCCCCACCCAAGGGAAATTTTGTAAAATATCGAAACACCTTAAAGAAACCATATTAAAATTTGCCCTGTTCACACCAAAGCTTAAACATGTTTAAAATCTGTTTAGTTAATCAGTTTAAAATTGTTTTCTTTATAAATCTGCTTACTAAAGTTTTCTGAGTACAAACTCAATGCAAATTAAAGCCTGAGTTCCAGTTTTTCTTTAACGGTTTTCATTTTTCTAAACCTGGTTTAATTAAACATGTTTAGTTGGTGTGAATGGGGTATTTAATATTAGTGGCAACCTGCACAATAATTAATAATTTTACATGGTTGAAATCACATCCAAACTAGTTTACGCCAGAAGATGAAAAATCGATCTATTGGCTAATAGTGCAAAGAAGAAACTTTTTTTAATAACATAAACGATCGGAGAAATATGGTAAATAACTCATCATTCGACCCGCTCAAGATTCTGTGAACGCCCACCGATAAAAGATGTCAGGTTCGATGGTAGATTTAACAATGTGTATGGTACTTCTACTGTCCTCACCAACCAAATGTTGACAATCTTCCCGACGCTGGGGCTGAGAGTTTTATATGAGGACGCTACAAGGTACACCCTTAAGAAAGAGGTAAATTGGTGGAGGAGGCCATTACCTATGCAAATAACACATTTGATGGTTCCTTTTCAGCTGTGGATTGTGGAGCGCTTTCTGCCCTTGTCAATGGAACTGTTTATGGTGAGGCAAGCACATATCCCAGCATACTACTGTTTGAGTGTGATGAGGGGTTCACCCTATATGGTTCTGATAGTAGGGCCTGTCAGTCAAATGGCGCTTGGAGTGGAAATGACACCATTTGCCAAGGTGCGTGTAAACGTCTTCTTGATAAAACAGTCATTGATATTCTCAACCGCTATAAATAATTAGTTTGAGGTACTGTGTGGTGAAGGAGGGGTACATGCAAAATTAGTTTACATTTTATTCAGCGTACGCTTACGCTTTTGTGACATTATTACTTGCAAGCAACAATTCCCCATGGTAACGGAGAAGCGTTACAGACATATGACTGATTTAGTTCATTTTCAGTTAAAAGAAAACTTCGATCTAATATGAAATGGTTTGAGCCCTGACGTCTTTCCTGTATCGTTTAATTGATTGTGGTCCTCAGAGGGAGTAATGTTCGCAGCACTTACTGGTGATTGGAAAATCTGATCGCCAACAACAACTTTATTAATTTATACGTAAGAAATACAAAAATTCTTGAGCCCGCGGGTAGCTTGATAACTTGATCGGAATACATTATCACTTGAAACGTAGTCTGTAATTTTGCAAAACGCCAGGCACTGTCACAAAAAGGCAGTTGTCCTTAGCACTGTCTTTCCCGCATGCCTAGTCAGACGTTACAAAACCTCACTCAAAGTAATCAGCCTTGCCCAGTACAGAATGTGCTTTTGGACACTGCTGTTTAAAACTGCTGATTACTGAGTTATGGTTCTTTTTAGCCAATGACTGCGGGCCTTTGGCGATGCCAAGGAATGGATCATCTGTGGGGGGTAAGACTACCTATCCAAACGAGATAATGTTCTCGTGTGACGAGGGATTCATTCTAATTGGCTCAACTGTCAGGCAGTGTCAAGCTAACAAAACTTGGGGTGGACTGGCAACTTATTGCGAAGGTAAGAGAGTACAATTGAACAGAGGGATTCAAACATATTTTTCTATTGTGGTATAATATCTACATATACTTACGATTTATCGTGGTCACACAATGACTAAATAACAGTTTTGACGATTCTTACTTTTGCAGTTGACGCTCGTAATTGTAAATTCTGAGCGCCCCCTTTTCTTGCTGCTTTGCTTATTCTTATAAAATTCCTTGGCATTCTCTAACCATTTTGCCAGCCGGTAAGCATCCTACGATTATCTAGTGTAGAGTTTTTCCGCTTGAAAGAGGTCAAATGCCGCCAAATTCCTATTGAGTGTGCCACGTGGGTGTAGTGGATCATCATCCAGGACTCAAAGCATTTTACTTATAGTCCTGGGTTCATAATGACTGGCTCAAGCTAACAGAACGTGGAGTTGAACCACCACCACTTCCACAAGTTGGACAATATTCCTTAAGCACATCTATTTTGAAAAGGACCCTAGGTTACAAGTTACAAGGAAAGGTTCATTTCATATTCACCACTCACAAGGAAAGCTTCATTGCGAATCGGCTCCGATTTTGTTTTTGTCTGTCAGTCATGGTGCCTTCTTTATAGCCCTGAATTCAGAATGGTAATTTAAGTAATCAGAAAGACGAGGCAATGTGTTAAAAAAGAAGAACGTCTGTTTTTAACTTGTTACAACAACCGCCATCTTTTGCGTCACTTTCAGAAATGTGGATTTCTCCAAGTGGAGTGCTGACCACCAGTGTTTTAAACGGGTATCATTTAAGGACAGACGGACGGTCATTACACGGAAATTTGAAAACGCGGTTGTCCTATTTTTCATTTTTGGTGTTTATGATCATATTACTCAAAGTTAATGCGCATTTCCCGGAACGCATGAGAACCCCTTCAATGTTTCTTTGCCTTCAATCTAATCTTGTTTCTTTAGCAATCGATTGCGGATACCTACCTGTTCCCAGGAATGGCAGCATCATTGGTGGTGAGACGAAGTTTCCTAACTTGCTCAGATTTGAATGTGACGAAGGATTTACGCTTGTTGGATCTCATGAAAAAAAATGCCTGGCCAATGGAACATGGAGTGGCACCAACACGTTTTGCGAAGGTATTAGCCATGGAAAACTGATTGAAACACACGACAAAGTAAATTAAAAAAACGGAATGGTGTAAATAAGGAGATTAGGCACGTTTATTTGCTTATAAAAGAAGAGATATATCACTCAGAAACATACAGAGCAGGCGTTATATTTTTACGTCTCCGTGGCGCGTGACTCGTGCTTCGCGATCACCTCGCTTTTGCTCCGCTCGCCTGAAAAACGCAAAATAACGCCTGTTATGGAGGTCAATTTACTCAGCAGCTTTCTGTTCTGTTTAATTTAGCGAATGACTGCGGACCTCTCTCAATTCCAATGAACGGCACATTGTTAGGGAACGTAACGACATATCCCAACAAAATCAGCTTTTCTTGCGATGAGGGCTTCATCCTACAAGGATCTGCTGTCAGGCAATGCCAACCGAACAAACGATGGACTGGAAATGACACATTCTGTCACGGTACGTATCGTCATGTTAACAGATACAAAAGAAAATCAAGCCACGTTTATCTTTACTGAACTGTTCGTTGATTTCATTTTTGGCAGCTGTTGATTGTGGAGCTATTGATTCTCCAACGAGTGGCTCTCTAAGTGGCAACCAGACGTTGTATCCAAACAGTGTACATTTTGCATGTGATCCAGGGTTTATTCTAAGTGGTTCATCTCTCCGAACATGTCAAGCTAACGGAACATGGGATGGAACGAACACTATATGCAGTGGTTAGTTCAGTTATGTGTCTCGCCACCTTTACCCCAAGTTGTGAGTGCAGTTTTTTCAGAACTTCCTTTATCATATATCTCATTTAGTACGCGCGCTGTGATTGGTCAATTAACCTCAGAGATATTCTTACTAATCTCGTTTTCTCGGTCCGTACTGTAAATTACGTATCCTCTTTTTTCCTGTTGATTGTGGCCCTGGTTCCTCGCGCTTGGGCAATAAGCGAACGGGAAACTACTCGGTCCGTAACGAACATTACGGACCTCGAATTCGGTTAGTAAGAGGTATTTATTTAGCCATCTTAATCAAGTTTTAGCGTTGTTTCAGTGTTCTGGAGGATATAAAGATAGTCAAAGAAAGAGGAGTGAATATACATTATTCCTTTCCAAACAGACGTCAATAGCAACATTTATTTTGCTTCAGTTTCTTATTCTTTTGTGAAACCCTTTTTGTTTCTTCTAGCTATTGACTGTGGAATTGTCAAAACTCCCCAAAATGGTAGTGTGCTCGGTGAAGTGACAACTTATCCAAACGTGCTGAGATTTTACTGCGATGAAGGTTTCACTCTTCATGGAGCTGATATAATAACATGCCAAGCGAGTGGATCATGGAGTGGCACTGCGCCTATATGTAAAGGTAACTTGAGAATCATGATCATTACTTTAAAATGTTTAATTCAGTTTTAATTTGTATTAAAACACTTGTTTTATGCTTTGTCATGTTAGCGAATGACTGCGGGCCTCTACCAGTTCCAATGAACGGCACGTTAATTGGTAATCTAACAACGTATCCGAACAAAGTAAACTTCACTTGCGATGAGGGCTTTGTTCTTCAAGGATCTGCGATAAGGCAATGTCTGCCTGACAAACGGTGGGCTGGAAATGACACATTTTGCAAAGGTATGTTGTGCTTTAAAGTTTCAATTCGGTGCAGTTTTGTTTAATATCTGTCTTGTTTATTCTTAACTAGCCATCTTATTTCTTAGAAAAGGCAGGAAAAAGTACAATAACGATTGTTGTTGTTCATTTAAGTTAACCTCCATAATGCTTTTTGTTTTTCGATTGATATTATGGTAGCTAAAGACTGTGGACCGCTCGCTGTGCCCACTAATGGCTCGTTCCTGGGATCACAGACTTCTTTTCCAAACCGATTTATCTTTAGCTGCGACGAAGGATTCATCCTCAAGGGTTCGAAAGACAGGAAATGTCAATCAAATGGAACGTGGAGTGGAAGTGAATCACTTTGTGCAGGTAGCTGTGGAGTTATGTCCAGGGCAAGTATACGTAGCAGGGGAAGTAGCCGACGACTTCCAAACCTTTTGATGTGAAGTAGCTATTCACTGCAGTAAGAGCGTCACCAAGAACTGCACTTTACTACTTTAACAACGTTTTGAGAAACAGAAAAATAGAACCACTAGGTCGGGGTGATAGTTATCTTGTTATTATTGCCCTTTATCTTATTGGTTACTCGATGTTGTAGCTTGACCTATTTTGTCAAACCGTTGTATAAATCGCCCAAGGATCTATAAAGTTTCCTTGGTTCACATCAGCGCTCTGTATCTAAAAACGAAAAATTGAAATAGGTACGAGTGTTTCACTCACGTGTGGTTTTTATTGTGAATCAAGGTGGGTAGATTAACGTTGTGATGTTTTCCCCATGTGTTTAATTGTTTTGGTTTTTATCAAAAGCCAAAGACTGTGGAGCACTGATCCCGCCAAAAAATGGATCTTTATTTGGTCATGTGACCACATATCCTCACAACGTAAAGTTCTCCTGCGATGAGGGATTTAACCTGAGAGGCTCCAATTTTAGGCAGTGCCTGTCAACTGGAAATTGGAGTGGAAGTAGTGCATTTTGTGAAGGTATACACACGTTTAATGGTAGCTTACTATGTCCCGGTTTAACCTTTACTGGGAAATCCAACTGAGCCTGTGGTGCAACCGCACATGTCACTCGAAATTTAGGTGAAAAGCGAGATACAGTTTACCAGCGGTGTGTTCACTGTCTGCCACGCAGGCCAGGAAATTCCGTGCCGTTTCCAGGTCATGTGCCACGGCTTGCACCCGATGTTTCTCTGTACTATTTGCAATTATATAGAATAACCACCATGGCGTGTCAGGTGATCTTAAATTGTGTAAATTAGGTTGAACACGAGTCTTCTGCGTAAGGCCTTTGTCCGTAAGCGTAACTTATTTCAAATTCTATTCTTGATCTTTGCTTCAATTGAAAACTTCAATATATATAGTCAACTATATATAATATGTTTCGTGTCCCAGCTGAGGACTGTGGTCCTTTACTTTCCCCGACCAATGGATCATCAGTTGGTGAAAAGACAACCTATCCAAACACAAAGACTTTCAACTGTCGTGATGGCTTCATTCTGAGAGGATCGAAGATTCGGGAATGTCGCCCTAATGGAACGTGGAGTGGTGTCGAGACGTTCTGTGAAGGTATTAAGCTACAAAATTTATAACAGGCGTCTACCTGAGATATTCCGCAATCGAAGCAGCCCTTGTATCTAAACTCTGCGGTACAAAAACGCTTGCTGTCATAGCAAGGATGGTCTGGAGTTATGAAATGATTATCCTTTATTCTTTTTTCTTGAACATGCTCGCCATTTAGATATCAGAGATAGTTCTTATGTTTTCTTTCAGCCAGAAGTTGTGGTCTACTTCTTGTTCCTGCCAACGGTTCCTCCATAGGAAATCATTTTACCTATCCAAACAAAATATCTTTTATGTGCGGTAAAGGATTTACTTTAAAGGGCTCTGAATTAAGACAATGTCAAGCCAATGGCGAATGGACTGGGAACGACACTTTTTGTGAAGGTAAGAATTAAAAGATACCTTGAGGTAAAGTGTCATGCGATTTTTCGTTTTTCTTGAGTAGTGAATTTAGCAGCTTGCTAAATCTAAAAACTAGTACTGATATCAACTGTCCTCTTGACTATCTGGCTGTCGTTCTCCTCAAATCAGTTGTCAAATTCTCTTGCGGGGATCGCTCATCTCGAAATTCATAGCAACGTGGTCCTGTTGGCGCAAATGTTGTAGATAATTTAGTTCCTTGTCTAATTGTTTTATTTTTTATGCGTGTTTAGCCGTGAACTGTGGTCCTCTCTCTACTCCTCTAAATGGGTCTTTGTCTGGCCTTCTGACGGTATACCCCAACCAAGTGCAATTTGATTGTGATCCAGGATTTGTTTTGCGTGGTTCTTCCGTACGTACCTGCCAGTCAAACGGAACATGGGATGGTTATGACACTGTATGTGAAGGTAAGACAAGACGACAGTTTAACAGACATAGAAGCTAAGGATGCTCCCTGATTAATAAATTGCAGTTGGCTAAAAGTTTTGTTAACTTTTGTTAATAACGTCCTTACTCATTTGAGAGATGAACCGATAATCATGTTCTGGTTAGAGATTCCAGGTTGGTGAATCGGTTGAAGAAAGTGCATTTAATAGCGAGGCAAACCTATAGTATCGACTTAACGTTTGTAAAAAGCAAATACAAGATTGCCTTATGTCTCTGTGGGTCTTTCTTCGTTTCTTTCCCCTTTATTGCTCGCTTAATTGCTTTGCTTTCCTGCTTTCTTTGTCATGGACATGATCAATTGTACTCACTTGAAACTTTTGTCTTTGAAGCTGTTGATTGCGGTGAATTGTACCTCCCTCAAAACGGCACAATGATTGGTGGAGAAAAAACAACATATCCAAGCATCGTACACTTCAGTTGTGATGAAGGTTTCATCCTGAATGGCTCAACTCTTAGAAAATGTCAGACAAATGGTACATGGAGTGGTAACACAACCAAATGCCAAGGTGCAGTGATACTTCTTGTCTCCTCTTTTACCATGAATTTTTGTACTTTCAAATCTGTATAAATGACTACCAGAAATTTGTTTCCGATCTACATTTGTCTGTTATTATAGGCAAGAATCTACAGTACAAAAGTTTTGTCGAAGCATTACCCTGAAAACCTTCAAAGCGGAAACGTCGTCAATTAACATTTGGACACATATTTTCTTTTTCCAGCTCGAGATTGCGGAGTTCTAACAGCCCCAACAAATGGGTCCTCTATTGGTGATCTAACGGTCTTTCCAAACAAGATCCTGTTTGATTGCGATGAAGGATTTAATCTAAGTGGGTCTGATTTAAGGCGTTGCCAGGCAAATGGAACTTGGAGTGGAAAACAACCATTTTGCAAAGGTTTCCGATGTTTTCGTTCGTTACTATAGGATGCTTGGTATAGCTCGTTTACAGAGGATGCAAGATAATTTGACTGCCTGTGTTGCTCTAAAAGCGGATACTGAGTTTAAGCTTGTGTATTCCAGTCTGCTCATACACATATGCAAATTTACCATGAAATACAGCTGCTTAGAGTTCTAACAATCTATTCAGCAAGAAGATTTCCTATCTTGACTGATTTCTCGTATGTATTCGATCGCATCTTGTGTTACAGATGCTTTGTATGAGATTTGTTTGGTCTACTTAATTAAGACACTTCTAATTTCATTTTTAGCTGTTGAATGTGGCCCTTTACCTGTTCCGATAAACGGCTCCTCTTCTGGTGACTCCACAGTATTCCCCAATAGTGTCCAATTTTCCTGTGATCCTGGTTTCATCCTTAATGGATCGTCAAAGAGGACATGCCTTGCGAATGGGATTTGGAGTGGTTTGTCAACTCTGTGCGTTGGTACGTTTTACGTTTCAGGCCAGAACTTCGACCCACTGAATATTTGACTCCAATACATAACCATTTTTGTTAACAGCCTGGAGCCCGATGATTTCACTGACTGGAGCCCTGACCATTTTTGTCTAGATCCCTAAAACAAATGTTATGGAGCCCTGCACTTTTAGGCCTGTAACCCTGGAGCCCTAAACCCCTTTGGGACCCTGACATATACAACCGCTGAGAATAACACCTACCAAAATACGTCTATAAGATCTAACTATGCCTTGTTCAGTAATGATTGACAGCATTACTTTTCCTTCCGTCAATAGATAAACGACCTGATGCTCACACGAAACGGAGACCATCATCGCTTATGATAATGATCTCGATTCTCACCCCGGCGACCCTCTTTTCATTCCATTTACGTCAGTTACTCGCCGCGCCTGTTCCTATGATTACATTCTCCTTTCACCGTTGACATATCACACGTTTAACTGTTCGTACGTGCTCTGTTGCCTTCATCAGTAAATCTTCAAAATGGGTTATAGAAGACAGTGACTGTAATGAAAACGATAACTCCATAATTCTTCAAAGACGCTGCGATAGTGATTCACGCATAGAAGCACGTTTTCACGGTAAACTTGGACATTTTTCTCCTGAGAGCATAATTTTTTGCTTCCTCAAAACCTAATAGCTTTGCGTAACCGCGCAGCTCTCCCGCCTAAACTTTTGACGGCAATTATAAAAATATAAAAAATTGCACACAGACAGACGGACGGGCGATTGTTCATGTTTTCGATTCTTTACACCAAAATTTGTCTTCTGTCACGAACTGCTCTAATTTTATTGTGAATACATTAGCCGTATTCACATTAAAGGACGGGAAACTCGGTTACCCGTCAGACGAGTTTCCCGTTCTAGTGTGAAGTTATCTGACTTACCGACATGAATTCACATTAGGACGAGTTTTTAGGACGGGTTAAGATGCCGAGGTACTGGTGCGAGATGTGCGTGGTTACCTGGCCAGCAGAGAACAGAACGCGCCTGGCTGATTCTAGTATTTCCAAAGTATGCAGGCCTATATTTCAAACTGTCTCTTGAGCTCAAAGAAACGAAGCAATAATTTCTTCTCTTACGTTGTTGAAAACATATTCATTTGCCGTTTTCTTGAGGGCCATTGTTTCCAGAACGAGAGCAAAAGGCTTATCTCGGCTTTCAGTTGATGACAACACAGCGGCAAAGATCTTTGTCTGTTTGTCAGTCAAGGGTTTGTTTTTCTGCGTTTTAGAACGCTTCACCTTCTTCTTCGGCGCCATTTTGTTTTCCCAAAGTGCTCTGTTTTCGTTTTAGTTCCAGTCCAATCGGCGCATTTTCTCCTAAAACTCGACCTGGAAACCCGTCTAAGTGTGAATTGGTGATGCAATTTGACGAGTTTCTTCTCGTCTAGTCGGGAAACTCGTCGTTAAAAACTCGTCGACTCAGACGGATAAGTGGACGGGTAAATTTGGACGAGTTTCTCGTCTAAAACCCGTCCCGACCCGATTTCACACTAAGACGGGAAACTCGTCTCGTCTCTAGTGTGAATTCGGCCATTGATGTTACTCATCCAGCAAAGAAATTGATGGATCTCCCTGCTTAAGATTATGTGTTCAAGACACTAGTGCTTTGCTCACAATTTTTTTCTGCTTTTCCTCCTTTTGGTTTTGCTGGTCGTTGCTTTCAGCTGTTGATTGCGGTCAGCCTCCGTCCTTGAGGAATGGAAGTATTACTGGCAAAAGTACAACCTATCCTAATTTCATGCATCTGAGCTGTGACGAAGGATTTGTTCTCAACGGTTCATCCAAGATACAGTGCCACGCCAATCGAACGTGGAGCAAATCGTCAAGCTTTTGCAGCGGTAAATAATCCAAACTATCGCAGTCCTCTTATTTTAGACATATTCACGATGACATTTTAGTGTGTTCCGTGCGAAAGTACAATTCTTTTTGCTCTCGTTTTGCGAAATGTGTAAACTTTCTTGAAACGTTTGGTAAACGACTTGCAGGGAAATGAGCCTCCTTGGTTAACGATTCCTTTAATTTAGGGTGCGGATTGACCTTATACGTTCCACTTTTACAGCGAAGGATTGTGGCCTACTTGCCGTTCCCTTAAACGGTTCAGTATCTGGGACTGAAACAACCTTTCCAAACGAGGCTATGTTTAACTGCGACGAGGGCTTTCTTTTAAAAGGGTCAACGGTAAGGCGTTGTCAAGCTGATGGTTCATGGAGTGGTACTCAGGCCTCGTGCAAAGGTAAAGTGTCTTTCCAGATAAAAGCGTCTGGTCTGTGACAGTAAGAAAAACTTTGTACAATTATACTACAAACTGTTTAATTTTACGGTTTATTCTTAGCGGTGGACTGTGGTCCCTTGAAAGTTCCCTTGAATGGATCGTCTTCTGGTGGCTCCACAGTGTTTCCCAATAGCGTTCTATTTGACTGTGACTCAGGTTTCATTCTCAATGGATCCTCCTCAAGGAAGTGTCAGGCTAACAGAACATGGAGTGGTTCCACAGCCGAATGCATTGGTAGGTTCTTGCCATGCATTTCTAGCTGCTAATGTTCCTTTTTAAGGACAGCAAAAAGTACCACAAGTATGTGTAATTTTCTGTTCCCTTACTTTAATCCCAGTGTACCTGTTCTAATACATGACTGTCTTTATGGAAAGCACATACCGTATTTTCTTGGTTTAACGCCGGACCCCGATTAAACGCTGGGTGAAAACTAGTAGTTTTAAAATAAACGCCGGGGGCGTTTGTTGGAGACCCCGGCGTTTGATCCAGAAAAGGCGCTGTACTTGTAGTCAAAGAAGTTGGGGAAGTTGCCTATTCGTGAACTCAAAACATGTTTTAGCTAAACCCATCTGCCTGCTATGTACCTGCTATGAACTTGCTTGTTCATGCATTACTTAATATGTTCTGTTTGCCTTGGTAATAATAATTTTTCGGTGACTAGGGGACTGCAGTTTGTAGGGTCGAAAAAAAGAGAGTAATTGTTCTGCTCTAAGAAACCTTCTCTGGGTCTCAAAGAACAGACAGTAATAATCAATTTAAAAAAGTAAAGAAAATTGCATCTTGTCAATAAACGCCGGATCCCGATTAAACGCCGGGTTCAAACAAACGCAAGGCTCATCAGGCAAAGGTTGAAATAAACGCCGGGGGCGTTAAATTGAGAAAATACGGTGACCAATGTTGTCGTCATGTTTTTATTCAGCACGAGATTGTGGTCCTCTTCCTGTACCTAGACACGGATCCTCTTTTGGAGATCAGACAGTCTTTCCAAACAAGATCCGTTTTAGCTGTGATGAGGGATTTAATGTTATCGGCTCTGATGTAAGGCGCTGTCAGGAAAACGGAACGTGGGGTGGGATTGAGACATTTTGCGAAGGTATCCGCAATAAAGCAATGCATATTTTCACTTTTACCTAATGTTTCTGTGGCAGCAACAAATGTGTGCCCTCGGGTTTTTGGCCCCTATGCACATTATCATCTCAAAAATCTTATTTGCAGCTGTGGATTGTGGTTCATTATCTGCTCCCATGAACGGTTCGTCTTCTGGTGATTTGACAGTATTTCCCAATAGCGTACTATTTAACTGTGACGCTGGGTTCATTATCGGCGGATCAACTAAAAGGAAATGTCAAGCAAATGGAACATGGAGTGGATCTCAAACTGTATGTAATGGTAGGTTTCAAGCAACAAGTGCCAGTATGACAGTCTATTTGTGCGTCACCGTACGCGCTGGTCGTGCTGGATGTACTATTTCAAATAACAGCACGCACTGATTTTCATAGATGTTTACTTGTATGTCCTATTATCCCCCTCTTTTAGCTGTTGACCGTGGTCCTTTGTCAGTTCCTATCAACGGCTCGCCTTCTGGTGACTCCACAGTGTTCCCCAGTACTGTCCTCTTTGAGTGTGATCCTGGGTTCATTCTCAATGGACCATTTGAGAGGACATGTCGAGCAAATGGGACATGGAGTGGTTTTCCATCCCTGTGTGTTGTTAGGTCTAAGCGGCAATTCCAGAAAGCAATGTCTGTCATGCGCGCATGAAACGCTGTAATGGGCTTTATTTTTAGATAAAAGCAAACACTGCATTACATAGTCAAAATACAATCTTCCCATTCATGCGATCAGTATCAATGCTTAATCACCTCGCTTTTTATTTCGTATGCTTACATAATGGATACTAAATAACAATAATAATAAACTCTATTTCTATAGCGTCTATATCACCAACGGTTCTAAGCGCTTTACAATATTAGTAAAATGTATTAAGATACAATTAAATTACAACAATAGGCATATGAATAGTAGTACACAAAAATTTGGTTTTATCAACAGAGTTGCCAGATAATGTAAATTGACCACCGTACAGGGATTCTAAAATCTGACGTTTCGAGCGTTAGCCCTTCGTCAGAGCGAATCGAGGAATTATGGGTTGTTATGGGTTGTGTATAGTAGTACTAATAATAACAAGAATAACAAATAAATGTCCAAACGCATACATATATCTACATGTACACATGTAACTACATATATAAGTGTGCAAAATAGAAAAAAATAAGAATCTATTCACAAATTAAGAAAAGGCCTAGTGAAACAAATAGGTCTTTTTTTTTAAAGGAATTGAAAGAATTAGCATTCCTTAATCTTTATTATGCTTTAGTCAGAGTACATATTTTTTCCATTACAATCACTTAAATTTACAATTTAAACTTAATTATATATAGTAGAGTGATGTGCAAGCCAGGAAGCTAAGTGAACCAGTTAGGTTTTCTTGTTAGCTCCCTGAGCAATTAAAGTTCTGAGAAGCAGGCAAGTAAATGTGAAGTAAAATAAAAATAAATATAAATAAATGCAAAGAAGGAAGAACTAATTTACATGAAGTATGTTGCTATATCAGTAATATGAATGTTTATTTAGTTTGTTGTTCAGAGAGTAGATAATGTTTGATTTTTTTTTTTTTAGGAAAGGTGTACACACTTAAGTTTTTTAAATAAGTTGGGAGGTCTTTCCAAATGTTTGTAGCCATAAAGGAGATTGATTGTTGACCTATTTTAGTTCGTACGCTCGGCTTATAAAGATTTTTCTTAGCTGTATATCTCGTGTTGTAGTGATGTACATTACTAGCATATTGAAACATATTGTCAAATAGTTCAGGCAGAGAGCCTTTATGCCAGGAATGCACGAATTTCGAGATTTGTAGTCGATAAATATTATTGACTGTTAACAGACCTAGTAGGTTCAGCAGAGGTTTAGCGTTCTCTGTTTCACTACCAATTGCTGTGGCAAAAAATATTAATCTTACAATTTGATTTTGTTTTACTTGAATTTTACTTATATGTGTTTTATATATACTTCCCCAAGCTATTATGCCATAAGAAATATAAGGATAGATTAAGTTATAATAAATTTGTGTAAGTTGCTTAACTGAGAGATAATACCTTAACTTCGATATTATTCCAGTGTTTCGAGATATACGGGAACAGACAAATGAGATGTGATATTTCCAGCTCAGGGATTCGTCGATCATAACACCTAAATATTTTATACATTGCTTTCGTTCTAGTGAATAAATGGACCCATCACTGCTTATTATGTTTAAACTAATTGGAATATCCTTTTTTCGTACTGATTTAACAACCATGAAGTTTGTTTTACCCATATTAATAGATAGCTTGTTAATATCACACCATCGTTTCACTTTGGCTAATTCAGAGTTCATCAAGTGTTCAAGTGTTTTAAGATCCTTTGCAGATGCAAATACATTGGTATCTTCCGCAAAAATTTTAAAACTTAAATGTTCTGAGCTATTTGGTAGATCGTTGATGTAAATAAGAAATAGGAGAGGTCCGAGTGTGCTCCCTTGCGGAACTCCACATAACATTGTCTGATTTGGGGACTTAACTCCATCCAATTCCACATATTGTTTTCTATTAGAGAGATAACTTTGAAACCATTTCAAAGGTATCCCCCTTATTCCATAAGCGTCTAATTTACTCAACAAGATCATGTGGTTCACAGTGTCGAAAGCTTTTGAAAAATCTAGGAAGACACCACAGGTGTATAAGTTATTATCAATAGCTTTCCTTAACGTATTTGTAATATCAGTTATAGCTTCGGCGGTTGAGTGTCCTTTTCTAAAGCCAAATTGGAATTGGAAGAGGATTTTTTGCTTGTCAATATAATTGACAAGTTGCTTCTGTATAAGTTTTTCAAATATTTGAGTAAACGTTGATAAAGTTGAGATAGGGCGATAGTTGGTAGGATCTGTAGCTTCTCCTCCTTTATCAATTGGTGTAACCCTTGAAATTTTCAGGATATCCGGAACGACACCCTGTTGTAAGGATTGGTTAAAAATAAAGGTTAAGGATTCACAAATATGACTTGAAGCAAGTTTTATAATCTTTCGAGGTACACCAATGGTTGCCTTGTTAAGGTTTGTTCCTAGTAATAGATCGTAAACTTCATGAACAAGAATACTGCGGAAGGCAAAACTATCTCGAAAAGAACGTTTGATATACTGGTTAGGGTTATCATCATAATTATTCGGAGGGAGACTGTCAGCAAGTTCATGGCCAATATTAATAAAATGCGTGTTTAGTTTATGTGCAATATTAGCTTTATCGGTGTAGCATCTATTTTTGTAAATCAGTTTCGTAATTGGCGGTTTCCCACAACCTTTTGTCCCGTTTATTATTGTACCGATTAGTTTCCATGTCGTTTTTAGATTTTCACTGTTTAGTCTAAATTGTGCTTGAAAATATGCTTTTTTCGCTGCATTTTTAATTCTATTTAATTTGTTGTTATACGATTTATAAAAGGTTACTTTATCAGAATTGTTACTAAGGAAATGACTTTTAAAAAGTTTTTGTCTTCGTTTTATTGATTTCAGAATGGCGTTAGATATCCATGGTTTAGCTGACTGTTTTCTTTTATTGTTCGATAATTTTCGTGCAGGTGCATGCTTATCGGATAAGGACTTAAGTACACTGATTACATTATTCATACTTTGGTTAACATCTTCATTAACAAGGTTGTTAAAGTCAATGGCTTCGAGGTCATTTAAAAATAAATCTTTATTAAAATGAGAAAAATCTCTAAAATGTTTTGTTTCTTGGGATAAAGGAAGCCGGTTAGCTACTGTACAGAAAACTGGTAAGTGATCTGTTATATCGGCTAAACATATTCCTGCTTTTGCTATTTTTTGTGGAACGTTAGTGTAGATGTGATCAATCAGCGTTGCGGTGTGGTCTGTTATTCGTGTGGCCTTGGTGATAAGTGGCATGTAGCCTAAGCCTAATAACATGTCAAGATAATCAGATGTTTGGATATCCCTATTGTAATTTAGGAAGTTTATGTTTATGTCACCTAAAACAAAGACCTCCTTACCTTTATTGTTTAGCTTACATAACTGATCTTTAAGTATAGCATGTAAATTAGTACAGTCTTTGGATGGGTGCCTATAGACGCAACCGACAACTACATTCTTTTGTTTTTTTCGCATAATTTCGATCCAGCACGATTCTATTCCATCATCAGATTGTTCCAATAATATAAGTATAAGTCCAGATATACTTCCACTTTAGTTTCTTCTTCACTTTGTTAACATCACCGAAGAGTTTTTTCTTGAATGGTGTGAGCGACTCGGAGATGAATACATCGGCCTGGGATGACAGGTTGAGGTTTGGTAAATCTTTAGCTTTCTTCTTCGCCAATTTTCGTCTGCTAGAATAAAATCTGTCTCTGACACAGCGGCGGGTAAACTTCACAATGAGTTTAGGCGGCGCGTCTTCCCTATAGGTGGAAATTGGGTGAGCAACCGAGATGTCTTTCTCCTGTAGTGGTACACCTATGAGGTTGCCAACTGATGTGACGATAGCTTCCGCCGAACAGTCCTCGTTTGCCATGACTCCCGTTATCTCTAAGCAATCTCGCCTCATGTATTGAGCCATCTCTTCAGCCTCAGCAGATGTATCACTGGCAAGTTTCTCCACTCTCTTTATGGTCGCTTTGATGTTTGCAATGTCCGACCCATGTCGAGCGACATTTTCATTCGTGTTCTTCATCTTGTTCAGTAGTTCGTCATACTTGGCATTCAAAAACTTTACCGTTGAGTCAATTTCATTCAGTTGTTTAGATAGCTCGTCTAATTTTGCATTTACCGGAGCGAGCTCCTGCTTTAAAAGGTTTTTTACCTGCTGTAAAGTTAGATTTGCAGTCATAGCTAGTAATTTTAACGTCAAGGCTGGACGGCTAAAAAAAACGTGGCCGTCCGCCATAGCGCCATAGCGACATCAACGAAAGCGACCTTACGAAAGCTTGTATGCTGTTCCATAATTTAGGTCCCGCAAACCAAACTTTTAAACCAATTCAACACTCAGAATATGTCTTCTCACCTCATTTCAAATGTGCACATCTAAGAACAAACTTTAATAACCGGGTCAAATGGACGCTCAAACCTCATGTTTGTCAAAACGCGACAGTTAATACTCATTTCATACCTTGTACTGTTCGTGTTAACTTGACTGCATGTGTACATCAAGTAGATATTTCCTACGATCGTTGGTTATGTACCGTCCTTTTCGGCTCTTTTCCTTCCTTTCCATCATTAATTTACTCTATAGCTCAAGTGTATAGTCAGTGTTGTTGCCTTTGTTTCATACAGCACAAGACTGTGGTCCTCTACCTGTCCCAAAGAACGGTTCCTTTATTGGTGATCTGACAGTTTTCCCAAACAAATTCTTGTTTGATTGCGATCAAGGATTCAATCTCAGGGGTTCATCTGTCAGACACTGTCAAGAAAATGGAACATGGAGTGGAAATCCGGCATACTGTGAAGGTATAACGACTCGGACGTTATCACCCTTGCTACTCAAATGAACCGTGATTTAAAGTTTATATAAAACAGCAATCGCAAAAAAGAATTATTTCTCTAATTAATTCATTACTAGCGGTCGACTGTGGGCCTTTATCTACTCCTATGAACGGTTCGTCCTATGGTGACTCTACTGTATTCCCAAACAGTATACTATTTATCTGTGACCCCGGATTCATTCTCAACGGATCTTCTTTGAAGACATGTCGGGCGAATGGGACATGGAGTGGATCCCGAACAGTATGTGAATGTACATTATGTTTGAAGCAACGATCCCGAACAACTAATATTACAAATAATCCCAGATAATGAATAAGCATCATCCTATCTCTTCTTAATTTTTTCCGGTTCGTTTTTTATGTCAAAGTTACGCAGTCTTTGTGAAATTAACGACAAATTGCCTCACAAGCGCAGCACGCGTCTGTTGCAGGCTTTTATAAAGAAATCTTAGATTAGCCTCTGTTTGCGAAAATACGATGTGCTATTTGATTTCAATTACTTTTAATTTGCAAAATACAGCGTTTGTAATATGCAAAGGCTTAAAATGATATTCTAACATCTGTCTCATATTTCTTGTCACTAGCTGTGGATTGTGGTTCTTTACCTGTTCCCATGAATGGCTCTTACTCTGGTGACTTGACAGTGTATCCCAATAGTGTATTATTTAACTGTGATCCTGGATTTGTGCTCAGTGGATCACCACAAAGGACGTGTCAGGCCAATGCAACGTGGAGTGGTTTATCAACCTCGTGTGTTGGTGGGTCTGAATATCGCAGTTCACTAAATTAACGCATATTTTGTTCTGCTTATCTATAGCTGTCAAGGCTTGTTACTGAGGGCCCTATGCAATCTACTGTTTTCCTTGCCCAAGACAGCTATCACGGTAATCGACGCTGACCTAGTACACTCATTGAGCGCCAGGAAGTTGTTGGTTCCTTAGAGCTGATGAAACGTTACTGGTTGCCCCACTCTCACAAGCTCAAACTTGAATATGTCATAATTGTTTTGCTCAGGTGTGCTATTGAAAATTGTTCCTGTACACCTGGTAAGTCATCTCGCTTGTCAGTACAACAGAAAACCTCTTTTCGGCAATTAACTTACAGACAGATGGACAATATATAAAAATCCAGGAAGTCATTTACTACAATTAGTGAATACCGAATCCCAATTAAGGCGATTTGTGTGTCTTCTTTAGAAGTCAGGCTGACGGACGGACCTTGTACTTTGTGTTTAATGCTGTTGCTAATATGCATGCTTTTGCAAGTTCGTTTTAAGAAGGTTATTCCTTGTCCTATGGTACTTTTATTTTCAGCTATTGACTGTGGCAGGCCTCAGCCTTTGCAGAATGGAAGTATAACTGGAAGAAGCTCAGTGTATCCAAATGTTATGCATCTTAGTTGCGATGAGGGATTCATCCTTCGTGGCTCATCTGAGATACAATGCCAAACAAATGGAACTTGGACTAAAACCTCAAGCTTCTGTAAAGGTTGACATAATGTATTGTATACCCCTAAATTAAGATCAATCAAGATTACAAAACTGATGCGTTTCACTGCATTTTCTCAAAGTCGCTTAGGAAGATTAAATTACTCTCAGTCCTGTTTCCTTTGCCATGTGACATGTTACCTCATTTCCTGTTTCCTTTGCCATGTGACATGTTACCTCATTTACAAAAACCGGCAAATTCTTTTCCTATCAGTATGTTGATCTATCATCGTTTACTTCCTTTAGCTAAGGATTGCGGCCAGCTTCCCGTTCCTTTGAATGGTTCACATTTTGGACGCGAGACAACCTTTCCAAATGAAGCAATGTTTAGTTGTGATGAGGGATTCAATTTAAACGGTTCATCCGTTAGACGTTGTCTCTCCAATGGATCCTGGAGTGGAACGGAGACTTTCTGTAAAGGTAAGATCTCTTTCATGATATAGTTGAAGTGGGTCGACGTGTGTCAGTTTTTTCGGTAATATGTTTACTTACATGTACCCTAACATGGTGACTGAATCGTATCAGAAACATATCTAATTTAAAAATTGCTATTATTTCTTATCTCTAGCTGTCGACTGTGGCCCTTTGTCTGCTGTCATGAACGGGTCCTCTTGTGGTGACTCTACGGTGTTCCCAAACAGTATACTATTTACCTGTGACCCAGGGTTTATTCTCAATGGATCCTCCTCGAGAACATGCCAAGCTAATGGGACATGGAGTGGAATGCCAGTCGCATGTAATGGTGCGTTCAAACTTAAGTGTTTTCTCTTTACCTGGTGGCTGGCATTCGATGCCTATAAGATGCCGTGGAAGGATTATCCCTCATTCCACTGACAACTGTCAGTGTATGACAATATGTATAGCCCATAGAAATTATACCATTGCTTTCATTGGTTTCAGCGCGAAACTGTGGACCCTTACCTGTGTTAAGAAACGGCTCCTCTACTGGTAATCTAACAACCTTTCCAAACAAGATCGTGTTTGGTTGTGACAAAGGATTTAATGTTATGGGCTCTGGCGTCAGGTTTTGTCAGGAGAATGGAACATGGAGTGGAAATCCGACATTTTGCAAAGGTAGAACTTGGCATGGAAGTTTATCACATAATATTTTAACCTTTTCTGATATATTGTTATCTCGTATATAATTAAAGTGCCTATAACCCCAGATTTTTTTTTTCGCGAAAATGAATCTTTGCACCTGTTACAAACGTATTGTGGCAGTTTTTTTTGCTTTTTTCACCAAATCTTGAGTTTTTATAGGCTTTAAAACTGGGCATCGTTTGTTTTACGACCGGGTCAGAAGGGGCATGGGTCTATTCCTGATTTGACGTCACAAACTGATTTGCATCGTATTAACTCTTTGTAAACATGCATGCAAAGTAGATTGTCAAATCAGGAATAGACCCACCCCCCTTATGACTCGGTCATGAAACAAACGATACTTGGTTTTTCGTAAGAAAAGGAAGGATTTAATAAAAAAAAAAAAAAGGAAAAAAAGGCTGCAATGCGTTTCGAACGGGTCAGTAAAGATATTTTAGCGAAAAAATATTTTGGGGTTATAGGCACTTTAATTGATATGATTGATACTTTTGAGACCATAGGATTTTGTGATTGAATGTTTATTTACAATTTACAAGCTCAAAGGGAATTTTACCTACAGTTTCTCATTACTGATGCTTAACTTTGTTTCGTGTGAATCTAACGTTAGCTGTCGACTGTGGTCATTTGCCTGCTCCCACCAATGGCACCTCTGCTGGTGGCTCTACAGTGTTCCCTAACAGAGTGCTGTTTAAGTGTGATTCAGGGTTTATTCTGAGTGGGTCCTCCAAGAGGACGTGTCAGGCTAATGCAACATGGAGTGGTTTCCAACCTGTTTGTAATGGTAAGCTTCAGGCGACTGTTTTGAAGGATGTATTTATTGGTGTAAGATACCCCTCCTGATGAAAGTTTCCCTCAGATTCAGAAATTTTATACCTGTGATTCTTACTTTTAATCAACTATATTTAGCCGTCGATTGTGGTCCTCTTCCTGTTCCTATGAATGGCTCCTTTTCTGGCGACTCCACGGTTTTCCCAAATATTGGGCTGTTTAAATGTGATCCTGGGTTCATTCTCCATGGATCAGTCTCCCGGACGTGCCAAGCTAATGGGACATGGAGTGGTTCATCAACAGCATGTGTTGGTAGGTCTGAAGCCACAAATGTAAAGAAAAAGATCCATCGCACGTGATCTTCTTCTGTTGGGCATGCTAAGCATTGTTCTTCTCCAAGAATCGTTTACTCCAGCAACTTTAAAAGTCAATTAATGCTTTTCGTTGCGTGGTGACTATCCATCTTCCTGTAACAAGGGCTGTAAACTCATCCCAGGACTGGGATGGTATTTCGATTTCATACTTGTGACGTAATATTTATGGCATTTTTGTGGCGTGCATTTGCTTTCCTTCGTTCACTGAAATTAACTACTCGTTCTTACTCTCTCCACACGTAAGAAAACCAATCGATAAAAGTGACAATCAAAATGAATCCTCTACTGTTACTCCACATGTGCACTTGTCCAATATTTTCCTGGTTTCACAAAGCTGATCATTTAACTCATATATCACCTTAACCAGGTTGTTAGATCGAGACGACTATTGAAAACAAAGTTGGTTCAGGGAAGATAAATTCAATAAAGGGCTGACGGGCGGCTCTTGGCAGCCTTTTACAATCCATTTTAATGCACGTGCTCGTAAACGTCTGTTAATATTTTGTTTCTATGGACGGTGTAAAGACAAATGATTTCAAATAGTTTCATCACTCATTTTTGAACCTTCTCTTAGCTGTTGATTGTGGTCCGCCACAGCCATTCCAGGATGGAAGTATAACTGGAAGAAGGACAGTGTATCCAAATGTTATGCACCTCAATTGTGATGAGGGATTCATCCTTCGTGGCTCCTCTGAGATACAGTGCCAAACAAATGGAACTTGGAGCAAAACCGCAAGCTTTTGTAAAGGTAAAAACCCATCGGCGTAATCACTCAAGAACGCTGCTCCTACGTGTCAAAATTATTTTTCATTCCCTCGTCACTATAAAGATATTGTTGAGAATGACGTATGTGAAATCAATCATATGTAAACTGCGGAAATGAATGGAAAGGAAGAATAATCCTCGCAGTTGTGAACGCAATTATGCAATTGCGTAGAGAAGCCTTCCTCCTTGAGCAGCTCCGAACGTCAGAGTTAACCGCGAGGGGTTATTCTTCGTTTCAAAAGTAATATCAATAACCAGAGTTCTTTCTCTTTCCGAGTTGGACTAACGGTTAGGACTAAAATCATGACAAACTTTTATAAGTAAGTCTTTTAATCCATTCGTTTTCAGTTTAACGCTTTATTTTCTACAGCGATAGACTGCGGGCCGCTTTCTCTTCCTTCAAATGGTTCCTACACTGCTCGTTCAACAACGTTCCCTAACGAAGCCACCTTCAGCTGTGACGAAGGTTTTATTTTAAAAGGATCAGCAGTGAGGATTTGTCAAGCGAATGGATCCTGGAGTGGTACTGATACTTCTTGCAAAGGTATGGATTGTTTTGCTGGTCAAACTCGCGATGGATTTGTTTGGTAAAGATAGCTGTATGCTGAACTCATTTCGTATAAGACCTTTACGGTGACTACCCCACTAACAACTGCTTTCCCAGATCATAAAATCTGAGTCACACTTTTCATGATATCACAAACCCGCCAGGCTCCAGTGTTTCTGTGTTTTGCACTAGTTAAATTACATCTCAACACAAATTGTTGTTTTGTTCCTGCAGCTGTTGACTGTGGGCCTTTGTTGGTTCCACGAAATGGTGCACTGTCTGGTAGCTTAACAGTGTTTTCGAATTCCGCACAATTGTCATGTTATAGTGGATACATTCTAAGTGGCTCTTCCTCAAGAATGTGTCTTGCTAATGGGACATGGAGTGGAATCCAACCGGTTTGCACTCGTAAGTCAAGCAGATAGATTAAGGCTTGAATTCCTTTACTTAATTAGATGACCGTGATGCTCGTTATTTCGTGTACGTCGTGCAATATGAAGACCGCCTTTACATGCAAAGTTAATGGCCCTAAATCATTTACGATGCCGATCAAACTATTTTGGAAGTTCTATATTGGAGAAGTTGGCGTAGTGTGGGAAGACTACGTCTTTCTGTATTTTGTTAAAGGATGTCATTTTTCCGTTTCTTAAAAATCCTTTTGCTTCCCATTGCTTTCTATAGCTGTTGATTGTGGTCTTCCACAGCCTTTGCATAATGGCAGTTTGAGTGGTAACTCGACAGTTTTCCCAGGGACTATGAGGTTAGCTTGTGATGCGGGTTTCATTCTTCGTGGGGAACCTGTGGTGAGATGTCAGGCAAATGGGACCTGGAGTAGGCCTGGTTCATTTTGTGAAGGTTTGTTTTAAACCTAAGCAGCTATAAGCATCAATGCATTTCAGTTTTGTTTCTCAACTTTGCAGTGATGCATAGTTTGAAAGCTTTTTGTTGTTAGAAGCATTCTTATTATTGTGATTGGCGCCTTGTTAAGTGATTGCTTCGATGTCTATAAAATTCTTGCGTGGTGATTCCTTAGCTTGAAAGTCCAATGCAATCGCAACCTTCAACCAGACCATCGGGGCGTCGCTGTTATGTCTGCAAGAGTCAACTAAGGCTCTGTCAACGCGTTTTCGTTCCACACAAATCGTTTTCAAACCGTTTTCGCCCGTGCAGACGTATCCTTTTTTCTTTGAAAATGTACATTAATAATGGTCATTATTGTAATGGACATTATTTACACGGATTGGCCTTGAAGTATCCTAAAATTTCCTTCTCTTCCCTTGAAATTCCTATTTGGTCGGCCAGATTGTCTCATTAAGCACTACCAATGAAGTCCGGCATGCATATTCTGAAATAACAAACTTGGACATTTTACTTGAAAGAAAAAATTAACTCCAGATGTGATATATGTCGTTAAAAAGGCAAAGTGGATACGTGTGAACGAGGCCTAATCAAAGTGAGAGTCGTCGTACTTAAAATAAATAAATAAATTCTGTGTTTATAGTAGAAGTGGACTTAGCTATCGAAGCTAGTTTACAGGCACTCCGCTTAAATCCCAACAAACAAATAATTCAAATAAACAGAACATGATAAGAACCCCAACTGGCGGGAGGCAGACCAGGTTGACCGAGGAGTTAAAGCAGACACTTACCTGGAACAACACTACCTAGTGGCCAGGGCGACGTTTTAACCCAGGTCACCGCATTGAAATCCAGCGCCCTAAACCATTCGGCCGTCCTGCCTCCTCCTCCTACTTTATTAACATTGAATCATACTTACAAGGATTTGAAGTCAGGATGACTATGTTTCATCGGTTAGGAAAACGTTAAATTTTTTGATGGTGAATCTTTTTATGTGTTTTAGCGAGGAACTGTGGTCAATTATCAAAACCCCTTAACGGAACTATAATTGGCTCCAAGACGACTTATCCAAGCGAAGTAGAATTTAAGTGCGATGACGGATTTGACCTCCAGGGCTCCGCCTTAAGAAAATGTGAAGCAAATGGGCAGTGGAGTGGAGCCATTGTTAAATGCCAAGGTACAATAACAAATAGTTCAGCTTACAATTCAATTGACTTCTTGCGTGTTACTGAAAACTAGCCTAATCTTATTTTCTTAACTTGAAACTTGAGCTAATAGTTTTAGCACCGTTATAACTTTGGCCTGTAGTGTCATGATATGCTACGTTATAAGATCATGTGACTGCTGTTGAATAAAATGTCAAGTAATAGCATACAGGAAGTTGGGGTTCTGCCACTTAACTTGCAGAACGAGAGCGTCACCCATTCTGAGTTTTGACTGCACTATTTAATGCCAATAAGGTAGACTATAAATTTCTAAAATCATTTAGATACAGTAAAGAATTGCGTCTGTGTTAGTTTTTGAACTGACCCATGTACAACAAAGACATTTATCGCGACTGGTAATCGAAAGGAATTGATGACAGGAGCTATCTACTTTTTTCTATTTCTCTTTGCAGCGGTTGATTGTGGACCCATAACTGTACCTGAATATGCTGTTTCTCATGGCAGCACTACAGCATACCCTGGTGTCATTACATTCAGCTGCAAGCCAGGGTTTTTCCTGCATGGAGAATCCACTCGGAGGTGTCAGGCAGATGGTACATGGACAACAGGAGACATTCAGTGCAAAGGTAGTTGATTATTTCACTGTTACGTTTGTTTTCTAAACATGATGATAAACATCTCTTCATGTTGTCCTTCAGCAGCATGATTAAAATATATATAGAATGTTCGATTGAGGCCTTAAACTGCTGTTTAAAACTAAAAACTAAAATCCAAGCTTTCGCCGATCAACGGCATCATCAGGATGAGAAAATATTCCGCGTGTGCTATGTATATGTAAAAAAGGTGAAGGGTAAAATGTGTGAAAGATGTGACGTATATGTGCAAGGCATAGAAATAAACTGTGAGAAGAATAAAAGCTCTAATGATGGAGTGCCTAAAAACAAACATTCTAAAGTAGAATATTAAAATAGAAGGTCTGCGAATTCAGTACATTCCTCTCGGGAATTAAGTGTAGGCTTGTATTTTCTAATGTGAAATGCCTCATAAAAGCGTAGATTAGCAGGGTCGTTTTCGCTCATTATCTTGACGTCGATGCCTTTGTAGTTCTGGCAGGAATGGATGTGTTTTTTAACGGAGGAGTTTTCGTTATTGATGTGTTCTCTCACGCGATCATGGATGAAGCGTGTAGTGGTACCAATGTATTGTTGACCGCAGTTGTTGCACGTGAGTTGGTATACTGCATTTCTTTTCGTAAACATAATCCCGTGTTAGATGGGGCATTTGGCCCTTGCGCATTTGCGCTCCGTGGAGGTGTGGGATAGGGCTTGTCTGAGAGTGTGGGATTTGTGGGCAATGCGTACTGGGATGTTTTCTTTTCTGAAAATGTTAGTGATCCTGTGATTGAGTCGTTCAGAGATGTAAGGGATCTTAGAATATGACCTGTTCTCTGGATAACCAATGGCAACACAGAATGGTCATATCTTAAGATCCCTTACATCTCTGAACGACTCATTCACAGGATCACTAACATTTTCAGAAAGAAGTATACCAACTCACGTGCAACAGCTGCGGCCAACAATACATTGGTAGCACCATATGCTTCATCCATGATTGCGTGAGAGAAAAAGGTTTAGAATGCCACCTTGTGTATTACAATTAATTGAAACGAAGTAACTGAAAAAAAAAGAACTCTTTCTTTGGTATTTACCATTTTATTCCGTGTTCTGATTTGTTTTTCAATATCACTTCCGTTTAGTTGACCTCAACTGCTATCAATCTCTTCCTTCCATAAGCGCAAGGCTCCTAAAATGTTCTGCAATTGGTATAGGATTTAATGGAGCCGAAACCAATAGTGGAATTACACACACTTTAGGTATCCTGCTGATGAACAGTTATTACAATAAGATACTTTTAGAGGCGACATTTATTTGCGGTCTGTCACCTTTGAATTGAATACTATACCTAATGTCGGCAAGTATGTCAGTCTTGTCTCACAATTTCGTTACTTAATTGTTACACTGTATTCTGAAATGATTTTATTGAGCAGCACTTTGCTGTATTGTTTTGAGTTGGTAAAACTTTGAAATTTGTTTTCAAACTGTTTGCCGTTGAAAACATGGGATGTCAGTCTTTTTTTAGCGGCGGAAAGGTTTTTGACCAGAAAATCAAGACTTCAAGTGCGAATGCGCCTTTCAAGGAAAAAAAAATAAGTAATAAAATGGAATTTGCATGTCGAGTTACGTCCATTTCATGTCTTGAATCATTCTCATTGGCAAGATTTATTCACGACGTGTTCCGGGTGATCCCTTTGGGAGCTTGTTAGTAGCACCATCTTCAGACTTAAGGCCCCTTGAGACTAAAACGGAATTTCAAGCAACAACAATCGGAAAGGTGACAGGAGTAATTTCTCTACCTTCCGAGTATTTTAAGTGGTTAAACATGAAGACACTGAAGATCGTTCCCTTTTCGGCGCAAACAAACCTAACGCCACACATTAGACGGAAGTCAACAGAAAATTAGGAAAAAAAATGACTAATTTATTTTGCGTGTTAAAAATCGCGTTGAGGACATAATTTAGAGCACCTTGAAGATGATGACCAGTCTGACTTAGAGCAGTCGTGGCCTACTGTGATAACGTATAATATTCACATCACGTAACTTCAAAATCTAATCATTTTCTGTCGGATCAAAACTTAATATTTGTTGTGTAATGTCTTGAGGAATGGACTGCGGTCTCTTAAAACCTCCTGAAAACGGCTGGATGTTTGGATCCAAAACAACTCATCCCCATAACGTGTCCTTCACCTGTCGAAGAGGTTACAGACTGGTTGGTCCTTCACAAAGAACTTGTTTGAGGAATGGATCATGGAGCGGCCACCAACCAATATGTGTCGGTAAATTAACATAACATGGGCACTTGCAAACGTTTATTGGAGTGAAAATGTCTGACTTTTATGATAATGTTTTGGACTAGAAATGTTAGCTTTACATCCGGTTTCGTGATAATCCTGACATGTCAACTCGTTCAGTCAGTTCAAAGCTGTATATGAAGGTAAACGCGATCCAGATGTAACTAAAATTATAAAGACAATATACACTGAACAAGGAAAGGATTTTGAAACTCGAAACGGGGATAACGAAGCACGTTACAGTTTGGTTTGAAAATTTGTTCTGGGAATTCTACAAATGCTAGTTCAAGCGAGACTCGACAACCAAACAACCAACCATCGGATTAATGAACACCACATTAGTAAAACGGAAATTGAAATAAAAAATAAAACGTTAAGGCTGTTGCTTCAGTTACTGAGTTATTTCATAAACTGACAGCTTATTTTAGGCCTCCTCTATGTAAAAAAAATTGTTCATTTGTGCGCGAGATTAGCTCTAATTCAATGATATTTCTTTTATAACAGCTCATTGGTGTAGCAAGGCACCTGAAGTCCCTGTGTTTGCTTATCAGACCTGGAGAGCCGCTAAATTACGCTATGAACATGGTGAAAATATTTACTACAGCTGTAAACCTGGATTTATTATGGTGGGCATTCCTAAGAGGCAGTGTATCATGGGAGAGTGGTCACCAATTAAGTTCAGATGTAGTGGTAAGTAACTCTGTAGTGTGGGATAGCCGAGAAGCAGCCAAGGTAACATCGCTTTCTGTGTCTGGATGGGTTCCTCAGTGTGCCTCACCTTCAGACTGGCATTTCAACTAAAACACTATACCTGTACAAGCAAAACAAGGATCTTTTTAGGCCCCGGAAATTAGAACTATTGATCAATTTTACCGGCCAAAATCGAACCCAGTTTTTGGCCTTACTTCTCGATTTTATTTGCAGTGTATACAGAAAGCACGGAAGTGGAGTACAACATAGCAATTTTTTGTACTTGAGTGCATTTATCTAGAAAATCATTCGTTGAGTTTCGAGTATCTGCATCATGTGTGGTCTTGTTTTACGTTTCTTCGTTTCTCCGTTGTTGTTTTTCTATGTATTTCTAAGGATAAATTCAAGTTGTTATCTCTGCTTCGTTTCCGCTATTTTACACTGCTGGTTCATTAGTCCTTGTTCTCCATACTTTTAATTCGTCTTAAGCTTCGATGTTTTTGTTGCTGTTGTCAACGACCGCTCGTTATTAGTTAATTTGTCTCGTTTTTCTTACTCTAGCACCAAGTTGCAATGGGCCTGTAATTCCTAAATTATCCTATGTCACGTCTTCACGTGGCTCACAAAGTAGATATCTGGATGGCGAAAAAGTTTACTACAGCTGCCACACTGGCTACGAACTTGTCGGAATACCCGAGGTTGAGTGTCAAGACGGTGTCTGGACGACACCTCGGTTCAGTTGTGAACGTAAGATGTTTGCTTATTTTCAGCTGATTCGTTAAGTAAACCTCTGACTGTTACACACATCTGCTTGGCTTTGTTGTCTTTGTTTTCTGTCATTTCAGCTGTATCATGTGGCACTCTTCCTACACCTTTGAATGGCGTTATTCAAAGAAACACCGGAACAACTTACACAGCAGTGTATGTGTTCCGTTGTAAAGAGGCTCAAGGTTACCTTATGAGAGGATCTGCATGGAGGAGGTGTCTTGCTAATGCAACATGGAGCGGGGTTCAGCCAGTTTGCTACAGTAAGCTGCTGAAAATTTGACCTTGAACTTGTTGTTGTTGATTGCTATACTTATAAAAACTTTAAACGTTTGTCTGTAGCTATAAAACGAAGTCAGTAGAGTATGTTAGTTAAAGGCGGAAAGCCTATGGTTTAAATACATTTCAGAAAGTTTATTTTCCATTGCAGGAAAGTTGGTGCTCTCAAGAAAAACTCGCCTTTTTGGTGTAAAACATAGCCTAGACATACTTCCATTGCCTTTTTTTTAACTAGAAACGAAGCTAACGTTTTAAATCTTAAGTTTATTTCCGCACTTTAACAGTAAAACAAACTAAGAAACCATGCCAAATTCTTTCTTAGTTTCTATATTCCCCACGTTATTGGTGAAGAACCATATCACGAAAGGGTTCTCAACCTGGGTGTCCTGTTACTATTCACAGTGCAAACATGCAATGCTCCGCGCCATCCAAGGTATGGGAAAGTGATACCAAAGCTAAGCAAGTACTTGTTTGGAAACTTTGTTCAATATCAGTGCAACAGTGGATTTTCTGTACGTGGTCATAAAACAACGACATGCCAGATCTATGGAAACTGGACCAATCCAGTGCCAACATGCGTCAGTAGGTGTCCTTTTTGTTAGGAGTTTTGTTTTGTCTATTACTGTATTGTGAACAGGTGTAAACGACTCCTCTACTAGTTGCTGAGGGATCATCAGAAGTACTCGTTCCTGAGACCAACTGAAATATATTTCACTTTCAACCTTCACAACTTCGGCAACCAAGTTAAGTTTTTTTAATTGTCTTCCTAACTTCTTTCTTCTAGTTGCCGGTCTCGCCAAGGAAAAACTTTCTGTTCATTTATTTATATGTTTTCTTAATGCTTATTAGTTACAGGCAATTAAAACAAGAGACAGCGTCCAGTTCCATTATCCATAACTCAATAATAAATATAAAACTCGTTTATCATCAAAAATCGGAAAATTCATTTTCTTTAAAGATAAGTTCTCTGTCAAAAACAACGACTGAAAGTCTGCACCAAAAAACACATTGTACGACTGTTTACAAGAGAACTCGCACGAGGGCAACCTTTAAATGAAGACGTTACAACTCGTTGAAAAGGAGTAAAACCTTATGAGAAATGTAAAATTACTGTGAACTGATGTAGAAACAAGCGCTGTCCCAATCTAAAACTAGGTGAAAAGGTCACGTGACCTCACAACTGGTGTCACTAAAGATAATTTCCATAACTATTAATGATTCAATTTCTCTCTTAAACTTTGAAGAAATTTTAAAACTTTTAAACATTCGTTAAGATCCAGGTTATTACGAGACCTTTATTTATACATTTGTAAATATTTTTACACATTTTTTTGTTATCAGCCTTAACATCACGGCCCGAACAGTTGCCAATGGATACTATTTGGGTTCTCTTGACAACAACCTGGTTTCAACGGCAAAACTTGGGCTTCTCTCGGTCCAAACTCAACTCATAACCGTGGTAGCGGAGTCTAGAATGGAGAGCTTCACTTGAGCTGTTACAATCAACCGATCGACCCCACCTAGCTGCGCTGATCGCATTGGTCTCGCCCATTGGAAATAGAAGCTAAGCTCTTCCTAACAAAGTGAAGACAAACATGGTTATTCTGTGCAAAATTTGCGGTTAAGGCAAATCTGTTTTCCTTTTCTCCAGGTTGTTCTTCACCATTTGGTTTGCAAAATAGGATGATATTTAACCACAAGCTGACCGCATCGTCTGAAAGAGACTCCCGACATGGCGCGAAACACGGCCGTCTCCATGGAGACAGTGCTTGGTGTTCGGCTCGCAGTAGTATGCACAAATATTTTCAGGTTATTATTAAAGGGTCGTCTTTGTATGAATCACTTACATTTCCCTTATATGCTTATCTTGTTGTTTTCTGTTATATCCTAATAATTAATGCACATAAATCAGGATTGATTTTGCTGTAATGATTACACAAAACTGAAACAGCGCGTTTTCCATGCCCAGATCGATTTTGGTCGTATGGTGGAAGTAACTGCTGTAGCCACGCAAGGTCATCCAAAGGAGCACAAATGGATGTCAAAATACGTGTTGAAGTACTCGCTGGGAAATCATTGGCTGACTTATCAAGAATCTGGACAAGAAAAGGTACATAATACAGTGTCACTGGTGAAGCTGATAATACTGATAATTCAGGAATATATTAAAAAGCCTGCCCGGACAGGAATTTGTAGCAAGGTATTCGTAACATCTTACTGAATGTTGGCCGGTATGTGGTAAGCGTGTCGCTGACTGACTTAAAATTCAAAACTGTCTGTTCTATCCGCCTCTAAACGTCATCAGGTGTTAAAGTTGAACAGCATTCTACCAGGTTGCCGTTTCACAA
Organism: Galaxea fascicularis; assembly: GCA_948470475.1. NCBI lineage: Eukaryota > Metazoa > Cnidaria > Anthozoa > Scleractinia > Euphylliidae > Galaxea > Galaxea fascicularis. Next base: position 43,998,798 of record OX419335.1, on the reverse strand, counting down.
CTTGCCCAGTATAGCCTTACATCAATCAGTATTAGGTCACGTGGTGTCAGTCATTCAATCAATCGCTCAATCAATTAATGTGCAGTCAGTCAGTTGGTTAATTTAAAATCAATCCTGAACACTGAGGGTGCGTTTCTTTGGGAGAATCCAAGGTCGGATTTTTTTTATCTAAGATCATGCGGACTCTTCAATACCAAAGAAACGAGAAATCCAAAAAGGGATTTTTGTCTTGACAACGCGCCCAGCGTAAGTTGGCGGTTGTTTTGAAAATGGCGGCAAGCCAATGTTTATTTTTTGAAGAGTTCCTCGTGGACGATTTGGCGCAGTAACAGCTCCTTCTAGGACTAGAAGATGAAGCGGCAGCATTCAAGGGATGGTAAAAACCAAGAGTTCTGCAAATTAAAGAAATCAAGAGATGCGTTGCATTATTTACCTCCCGTGAACAACGAGTGTGGCGACGAAAGTCTGCTACCGTCTAGCATTGGTGAAATTTGTGTAGCTTTGAAAGATCTCCTAATTAATCATGATTTTCTTTAAACTTTTAGGTCAATTCTACGACGAAAGTGACATGGATAACCTAACTTGATCGATCGTTCGCCATGTTTGGCGGACGTTTCATAAGAAAACCGCTTGCCAAACGTACTTTTTTCGGATCCGTTCGCCAAAGAAACGCACGGATCGTGAATCCTAAAAATTCGGATTTAGATTGTATCTAATGAATCCACTCGGGGTATGGATTCTTCAGATTCATGATCCATTTTTGGATTTGAGTAAAGAAACGTAAATCCGTTTTTGGATCTAAGAATCTGGATTTGGATTTCCCCAAGGAAACGCACCTGAATCGATCAATTAATGATCTTTGACTTTAAAGGTATTCCGAGGCAACAGGGACAGAAACACTGTTGTAAAACATTACCTGAAGGAGCAGCTTGTGGCTAAAAGAGTAAGGATATTTCGTTATCAAGACTCTCGGGACTTCATAGGATCCACAGCTTGCCTCCGAGCGGAGGTTTACGGCTGTTATTTTGAGTCTGGTAAGTATAACGTAGACCTTTGATAATTTAATAATAATAATAATAATAATAATAATTAATGGTTATTTTACGACTTTTTTTTCTTTATCTGTTTGTTTATTAAACCGGGTAACTAAATTACGGAACGACGAGGGTCGCAAAATAGTTTTAGAGCTAACTGATTTCATTCATTTTCGTCGACCCTGTTTTTTTAAGAGGGAGGACTATTCTAATTTTTCATAAGAATCCGTTTTGGAAAAGAAAACGGAATGGATACTGTACTCTTTCCCTAACGAGTAAACTGTATTCCTTTCACTCTGTTCTTTGTGCTATCAGGAGAAGAAACAACAGAATACCTGCAATCCACTCATTCCCAAAAGAACACTAACACCTATAAATTCGAGTACTCCCATTTCGGAATAGTCCCATGAAATTTTGATTAGGCGGTATGAACATTGTGGTTCAAAGAACTACTTACCGTTAATTTTTCTTAAATCCGCTGTAAACGAGTGTCTGGTTAATGGCCATTCTGGAATTTGTTCGTCTCTTTTTCAGAGTGTCTCGCTATTGGTTCTGAGGTGTTTGCACGATGGAATTCTATTAACAAGCACACGCGTTACTTCCACGGATTTATTACAAAGATTCACCAAACAAGTGTGGAAGTCACCCCTTCGGGAAATCACGGCGCCAGAGTTAACAGCATCATGGAACTTCCCAGGGCCGAGAAGCGTTATGTAATACTTGACAGGCAATCCAAACCAGCGGAGATCAGAACTGGAGCAGAAGTCATCGTCGCATCCGATGACCGTATTGGGTTCTCTCAAGGCAAAGTGACACAAACGTTTTCCACGTGGTATGGAGTGGAACTGGGCAACGGAAAGAAGGTCTGGAGCAAAGCACGTGATATCCGACTTCTCAAAGGCCCTATATACTGTGATAGAGAATGACGGAATCGAATATAACAGGGGTCAAGATTAACTCTAATTAAGATGTTCTCTTTAGTTTAGTTTTTCTTCCTTTTTTTCTGTTCATCTCTTTTTAGGAGAGAAACAATTCAGTAGATTTGTTTCCTTTATCGTTCGACTCTGATTGATGTTCGCTTCTTCATCAAAAATTGTTCATATTTTATTAAATAGAACTGAAACTAACAAAAAAAAACGCACCGATGAGCGCGAGTCTTGTTTCATAATTAGTTCAATGTAGCTACATTCGAGAAGAATAAGAACTTTCGATGAACTGTAACCAACAAAGTTTTTCTGTTACAAGTGGTTGACAGTACAGTGTCGTGAACGAAATGAAGAGATCATGTAAACACTGTGGCAGAGCCGGCTGGGAAAGTCGCGCCAAGTTGAAAGCAGAAACGAAGGAATAACATCAAATCTCCACAGACGTTTTCATCTTGAAACTAGAAAAGGTAAAATGTTTCAGTTTGTACTGTAATGGGCATTTTTAGCGATTTTTAGGGTTCTTTATATTTGTGTTGATCGATGAAGTTCTAATTTTTTGCAGGTATAAGCCTTAACCCTGTATGTGTGTATAGCAGTGGTAGTGCTCTATCTTGAATTTTTTGAGTCATCGGTAAAGCTATTTCTCCTAATCACATGGCGCAAACCGTGATTTTATTTGTGCGTTCAGCTAATAAAATGAAGTGTATAAAAAATGGCAGAAACCAAAGTTTGTATTGTTTTGTTTGAGTCGTGATATCGCTTAGTGTGCGGTTCCGGCCTGCGGTTATGCTATTAGTAGTGCCCAGGCCACTGCATGTCAAGCAGATATAAGATTGATTTAGCAATTATTGAATGAGGCCGAGTAGGATATGAGGAATTCTGCAGGTCGAGGAGGGTGTTATGCACCAAGGCCGAAGGCGAGGTGGATAACATCCTCCGAGATCTGCAGAATTCTCCATATTCTACGAAAGCCGAATCCAATAATTGCTTTATTATTCATTCAAAATATTTTTAATATTTTCTTCGCTCAAACTTCTAAACCTACGCGCAGCCATTTTTCTGCTCAACAAAAATAACACAATCTCGTCCCCAGCCATTCTCGTCCCCAGAGCTCACGATCCTTCTGGCCTGCGGCAGAAATCGAGAGCTCTGGCCAGTTCCGAAATATGCGCAGTCGCAGTGAAGGTGCATTTTTGTAGCCGTTAGCAACCACTATTGTTTCAAACTACGAGTTTGCGCAGAAGAACCGGAAGTCCGTGATTCACGGACCTCGTGGTTTGGAACCAGCCAGGGCCCGGTTGTTCAAAAGCCGATTATCGCTAATCCAAGATTAAAAGTTAATCACGGAGGTTATTTCTCTATTCCCAAACGTTGCTCAATGGTGATATTCTGCAAAATTTTATATCAGGGGAAGTCAATCCTGAAAAACAAAAAGCAGTGGAAACGACTTTCATCCAAAAGTTAAAAACTGCAACCAAAGTTTACCTTAATCCTGGATTAGGTTAATCGGCTTTCCAACAACCGGGCCCTGAGCTTCAAGCCAGAGCTCTCGATCTCTACCGCAGGCCAGAAGGAACGAGGGCTCTGGGGACGAGAATCGTCCCCAGCTTTTTTCGGTCAACGGTTCAATAATTTGCAGCGGGCTGCACTGTTGACGTCATTTTGACGTCATCGGTTCAATAATCTGCAGCGGGCTGCACTTTTGACGTCATTGATTCAATATGACGAAGTTTCTCTCCAAATTTGGTGAACAGCAGCTGGTTATGGTGAATTGTGCGTGTGGTTTTAACTGATCAGAAACGGGGAAATATTTGAATGAATAATAATTATTCATCGTGTTTAGTAGTCTTTAACTGTTCGTTGCTTCGCTTCGCTTCGCCAATAAACGCATATGTGTATAACCGACGTCTCCTGTTCTTGATCGAGAACTACAATAGTCTGAGTCATACTTTTCTTCTCTGACAGTTATGCAACAACTGTACTCAAATATTTATTGTACAAACTACTGAAGTGAAACAGTTAGAACAAAGTTCATTATAATGTCAAGGTGCCAGCAAGTGAACTACATACTCATCATATTTACAAAGAAGACAACCATTAAAGTAACTTGCCGATTCCCTGGCAGTATATGTAACTAACTCTGTTCTTACATGTACCAACACCAAAGGTTATAAAAAGAGCTGCATTCTGTCCATTCTGCTTTATTTATGAAATGTTCATTATTGTGCCGTTGTCAAGTCGTTTATCCCCACTGATGCAGAGTGACCAAGGTAAAAAGAAAATTAGTGATATTAAATTGTAAATAAACTTGTCAAGTGCAAAGGATCTTGTCAGCAATCACTTTCCCATGAGTCTTGGTTGGTTTTGCTGGAGAGCAAGCTTCTTCCTTGCATTATTGGAGTGCAATGAAATTGTTTTTTTTTGTCATAGGACTCCAGTTAACTAACTTTGCAAGTTAGGTTGGCAATTTTTGTTCTGTTGAGTTCTTAAGGTTCAAACTGTGAAGCACTAGCACATGCACCGTTCCAACTGCCCAATAATTTTGAGAAAATTATTTACAACCCAGCTTTCATTATGTTCCGAGTCTCAATGAAGTTTTATTCCATTTATATATTACTATTGTCAACACAGAGCATGAGGTGCAATCAAGCAATTACAATCAAGCCTGTCAGTAGTGGGTGTAAGTTTGGTGGCTTCTCAGCTGAACACATTATTAGGCAATGTGCACACCATCCATGCATGTTTGAGCAATTATGCAACATAGAATCATGCCACTACTTGTTGAATTAAGCTTGGTGTATTTTTGCATTCAAGTACTCAAAGTAGTACATAAGAAGTCAGAAGTTTTCTTCACATATTCTTCTGTATTTACTAGTTACCCTTTACAGGAATATTATTGACAATAGCAAGGGTCTTTGTCACAGAGCTTAACCATATTATATCAGGACTGTTGTGACTGTACAAACTTGTTACATGTTCAACAAATAAGTTTCCTTATTCATGAAGCAGAGGAGTATATGTGATTGAAAATATGGTTGTCTGTCTTGGGGTCAATGTTAAATACTCATAGCAAGGCTGAGAAAACATGCTTAGCCTTGCAAGCCTTCAGTAAAATCAAACCACCATGTGTTTGGCTACCCACAGAACCAGTAAAAAATAGCAGTAGATTGGTGCTGAGAGCGAATTGAGAAATTATGACCATTTAGGCATCCCACATTAACATAAATAAAATAATAAATAAATACTTAATTGACCACTCCCCTATGGGAGCTTTTCAGGGCCAATGAAAGTTGGTTATTTACAAGGATGACCGAGGTGTTGAACCAGGCACTTACCCAGAACAATACCAGCTGGTGGCTAGAGCGGGATTTGAACCCAGGTCACTGCATTGAAATCCAGCGCCCTAACCACTGGACCATCCTGCCTCCAGGCATCTTGTTTTCATAGAGTTGTGGGAACACGGAACTCCCTTTCCCTCTCCCTTCGTGAGGCAAGAAGTGAGTTTTTTATATAATTTATTTCCTATTTATTGCCACCATAATTTAATTTGTATCATCACTCTCATTTTAGTACCATTGGTGATCCGCTTTAATATAGGGTCTTTGACTCTTTTGCATTTCATCCCTTGGCTTCTGTTTTTGTATGCCATAAATTGTAATAAATAAATAAATAAATAAATAAATAAATGAATATAAATAAATACACTGTAAATCGATAAATAAATGAGCTAAAGCTAATGTATTACATTGAAACTGGAGTTTTTCTTTTACGTGAAGGATGTACTTTAGTAACTGACTCAGCATGAGTTCCAGAATAGAAGATCAGAATTCTTTCAGCAAGATTAGAACCTGTGACCTTGCGATTCCTAGTTTGGAGAATCGTGCGGGTGCTGAGCCATTAAACTAGCTTCATGGGACAATAGTCCTGCAAACTTACTGAGGTGGGATTTGAATCTCACGTTTATTCTGTCAACTTTGTGAATGACTATCAACTGTCTAAATCAAATCAAATTAGTAAATGGTTGCCATTCTATGCATTGTAATTGACTTAATTTAGTGATTACAAATTAAGACCACAATGTTTCACAATGAAGTTACGGTGTAGTAGGTTTGGAACTCATGAAGTTTTTATTCATCTGACCAATAATCATCTGCAACAGTGTCCTGTATTTCTACTTGATTGTTCAGGAATGTTTGATGATGTGAAGCAATATTGTAAAGGAGGGGGTTAATAGGGGTCAGCAATTCCATTGAAATTGTCGAGTAGCTAGGAAGGTTTCCTTTATCTGAGAGGAAATGTGGCCCATCAAAGGTAGCTATTTAGACCTTGGACAGCAATGACCAGTGGTTTTCATTAAAACAATGGTTTGGTGGGGGTTTTCATTCTTGTCAGCTCAGAAAAACCTGGTTCTTCTCATTGTTATTTAAGGATTGTTATTGGACTAATGTCAAGAGAGTCCACCTTACTGGTCTGCAATTAGCATGTGAGCATGTGCAATAGTCAGTAAACCCACTGACTGGTGTAAGGCTGGCTATACATAATTTCCACTGTTGGGAAGTGTTCAAAGCTGGTACATGATGGCACATGAGGTACACTGTAGTTACTGTACTTAGGCAGTAATTTTCTACCTCAAAATGAACTGTTTAAATCAAAAACCTTAAATGTGAGAGATATAGTAGATTCAGCAGGAAAACATAAGTTTACATTTGTTTGCATGAGTCTCACACTCAATGCATGAGACTTGAGAGTTCTGTTGTTAACTTTGTCAAGGGAGGACAGGGCACCTCATCCTCTCTTGACTTTGTTTATTATGTGCCAGGTTTTGTCTGATCACAGACATCACTGAGACTTTATCAGGGATTTAACAAGATTGATAAAAGTAGTAGTTTGAATCATTAGTGTAAAACTACATAGTTTTTTTCTCAAGTTCAAGTTTATTAGAGACTTAAAAACATACAAAGTAAGATAAACACAATTATCAATTATAAATTATGTTAAATCCCTGTTGACGACAGATAATAAAGTAATAACTAATTATTCAATTTAGTTAACAAGATGTGTTGCTGTGTGCTGTGTGCTAACATCCACGATCCATACTTCAAAACAAACAAAATCTGTAATCCACTGACCTTTTAAAATCCACCAATCTGTAAAACATATCCTCAAACTCCAAAAACTGAGCAACTTTTTTAGCCAAATCCGTCCACCCTTGAACCTAGTCATCCCCATCGTAAAGCCTTGTGCACTTACTCTCCAAACCAACACACTGTTCTACACATCCAAACCTTTGGCCTGTTTGGCACAAATGATTGTTTCCAAATTACATTTGTCATACCTCTTGTTTTTATAGTTTTGATGTTGATCCTATTCCAGTCCCACCTCATGTCTTAGTTTACCATGATAATGGCAGAAACATTAACAATTGCTGGCATTTCTTATTTGACACCCACAAGGTACAAACAACCCAGCATTGTAACAAACCAATCATAACACCACAAAATACATCACTCACGTGATGTCTACCAAGTACTATACGTGATATTGACACAAACAAGGCCCAACATCCAATCACAAACTTCCAAAGTACATTAGTCAAGAACACAGCAAATAAAGCTGCCAGCATTGCAACTCTGGTGGAATGCCCGGAGGGGAAAGAGTAATTGTCCACTGAAACTGTAGCAAACATGTCTTTCTCGTTGTATATCGGCCGCTTACGTCGCACAGCAATTTTTAAGCCACCCACTACGGTAAGATCAAACATCAGAGCAAGAAATAAATTGCACGCAAATTCTTGTTTCAAATCCGAGAGAACCAGAATAGAAATGATTGTTCCTGCTATCCATGGAACCCCATGTCCAGTAATCTCTAGAATTATCATAACAGTTCTCCAAGGGCCAGAGTTTTTATCTGCGCAGAAGCTCAGTTTCCTGGACAAAGTGATGTCTAACTTACATAGACGATCGATCAAACAGCGGTCTTTGTCCTGATCTCTCGAAGAACCTTCGCCACTGTCTCTCGATTCTGTTTCGCTGATTTCCGTCTTCTTGGCGTGGAAATTGTTCAAATGTTTAGTTTTTGTTCGCCGAAGACACATGGTATCCACGTTTCTCTGATCATCTTTAACTGTAACCATTTTTCTAAGATTCTTAAATTGGACGAAAAAAATTGGACCGACTTGAGAACGAGCCCGCGATACAGGCAAAGCACTTCTTCTCGGAGTAGGTGCTTCATGTATTCCCTAATAGATTGTATTTAGACTTAAAATTATTGCCCCCGCAGGGTTTAGGCAAAACCCGAGGAGGCACCCTAGAATTCCCCACTTGTAAACATACCAGCAATTTCAAGAAAGTGAGCAATGTGTTTGTAGTAAGCGAAGCGTTCCCGATTTAATGAAACTAGGCGCGCACGGTGGTCTTGGGCAATATTTTAGCAAGCGCGCAAGGTTGTGTCGGGTACATATAATTTTCAGAAACAACACGACACTCTTTAAATTGCCATGGTCCTTTTGTTCTTACACTTAATTAGCATTTTGTTTCACACTATATATTCAACTCTGTACTTTGTACTGATTTAAACTGCAGATTACAGAAGTTTCTGTCGAAACATGTTTTTAAAAAGTGTCGTGATGTTTCTGAAAATTTATGCCTGCTGCTATCCAGACCTTTTGTACATATAATTCTTGCAACCTTCGTCGCCATACCGTGCGAGCAGTGTCCCAATGTAAGTATGTTGTACTTCAAATGAATAAAGGGGGTAGTTTCTAAAGAAACTGTGGTGCTGCGTCGGTGGGGAAGTAGTACACAAAAATTTGGTATTATCAACAGAGTTGATAAATGTAAATTGACCACCGTACAGGGATTCTAAAAGCTGACGTTTCGAGCGTTACCCCTTCGTCAGAACGAATCGAGGAATTATGGGTTGTGTGTAGTTTTTATAGTGGAGTAGGAGCTACGCTATTGGTGGTAACATGGCAACGTGAAAAATAGGAATACATTAGTTAAATGAAAAGCGTTCGTTAATACCGTGGGGATTAAGGCTGCCGATTTGGAAGATGAATTTTTGTTCCAGATTCTTGCGGCTTTCCGTCGTACCTTAATGTAGGGAAAGGCCGCAGATAGCCATGTGTTGTTTGGAGTGGCTTAGATGCATCTTGGTCATTCTTCTCAACATCGCGAAGGTGTTCGCGGAATCGGTCGCCTAGTCGTCTTCCTGTTTCGCCAATGTATAATTTATTGCATAACGTACAGGTTAGGCAATAAATGACATTTGCGGAGGTATTAGGTCCCGATATTTTGCTAGTGTTAAGAATGAATTGACAAGTTTTACATCGTGAGCGCGCGCATTTGAAAGTGCCGGGTTGCTCGTTAGTTTTAAATGCGCTTCTAACTAAAAAGTTGCCGACGTTTTTGTCGCCTTTGAATGAAATAAGTGGAGGTTGCGAAAAGATTCGAACCAGTCTCGGGATCATTTTGGAGTAATTTGAAGTTATTAGGAATGACACTTTTGACAACATGATTATGAGGATGAAAAGTGAGGGTGAATGGAATTCTGTCGTTCTTATCCTTTTGTGACGCTTGTAGTGCTGACTGTCGATCAAATTGTTGGGCGCGATGATGGCCCGCTTTCACCACAGAGGCAGGGTAGCCACGTTTTTCGAAGAACTGGCACATCTCCTCTGATTTGCTGGAAAAACCAGAGTCATCACTACATAGACGTCGAAGTCTAAGAAATTGAGAATAAGGAATGGATTTCTTGACATGTGATGATGTGACGATGAATACAACAACTAACTGTGAGAATCTGTAGATTTGTAGTGCACACTGGCACATAAACCGTTGCCGCTGATAGAAACTTTGATATCTAGGAAAGCCAATGAAGTTTCCGAAATTTCCCAGGTATATTTAAGAGCCGGGTGAAAGGAATTAACGGAGGTTATAAATTGATCGAGTTCTTGTGTGCTGGATGAAATAGCGCCAATGCAATCGTCAATGTAGCGGCCGTAGAGTTCAGGTTTCGGGCCGTTGTACTGATTGAAAAATTGGTGTTCAACATAACCTACAAAAAGATTGGCATAGCTAGGTACCATTCTTGTGCCCATCGCCACACCATTAATTTGTTTGTAATAGTTGCCGGCGAATGAAAAACAGTTAAGTGTTAGAACTAGTTCGGCAAGGCGGAGTAGCGTTTCCGAGCTTGGTTCTTGTTGATCGAAAAAGTGTTTAAGTGCTAGAAGACCTTCGCTTTTGGGAATGCCTGTGTACAGAGATGTAATGTCCATGGTGAAAATAAGTTTGTCTTGGCCGTAGAAACATAAATCGCGGAAAATGTCTAGTGCGTGTGTACTATCTTTGATGTATGATGGTAAAGATTTGACGATAGGAGTCATAATCCTCTCTAAGTAGCTAGAAATGAGTTCGGTAGGGCAACTACAGGCAGAAACAATAGGGCGACCTAGGTTGTTCGGTTTGTGAATTTTTGGCAAGAAGTAAATGCACGAAGTTCTAGGAGTAGTGATGATGAGATTAGTTGCAGCGTCCGGTAATTCTTGGTTAACTATAAGATTATGAATGGTGTCTTTGACAAGTTTTTGATTTGTGGAGGTGAGATCTTTTTCGATTTTGGCATAAAACGAGGTGTCAGAAAGTTGCCGCAAAGCTTCTTTTTGGTAAAGGTCGGACCGCCAAACAACTACCGCGCCGCCTTTGTCGGCCGATTTGACAACTACGTCATTGCGTTTACTAAGATTTTTAAGCGCCGCCGACTCTTGTCAGGAAAGGTTGGAAAATTTAGTGTTACGATTGAATTTAAGTTTGTGAATGTCGTGACAGCACTTTTTGGTGAAAAAATCTAAAGAGGAAAATTGTCCCTCTGGGGGAGTCCATTTAAGGTTAGTGGTGCTGCCCTTGTCCTCTTTTTTCAGGTTGATATCGTTTTTTTGTTTCAATTGATTTAGTGCCTTTTGTTCGTCGCGTGACAAGTTTCGTTTTGGCTTTGTTTATTTGTATTTCCGTTAGTTGTAACTTAACCTCCTCAAGGTAGCTTTCGAGGGCGACTGATTTTTGAACTGGTGGATTCCAGTTTGATTTAACGTAGAAAGGGTGGACGTTTCTATTGTGTCCAAAAAACGCATACGTCTTGCGAAAATCTCAAAATTCTGCAATAATTGCCTTCGGATTTTGTTTTTGTTTGGTTTGTTCACCGGTATAAATTTCAAACCATGAGAGATTAGTTTGATTTGAGCTTCAGTTATTTTCTTATTTGACAGGTTTTTAATGTACTTTTCCCCAGAGGCTTTTTGAAATCTGTCTATATTATTGGAAGATTTCTTCCTTCTTTGTCTGCGTTTGACGGTGTGTCTTCGAGTTTTTGTGTAGGATTGTTTTCCCCGATCTGTGCCGGGCCCACCCGTGGAGTTCGTAATACATTTAACAGACTCACAAGAGTACTTTTCACAAGCTTTATTCTCAGTGGAATCATTTAGCTGTGATAACATTCTGTTGACTTAATTGTACTGTTTTTGCAAGTTAGCAGCCATAGCCCTAAGCTTTGTAGGGTCTATTTTGGTTTTAGATACAGATGTAGATATTGTGTGGCTGTAACGGCGCGTCTTAGAGTTCTCTTTGTTAAGCTTAGTTTTCTGTTTCTCGAGACGGCGATAATGAAACCTTGTTAGGGCTTCGACGAATCCTCGTTCAGCTTTTTGTTTTAATGTTTTTATGTCCTTTTTGAATTCTTCGTCTGCTGGAATGTTAGCCCGCGCAGAATATCGTAGTGGCTTTGGACACGTGTTCCTTTGAAGTGGTCATTTAGTTTTTTTTATGGACTCTTCCGTCTTCTCTTAATTTTGGCCTCCGTAGTGGTCGGAATTTCATCGCCCACTTTCCTCTTAACGCCAGTTTTCTTTTGTTCCTTATGCTCAGAAGGTTTAGTCGGAGGTTTCTGATAACTGGTAATGTTGTCATCGCTCTCCTCGCCGCTCTGTTCTGGTTCTGATTGTCCTTGGATGTCCAAGAGTTCATTCTCGTTCTCGTGTGAGCTAAGAGACGTTTTGTAATCCTCCTCCATTGTGGTTTGAAAATAAGGATTTGTAACTTTCACGCAAGACCGCGATTTCGAATCTTACGATTCTCGTCAGTTGCTATATCAGTATATGTCGGAAGATTGAGTGAAACTCTGAACCGTTCCGTGAGTTCTAGTCCGTAAGGGGTTTTTATACCACCTTAACTCGTTGGTTGGATCGAAAATGGTGTGGTATGATTGGTTCCTTGCTGGCCAATCAGGTTGCTGTAGGTTCGAACCGTTTCAGCTTAAGCTTAAGTTGTGTTTTCTAAAAGGTTAAAACATAGAATTTGAGAGTCTCCCCGTGCTTTTTTGTAAAATGTGAAAGCATATAATGAAAGAAAGTGTACTTTTCTTGTGCTCTCCCGTTCGGGGTGGAGATTTGTTAATTTTTTAGCTTTCATTTTGGGTAAGACGTGTGCAGACAAATGCGTCTGCATAGTTTTCAGATGTGCAAGTTCGTGTTTTCACAGGGTATGGATTGCGATTGCAAGAACAAACCAATCAACGTGTCCTGTGAAGGTCTTGGAGCAATACATAGCAGCTGCTCAGATTGATCTTTCTGAAGATTGATGTTTTGTTTAAGAGCCCTTGCCAACCCGAAGTCTAGAAAGAAAGTTCCACGGTCATGGGATTGGCTACAACAGAGCCACGGAGTTTATTAAGGTAGCTTCTTGGAAGTTATAAGCAATAGCAATATCAATTTCCAGCAATTTCAGATTCATAATCATTATCTCTTATACTTGTGATTGTTTTCAAATATGATTCGATGACGAATATTACCTACGATCGTAATTCAGGTTAATATTATACTTATTTTCACAGTGAAAACCAATTCTCTTTTTGTTTGTAGAATCAGTTTTTAATTTTAAAGTAACCAGTTGTTGCATAATGAATCTGTTCTATCACTAAAACGTCTATTTTCGATTTTCAGGTTGAACAATCAGTGAACCTCAGGCACGTCACAGAAATGTGCATTAAAAAAATAATTGGTGGCTTATTTTCAAATTCCCCGCCGATACTTATCGATTAAAAAACACCCAAAAGAATGTTCCACCAGATGGAGATACGAAGAGATGTTGTATTCAACATGTTTGTCACTCTACAAACACACATTGAGTTGCATCAGCAAGTCTCGCCATGAGAAATAGAGAAACTGTCAGGGCAGCTGCATGCAAGCTACAGTTATAGTTTCCATCAAACGCAGTTACCGTTTGAAGGATGCGTTGATAAACAACGTCTTAGTAGTCAAAACAAGAAGAAAACTGTGTTGCACAAAGGTTGTTCAATATCGAACTTAGTAAATATTCACTATAAACAAGCATACGTTTTTGAGGCTGTTGCCTCTTCAACAGTAAATTAAGAGCAACTGTAAACCGCACGCATGCTATAAAGTCAAAACCAAACTTAGAACTTTAAAATCCCGGCAAAATTACTTGTGTGCACTGCCTGTATTCAGAGTACGTCAGAAACCATTCAAAAACAAACATAAATGGTATGTTCAAAGTAACTTCCAATTTATGTTAAAAAAAAAATACAGGCTCGAAACAAAATAAAAACTTAGATAAAACAAAAAATATATATATACGTTTAAACTTATTCCACTTCAAATTTTGGGCACACTAAACCCCTGGTTCCAAGTGCAGAGGGGAGGAGTGGTTCCCAGTGTGGCAGAGAGGAGTGGTTTGACACTTGGTCCTTGGACGTTACTGGAAGTTTTAACTTTGTTAGTTGGTATTTAGGTTTTGTACATTTGCAGTGTGTAATTAAAGAGGTTTGTCGTGTATAAATCTAATTCCTGTGCTGCAAAGGTTAAAGAGATATAGCCGTTAGCGATTGCACAGAAAGCTTTTTTTTTGTGATGGCTAAACATGCTGTTGCTGAGTACCTGATGATGGATTTACTAGTCGAAATTACCTGATTATTTCGACGTCTCTTTTTTAGAAAAATCATAGAACTTGACAATTTAGGTAATTCCGTTGCACAGGAGAATTCATTCGAAAACAATAAAGAGAGCAATCATTGATGAAATCTCACTTTTCTTTTTTGTTCTCGGTATGAAGTCATTGTCAGTAGGGGGATTATATTCATTTTTTTATTTATTCACATTTATTATATCGATTATCAGCCAAATTTACATGCCGGGATAGAGGAGTATTTAGTTTAAGGTTGGCTTTTACTATCGATGGAGTCGGAGTCGAAGTCGCAGTTGGAGTCATAAGAATCGTTGGAATCGGAATCGGAAAAATTCATTTTCTTCTTAATAGGCCTACTACTCTGTCGATTACGATCAAATGGAAACTAGATTAACTGAGTCGGATGCAGAAGCAGAAGAATAAGCCGAACGCAATGCTTGATTCCGGGCCCGCTTCTCTTGCAATTCCAACAAGCGAAGGAGTCATAAGCGGAACGGCATTCTGCTTCAAACGTGGTCGGTTTGATTTTCATTCGATCGTATCGCTGTGCTCTTCTTATTACATCTCCAACTCCTACTCCGTCGTTAGCCTGTAATGTCTAAGTAATTTGCTTTTGCTTTGGTTTTGCCTTTTCTATACTTTGTAACTGATTGCAAAAAGCTTTTTGAAGGAATCCTTTTCTGTCGCCAGGCATTAGCTCGGGGTCATAGGAGTTCCCGTTTGGTCCACTTCGTTATGTTTGCTTTGTCGTACAGCATAAATTATTTTGTTTCTGTCTTAAGAATTCTGCGTCAAATTTAAATTTCACTGATTTGCAAACTGTTTGGAAACTTTTGTGATACCAAATCCAATCAGCCGTTAACAATGCCTGATAAACATTAGAATAAATTTTTAACCAATATTGCCTGACTGTAGCATATAACAAAAAACAAGGTACGGAATATTTGCAACACAGCAGTGATTGCTTGAAGAAAATTAAATTACTATGACAATCTCTTCGCATAGTTATACCCGGTAACGTATGCAGTAAAAACCTGCGTGTAACAATCTACAGGTTTTGATGTCTGGCAAAATAGGTTCTTATTGGCAATTTAGGATAACTAGGTTCTGAATTTCTATGAAGGAGATATAGTTGTTGATTACTAGAAAAACAAATACACTTGGGTTTGGTCCTTACATTTACAGTATTTTTTCACAACTGTAATACTGATTAAAGATCTAACAAAACTTGCAACCAAAATTTGATATCTCAATGTCAAACTTCTTAATTAGTTAAAATATTTATCATAATTCAGCTGCAACCCACATATAAGAACCTGCTTCATCTCGCTTACCTAAACAGGTTCTTTTATTTGTTTTGTTATTAAATGGGCAAATTCCTTTTTCCCAATAGGTTCTTACACACGGGTTTTTACATTACTTGATTTCTAATGGAAGATTGCTATACGAAGGGTAATTCTTGAAATAAAATGATTTTTGTGTACATATATAATGAATGTACTTTTGGCTATTTAATAATTAAATGGGGTCCGAATGGATGGGCACACATGGTAATACAGCGGTGTATGAGGGTAAACAGGGGTTTTCAAGGGTTTACAAGGGTATACAGTCGTAAACTGAAGTATAGAAGGGTATACTAGGATGTACTAGGTTAATCATGCCCTAGGGTAATCATGCGCTACAGAAACGAGGCTAGACAGTTTGAATTTTCTCTAGCTACGTCATCTTGGCTTGAGTTTACGAGGGCAAATGTTTAAGGTTCTCCATGACTTGGTACCTGTCAGGCTTTCGGGTATCTTCAGAGACTCTTGTTCAGCCAAAAGTTACCATCTAAGAAACGTTGATATTAAGTTGGCCGTTCCATTACCAAAGACTGAATTTTTAATAAAGAAGAGTTTTAGCTATAATGGTGCTAGGGTCTGGCATTCCTTACCGAATTTGCAATTGATAAGCATATTTCAACCTATAGACCAAATGTCATATAGTAATCTATTCTAAGGGTAATATTTAAGGCATGAATAGTTTTAGTCATGGTTGTTTGTATATTTAGTATATTTTTAATTTTTATATTAGCTCACGCCCCTTCTGGAAACCAACAACAACAACAAGTAGCTCTATTTGCATGACTAAAACTTCATGCAGTATTGCAAAAGCACGTATCAAGTCTTAACAAGAACAATATAACAATGTAATAAGAAGGAAAAAAATTAAAGATACATCAGTCTGATTTAGATAATATATTATCACGCGAATTTAAGCAAAACAGAATGAACTTCGTCAATTTATATTCAATATTAACAAAATAATCAGTAGAATTCATTAATTCCTTGGTAGCTCATATAGGGGATAATTGGGTGATATTCGGTAGGTAATTTTTTTGTTTTGCTATAAGAATTGAGAATTTAGGACAGATAAAAGGAAAGTGTATTTCATCTTCACCTTCATTCGATCGTCAAGAACAGCAGAGTCTCTCAAACTTTGAGATTTGATCGTATCTACCAGTTTCAATCATTAGTTTGTGATTACCTGTTCATAGTTTCACTAATTCTTTCCTGCCATTTAGTTTTCTTCTAAAGCCTAAATAATAGGAAGGCATATATTCGTTCTTAAAAGTGTTCACGTATAAAATTCTAGTTTCTTGGAGTATTGAATAGTGTGTTGCCAATATAAGATATACTTTTGTCGCATTAACTTTACAAAGTGGTTGTTCGGTTAGCTTCAGTTAAGCGAGTTGGATAAATTCTGGCAAATTATAGAATTCGGCCATCCTCATAACATTTGAGTAGCAACTACTTTTACCAGAAGAGTGAAGATCTGCCGACATTAGAGAGAGTTAGCATTGACAACGAGTACGAGTACGAGAAGGAGTTCATCTCGTACTTGTACTCGTTGTCGTTCTTGTAAAAAATGTGTAAGCAGGACATACGAGTACGACTTCACGAAAAAGACAAGAATCATGCTGACGCTTCCATACAAAAAGTTTTCTTTTCCTGAAACATAAACAGGAAGGGCATAAAAACTTTGAAATCTGAGACTGTAATTCTTAGGTTTATGTAAACAATGCGACCTCTTGATGTGACAAACTTGCTTCGTACGGACTATGCACTGTAAGAAATAAAATGATGTGAATGAAAAATAATTAAAGAAACAGTAATACTTACGTCTCTGGTTGATTCATCTTGAAAGAAGCTGTAAAAAAAAAAAAAAAAAAAACGAAAAAGGTTAAGCTTGTGAGCACGCTAGACGGAGACCATGGGAGCTTCTCATGTTTTGACACGATGTTGACAGAAAGGAAGGAGGATTAATGTGCTTTTCAAAACAAAAAAAAATGCCCAAAAATACCATCCTAGGCCTTCGATGAAGAGTTTAAGTGCTTATGGGATACACCTATGGCAGAGATAACCCGCTACAAAAGATAAACTTTACCTTTCAAAAACTCGTTCCTCGCACTTCGAGCTTTGGAGGAAATCTCGTCGTGGAACGAGTTGTGCACGTGTTCTGAGCAAAACGCATGCGCATTATAGTCAATGGTAAAATCTCGTTCTCGTACTCGTACTCGTACTCGTTGTCAATGCTAACACTCTCTATTATAAAGATCTGTTTAACAATGGAGCCGTTGCTCTTACCTTGGAGATATAAAATGTAATTTACTATCCTCTGATTTATAGCTATATTGAGAGGAAATCTTCCAAGTTCAGCTCTACACGCCACATTTGATGCCTTACTGCTGACTTCTAAGTAACGTTTGCAGAACTGCAGATGGGTTTCTTTCTATCTGTGAATTGTCCCTAGATTTGAAATCGTGTTTTGAACATACACCCAATATCTCGCTGTTATATGTCAGGACTAGAGAGATCATCGTGTCAAAAATTTTACTTGCAAGACGTGGCGGTAGTTTGCAGATAGTTGTGTTCTTTCCAAGACTGAAAAGAGCGTGAAGAGTCTTCTCTTTCAACTTGTCGAGTGCCATAGAAAAATTACCTGTTGAGGAGGTTAGTGTTCCCAAATAGGTATAGGTTTGAACAATTTCAATGGTTTCCTTGTCTATGTGGAAATTCGACTCAGTGCATTTTTAGCACGTTTTTGACAGATCAAATGATGATGCTGACTTCCATGAATCGCAGTAGAAAGATAACATATCAAGACAATTTTGCAATCCTCTTTTAGACCTTGATAATATGATTAGATCATCTGCGTACAAGAGTACGCTCAATTTTGTGCCGTTTGGTAAAACGAATGGATCGGATAAAGTATTTATTTTCGAAAGAGAATGGTATGTTATTAATAAATAGGTTAAATAATAGAACTTAGAATGCAGCCTTGGCGTACCCCTCTTGCGTATTGAAATGGGCGTGTTTTGCTATTCCCGATTTTTATGGAACATGTAGAGTTTGAAAACAAACTCTTTATTGAATTATAAAAGCAGCCCCCAACATTTATCTGTAGTAATTTGAAGTCTGTCATGCCAAACCGAGTCAAAAGCTTTTTTGAAATCTACAAAACAAGCGTACGCGTAGATCTTTTCGTTGTGGTGATGCACGTATTTATCCACTAAGGTTTTCAGTGTGAGGACATGGTATGTTGTACGGTTTTTAGGTAAGAAACCAATCTGAGACTTGTGAAGTACATTTTTGATGTTGACATGTTGAAAAAGTCTTTGGTTTAAGAACAGACGTATTTGCCCAGACAGCTTGAGACACAAATTCCTCGATAATTTGACAGATCACTTCTTCCTCCTGATTCATATATTGGCGTTATAAGGCCACCACACCAAGTCTGAGGCATTGTGCCTGAATTAAGAATCGAATTAAAAAACTTAAGGTAAACGAGCATCATTTCTTGAAGACTTGTTTTAATCATATATCCCATTTCATTCTTTATTTTGTATTTTGTTATTTTTCAATTTTTCCGCGGCTGTGAGTATCTCATTTTCGGTGATTAAGTAATCTAAAGAACATAACTGCTCTTCACGTCTCTCGAGTTCTTTTAGTTCATTGACTATTGTCTGTGATGATATGTAGTTCAATGCACTTCCGGTGACGTAAGCACCATGTGAACCGTCGTGCTTTGCACTTTTTTGCACGTAGTTCCCGCCATGTTGTTTACTGGATATTAAAAGTCAAGTAGTTCTGATCTTTCGCCTCCTATATAGCTTGCGGCCATTACATTGTCTGCTGCTTTGGGTTTAAAGGCTTACTTGAATGAAGCGAGTGAAAGTGATTAAGCCATACTTCCTGCGAAATTAAGGACAAATCATGTTTTTCTTTTCGGGTGTCATCCATTGATTTTAAACATTGCCAAAAGCGTTGCTCATCTGTACTTTCCTCTAATTCAGTAATCTTTGAATCATAGTGTTCAGTTCGTTTTCTGCACAACAACGTTTTATATTCTGTTAAAACAGTATGACATCTCTCCCGCAAATTAGCATTTAATGGATCTCTGTGTTTTTGATTTGATAGTTTCCTTAAGTCGTGCTTTTTTAAGCGGCATTTTTTATCAAACCATTTTTTGTTCGACGATGATTTGATCTTTTTGTTTCTTTCTTATTTTAATCTTAAGGCATTTTT
Source organism: Galaxea fascicularis (assembly GCA_948470475.1). NCBI lineage: Eukaryota > Metazoa > Cnidaria > Anthozoa > Scleractinia > Euphylliidae > Galaxea > Galaxea fascicularis. The sequence goes on along the minus strand of OX419335.1, from coordinate 43,979,296 downwards.
TGCGGCTGTGATCAAAATGTTTTCTACTTCCAGTGCGCTATTAATATCTTTGATCGGGGCACCGCCAATATAATGACTGTACTCTCGAATGAGCATTTGGAGATCTGGTGAACGTAAGATTTCTTTGATTTTGACGGAGAGTCCTTTTACCAGATAAATTGCATCGGTAAACGTGACAACGAATTATGTTCATGCGGTGATTAAGTTCAGAGATGTTTGTGTTGATATTTTGCCAAGTTATTATTGAACTGTGATCCGATAAGGAGCATGGCTGGTTTACTGCAAAATTTACAACATTTGAAAAAGTATCTTGGTCACATATTGCGCAATCAATAACACTTATTCCATTTCTTCCTTGAGAGGTAGCCCTACCTAAAGTATCGCCGCTTACTGTACCATTTAAAATTTTGAGGTCAGCGCTTTTACAAATTTCAAGGAGTCTCTTGCCGCGATTATTTAGCTCGTTATCATAACTATTCAATCGAGTGGCACAGTACGAAGAGTCAGATTGACCACTGGCTATGATGTTGTTCCCGTCGTGGGAAACACTATCCGAATATTTTCCTGTCCGAGAGTTAAAGTCATCCATGAGAAGGATTGATCCTTGGGAGGCGAAATTTAAGATGTCTTTTTCAAGTTCTTCAAGTAGTTCAGGGTCAAAATATTTTGAATTACTTGGTGGAATATAAAGTCCACAGGTGTAGAGATCTTTCGCCGTCTTGGCATAATGTTTGCTGATTTTGAGCCAAAGAAAATTTGGAGATTTTTTGGCAATTGAAATCCAATCATGGAATACATTCTTGTATAACAAAACAATTCCTCCAGAGGTCCGACCACCATGTTTAGTCACAGTAGCATCCTGAATTATAGACCTATATCCTACTACTTCAACATCGCTGCATTTCCAAGTTTCAGAAAGAACCATAAAACCAAAACGATTAAAACCTGCTATTGTGTTTTACATTAACTGTTGAATAGGCTAGCGTGATTAAATAAGTTTATTCTTATCTTGTCTTATCGTATACAAGGGTATACATACTGGTTATGCAATGCTTTCGAGTGGTATACCGTCGAATATCCCACGACGGCACTTGTATTTTCTGGTATACACTCGAGCCTTTTGGCAAGTGTGTATGCCAAGAAAATAAAAGTGAAGAGTGGGATATTCCACGGTTATACCACGAGAAAGGGTTGCATAACTATTTTATACCATGCCATGGAAAATACGTAGCCTTACATAATCGATGCGGTGCACGATAGGAAGGTTGACTTTGATACCGGTGAATTGCACTGGTGGATGGGAAGGTTCGGTGGAATACCGACGAATATGCAGCGGGTTTCCTGCATTCTGATTGGCCGTATTTTCTATGGCATGGTATAAAGGGGTATACAACGGTATACATGGTATATCTGATTCTAAATACGATATAATAGGGGATACATGAAGTACCCAACGCTCCCCAGTCGTCCCACAAGTGGCAACAAATCGACGATCGGCTACGGATACTTCTTTCTGCGAATACTTCAAAACTTCATTAGAAACGCAGCTTTACTGTCTTCCCCCTCCCCACTCTTCATCAGTAATCCAGTGAAACAACTCATCAAACAATGAAACCGATCACCATCCATCAGCTGAGTCCATCCTGCAAACTGTGTCGGTCCCTCCCACTTCTTGTTTTGACTCGTTCCATCTGGTTACGGAAGATGTTAGAACTTTAATTTCCAAGTCGAACAAGGAATCATGTTATCAAGACCCCATGCCTACCCAAATTGTCGTTGAATGTCTCGATGTCCTGTTGCCAGCGCTCACAAAGATGATCAATCTCTCCCTAGAATCTGGATGCTTCCCTGAAAGCTGGAAACACGCAGACGTTCGCCCTAGACTAAAGAAACCAAAATCTGAAGCCACGTTTACCAATTTCCGTCCAATAAATAACCTTACTTTTGTCTTCAGACTTACTGAACGTGTTGTATTCAACCAGACCCACAACCACCTAACTCTGAACTGTCTCTATCCCAAAGCTCAGTCTTCCTATCGGGAATTCCACAGTACTGAAACCGCACTACTTCGAATCAAAAACGGTATATTAATGAACATGAACAAACAAAATCTTACTCTCTTGGTTCTACTTGACTTAAGTGCCGCGTTCGATACTGTTGACCATGTAATATTAATATATATATTTAGGCAAGCCTAAAAGCGGAGCTCCACAGTTATTTCCTTAATATTAGCATTTACAGATAAACTAATATGGCAATGCCACAGGACTCGAGCCATGACTTCAGTAAGGACTTCTCTATATTGTGATTCCATATATATATATATATATACTTTTTACTGTTTTGCTGCAGAGCGAGAGCCATCATTCAATCAAGTGCAAACGTAGATTTTCGAGTTATCATCGGCCTTTGTGGTAGTGGTGGGCCGATGAACGATTGTAATCGCAAGTTGATCGAAAAGTTCAAGCGACGCGACAATCGATTATGCTTTTTTCATAATCGATTGTTGCGGAAAAATTAAAAATTTATTGGGGACACAAAAATATTAAAATCAAGAAAAATGTCCGTTTAATATCTTAGTGTGAGTTTGGTGTGGTTTTTCGTGGACTCCTAACTTCTAAGTCATAACAGCAGATATGATCTAAGAATGTGTTTACCTGTGCGTACGCGCTGTCACTTTGACTTCTATGTAGGTGAAAAATACATGAAATACTTATTGGCAGATTTCTTCGATTATGATCGATGATCGATCGGTTGCGAAATCTCAACCGATTCCCACCACTACTTTGTGGCACAGGAACTATATGATTATGATGAGCAAAAACAATTAACAAACTTTTCTTCATCACAGTTAATTACATCTGATTACATTTCCATACAAGTGGTGAAAATCACTTAACTAGGTTAACAGTTCTAGTGTCCCACTATTAAACCAACTTCACAACCAACATGTATCAGTGACATTTTAATCTATCAAAAAATATTTTACAGCGAAAGTGCGATAAAACCTCAAAGTGAGCTCATAAAAGAACAAAAGTACTTTGCTCGCCTTGTTTTGAACATTTTATTGTGTTTTTCTTGTGATCTATTACAGTTAAGACGATAGAAAGTGCTGTCGATGTCCTTTTTACAATAACATGGAAAAACATTGAGCGAAATCGACTTAACTTTCCCTTGAGAAAAGTGACTGCGACAGACTTGACTACAAGTCGAGGGTAGTATTATTTTTGACATCACTGTTAATGATAACATCTGACTCAGGATTTCTGAAAAACATTTTTCAGCCGTAAACATTGAACAAAGGACGAAGTTTTTACTGCAATAGCCTTGAAAACCTGCGATTTTTTAACTAACAACGAGAATTGCTTTTGAGGGACAACATATTGCTGGCATTTCCAATGCTGCAGCTGTTAAAAATCGTGTTTATGTTTGGCAATGAGTTGTCGATTACTCTTTGCGAGTTTCCAAAAACAAAGCGAGGCCGAGGATATAAACCGTCCGGACTTCGCTTAGCTTTTCTTCAACCAATTCTTTGCCCAAAAAATGAGCGACAGCAGGGAAAGCGAAGAATTTTAGGATTCAAAATAAAATATTGGATCGAAAATATGCATTTGGAAAACAGACAAGCATTTTTTAGTACGAAAACAGCATGAAAACAACAAAAGGTAAGCTAGAAAACAAAGAACGATGCCGGCGAATATTTCTTCGGCGTTCCTTGTAGAAGTTGGAAAACTAAGACAAGTAACAAACATAACTCGTAGTCACAGAGAAAAATATCCCTATGTCATATAAAAGACACAACAGGAGTACTAACCTGCGGACAGTTTAAGTCAGTCAACAATCACTCCGAACGCAAAGCTAAAGCAGAAGCCGTCATTTCACACAAAAGTATTCATTTGCGAAGCAGATACAAATCCTTAGCGGGCCTTGAAGTTTTTCACCGTCACTTTGTGTTACTTCCCATGTCTACGAAGGAAGCTTCTTCAATTAAGGATTTTTAGCGGCAAAACCGTCCAGTTTAATACACAGCAAAAGTCAGCAAACGAAGACAGCGCCTGCATGATTAAAAGCCTGCCAAACCACACGATCTTTTCTCTCGAAGATCCGTAAACTATAAAATAACAAAGCCAGGCAATCCAATTTGCTGCTGTTAACATCCAAAGGCTGATTCTCATCGGTTTAAACAAAGAACGAACTGAGAAGAAGTCAAGGTACAGCTGTAGGCGGCGAATTGTTTACAGGACGGAGATCTGTTGATCCTGGAGAAAAATTACGCCTCGTTTTGGCCTGGCTTGAGCCTGCGATCGAACTTCAAAAAAACAGCTGACCTCGACAGTTTATAACTTGAGCCCGCAATATAGTCACGTGATACTGGTCAGCGGATACGTTGTTTTGACAGGTGTCAATTGACGTTGACATGGATGTCTAATATCAAAGATGTCCGCTGTAAACTAGGTGGTCAGCTGGAGTATGGCCGCCATGTTGGATTATTATTATTATTATTAGGGTATTATTAATTATTGTGCGAGGTCGTCGTCGTCGTCGTCGTCGTCGTCGTCGTCGGTCGCGCCCACGAGCAATACCGCTAGCCAAGATTACCATGAGAAAAACAGTTGACGGGTTTCTATAGGTATGGGGCTCCGCTTTGCGGCCCTTCGGGCCGCTGGAGCTCCGCTATAAAATAACTAAGATAGTACGCGCGCTCTGATTGGCCGAGAGGCGTGTTTGCATGAGAGTATGTAAACATGGTTGTGTGACGCGTTGTAGTTTTTAGAGGAAGTTATTTTATAAAAGCAATAGAAAACTTTTTTCCTGAGTTTGCAAAGCCTGATATAAACACGAGAGGGGTTGGGAGAATTCTCGACAGTTATGCAAACCCTCGACTTCGTCTCGGGTTTGCATAACTGTCGAGAATTTTCCCAACCCCTCTCGTGTTTATATCAGGCTATGCAAACAAGGAAAACGTTTTCTATTGCTTAAATACTAAATCGTTTTAATTCTAACTTTGGTATCTCGGGCCGTGTACTGTCTTGGTTCCGCTCCTACTTACATAACCGGTCGCAATCAGTATCTGTTAATGGAGAAACATCCCGGTCATTCGACGTTAAGCACGGTGTTCCTCAAGGGTCCTGTCTTGGGCCTCTCCTCTTCATTCTGTATGTAAGTAAGCTATTCACTATTGTGGTACGCCAGCTACCAGAAGTACACGCGTATGCTGACGACACGCCACTCTACATTGCCTTCAAACCTGAGCCCAAACATGCCGTTAATGCTGTGCATCACCGACATACGGAAGTGGATGCTAATGGATAAGCTGATGCTTAACGATGAAAAGACCCAATTTATTGTGATTGGAGCCAGGCAGCAGTTGGTAAAGGTCGACATTGATTCCCCATGCGTGGGCCATACAGGAATTCTCCCCTCTTCCGAAGTGAGGTATCTGGGGGCTGGTTTGACAACCAACTTAAGATTGTCACGCAAATAAACCAGAAATTTAACCCATTGAATACCAGCCGTTTTTTACGTTTTCGGAGTGATTTTCCACCCATAAAAGATCCATAGCATCTCGTGACTCTTTATTTGAAACTACCATGAAAAGTGGTGCTGTCCTAAGGTACTGGAGGCTCAAGGTTTCTGAAAACGTCATTATGACGTAGCTATTTTTCATCCATGGAGCTACAAGAACGGCCCAAGTTCGGTTTGCTTGCGATTTTTACAGCCATTTTTCATCTGTAGTGGCTGCCTGATGAGCATCATTAAGCGTGACGGTAGCTAAGAGTCCACTTCTCGAAGAACCGAGCAAGATGATGTACTTTGTTGTCGAATTTGGCTTTTTTCTCGACGAACTGGGAATTTGGCCGGTCGGACACTTAGTACCTTTAGGACTTGACTATTGATGAATTTGTCGACCTACCGCCACATATTTTGGAATTTGTGAGCACTGAAAATAACCACAAGCACGAATTTTTGGCGGTAGGTCGGAGTGGCTGAATTTATGTGTGAAAGAACTGGGGGAGGGAACGGGCGCTGTCAAAAATTCTCGTTATTTCCCAGCATGCAGCGCGGTTGAGATATTGAAAATGGCGGGAAGGCCCGAATGCACTGGAACAAAAGGCTGTATCTACGCTCGGGAGAAGAATATGAACAAAAAAAGTCATTTCTAAGCTAGAAAAAGGACTGAATTTTGTTATGATGGTTGAAGTTTTGTTTTTCGACAATGATTTCTTTAAAAAAACATCAAGGCAAAAAGGGGCATTTTCATCGTTCCTCTTTAACGTTAAAACGGTCATTTTCGTTCTTGTCCAAACTCAAAAGGTGAAAATCGCTACGTTTCTTGCGTTTATTGGATATCCAACTGATTTTAAGAACATTCCATTTCGTGCTCACAACTGACAATTAAGGCAATATTCGTGCGATTGAGAAAGCTACAATGTTTTGAAGCATAGGAGTCTTGTGCGGCCGGTTTTGGCCGGCACGGTAGTCAATGGGTTAAAGCCGCTTTCTTCCGCATATTTAATATTAGAAGGGACAGGAAATTTCTCAGTTCTGACACTGTCCAAACTCTAGTGAATTCTTTTGTAACAAGTCGACTTGACTATTGCAATATTAGTTTATTTGGACTGCCTAATACTGAACTGCAAAAGCTCCAGAGAGTACAAGACACTGCCGCTAGACTTTTTTGCATCATAATCAACAAGTTCGATCACATCACATCCTACTTTAGTGAAACTGCACTGGCTCCCAGTTAGATATCGCATAAATTTTAAGATTTTACTTATCACTTTTAAATTCATCCATGGACTTTGAACCAAATATCTTCGCGAATTTTTAACGAGTAAAAACAAATGTAATTATCACTTAAGATCAACTAGCGAGATTCTACTGGAACAACCCAGGATAAAAACCCAGAATGTGCTTTCGAGCCTCTTAAAGTTCTAATGACTTTGTACATTTTCGCTTGAATTTCATCTAGCCTAGTTTGCTTTGGCCATATCATAAACGTTTAGTGACAATTTATACTTGAAAACGTCTTAACACGAAGACAAATACACAAATGGCCGCCGCATTTATACTCACTTGCCTGCACTTATACTCACTTGCCTGCATTTATACTGACTTGCTTCCATTTGTACTCACCTGCTTGCATTTGTTACCACTTGCCTGCATTTGTACTCACATGCCTGCATTTGTACTCACTTGCCTGCATTTATACTCACTTGCCTGCATTTGTACTCACTTGCTTGCATTTATACTCACTTGCCTCCATTTGTACTCACTTGCCTGCATTTATACTCACTTGCTTGCATTTGTACTCACGTACATTCACTTATACTCACTTACGTTCATATATACTCACTTGCCTTCAATTATACTCACTTCTCTTCATTTGTACTCACTTGCTTGCATTTATACTGACTTGCCTGCATTTATACTGACTTGCTTCCATTTGTACTCACCTGCTTGCATTTGTACTCACTTGCCTGCATTTGTACTCACTTGCTTGCATTTATACTCACTTGCCTGCATTTGTACTCACTTGCCTGCATTTATACGCACTTGCCTTCATTTATACTCACTTGCTTGTATTTATACTCACTTGCCTGCATTTGTACTCACTTGCTTGCATTTATACTCACTTGCCTCCATTTGTACTCACTTGCCTGCATTTATACTCACTTGCCTTCATTTATACTCACTTGCTTGCATTTGTACTCACTTGCCTGCATTTATACTCACTTGCCTGCATTTGTACTCGCTTGCCTGCATTTATACTCACTTATTTGCATTTATACTCACTTGCCTTCACTTACATTCACTTATACTCACTTGCCTTCATTTATACTCACTTGCATTCATTTATATTCACTTGCATTCATTTATATACTCACTTGCATTCATTTATACTCACTTACCTTCATTTATACTCACTAACATTCACTTATGATCACTTGCCTTCATTTGTACTCACTTACACTCACTTATACTTACTTGCATTCATTTGTACTCACTTACAATCACTTATACTCACTTGCATTCATTTATACTCACTTGCCTTCATTTATAGAGGGGGGTGAATAGGTTCGCGGATCGACGGATTTGGCTAAAAATGTTGCTCGGTTTTCGGATTTTGAGGATATATTTTCCGAACTGACGGATTTTAAAAGCTCAGTGGATCACGGATTTCTTCAATATTTCAGCATGGATTATGAATTTTGTTTGTTTTGAAGTACGGATCGTGGACTTACATGAGTTAGACATGCCCCCAGACCTCCTCGTCCTCTCCCCCCCCTCCCCCCTCCAAGGAAGGTGATGCCTTCAACGTCACAATACAGAGCTATGCCATAAAAAATCCCTCTTTCAGAACAAATCAACCAGAGAGCTCTGTGACAAGATCTGTTTTTCTGAAAGTAAAATGTGAAAATTTAATTTAAAAAAAATATTTATTTAACGTCAATGAATGTTCAAAGGTGCTGACGGCTCTAACAGAACTGCAAGGCTTGCGGATTCGGATTTACCAAAAAAAATATCAACTGATCGGCGGAGTTTTCTACAAATTAGCACGGATCGACGGATTTGCTGACCCCTATTCACCCCCTCCCCCCTTTTATACTCACCTGCATTCTCCATTTGGCGTGAAAATATGCCCGCATATGTGTCCGAGGACATTATCTGTTCCGAGAAACGAATAGCTTCGCTCTCGGAAAACTTTAACTTTCGAGGAACTGATTATGTGCAAGGATAAATATCCGAGCAGATTTTTAAAGCCAAATGGGGGCTACTGTCTTTATATCCTTGAAATATTTTTCGCAACACGCATTTGGGGAGTATATAAAATAGTCTCCATTTGGCGCGAAAATATGCTCGGATATTTGTCCGCGGACATTATCTGTTCCGAGAAGAAAACAGTTCGCTCTCGGAAAATTGTGACGGCTCCAAGGGGTGAAGGTTAAACCACACCACAAAATTTGGCAAGGCTAAGCAACGCTGCTTAAAATTCAAACTAATTTTCATTTGTTTGTAACACCCCATGTCAGCGGATTACGATGAGTGAACGTGTTAATACACTGGAATCCTAACTTCACGCTCCTTTAATTCCATCCTTCACTGATTCGTCGCCTGTCCCATTGTTCGAACAAAAATGCAGCCTAAAGAAACAACATGTAATTAGCCTATGTAGAGATCATGGGCATTCGTTGGGAGATAAATATACTCAATTGACTAAAAATACCAGAAGCAACATCGCCCAATCAGTCTGACAAGTGAGCTTCGTTAACGTGTTAGTTGCTCGGTGTTTTCAAGCCGATCCAAATATTTTACATTGTAGATTACGCTATGAATTTTTAATGCAGTACAAAAAGAGGTGAGACAAAAGGCACTCCCGTTAGTTCGAGCGGTGTCCGCCGTGTGCTGCTGATGTTCATTTTGAAATCCTTGGTTCGCGGTCTTATTGATGTGCGCTGTGAAAGATCAGAGTTCTCTACAGGTTAGTTCTTCTAGGATTTTTATCTGGTTTGACTGTGATATTTGTCTTGGCAAGTTATTGCCGGCAACATAAAGCGAACATCAGTGATTTAAGTTTCGTTCTTGAACATGGCTGGTTAATCTGAACAAAATCTTGTCAGACGAACTCAACCTGATTTCGTTGCTCAGTTTCGAGATGATGATGTGAGCGTCGTAAGATTTTCTGTCGCTAAACAGCAACATTTCGCATCCAGACCCGAGTGTATACAATTTTAAGTAACTGGTCTCCTTTTCTTCTCTCTTGTTAGTTAGATGACATAATGAGTGAATTATAACTTACACGATTGGTGGAGCGTACAGGAACGATGCGAAAAAATCGACGATTACAGAAGGTAAGATTTCACCGGATTTGTTTTTTTTTTATTAATTCGTTTGTTCGTCCATCTTTCTCTTGCGCATGCATGAAACACGCACCGTAATCCCGCAACATAATTATAGGGAGCTTAAATGAGCACTGTCACCGGGATTTTTGCTGTTTTTGGTTCAGTTCTGCCAAAATAACTGCCTTTTACCTGTTATCGTGTAAAAAAGAAGGGAGAGCCAACCATAATAACCGTTTTTGGCGATTTTTCAGCGTATAGCTTGAAATTTTGAAAAAATTGGCAAGCTTTTCAAATTTCAATCCATTTCCATCCTCGTCATCTTTGATGGAATACAGGAGCTTATGCTGTCAATGCAGTACTACGGTATTTAGGAGCAAAACCAGACCATTATTTTAAGGTTTCCACTGATGCATTAGCACCTTTAACCTTTTAAGTGATGGTACAATAGCGTGACAGTGCCCCTTTAAGCAACGAGCACGGCAACGGCAACGAGAACGCCACAAAACAATGGGATTAATGAGCAAAAACGATCGCTCCACTGCACTTGCGTTTACAGTTTGGTACATTTCTTTACCGTCCTCTGCAAAACAACAACGTGAAATGACCAAAATTTAGGTTTTCTCGAGAACGTGTTCGCACGACGGCAGGTTTTCTTTCCTTCTTTGCTGTAACACCGCTCACAGTAATTTAGACCATGGATAGCTCATGTTGAACGAATTGGAATAATATAAATCGAGAAAAAAGTTACCAAAACGAGAAGTTGTGTTTTGAAATGACGTTTTCGTCTTAGTCGCCGTCGTCGTTGCTTAAGCTCCCTATTGTGCTGTTTTTGCGACTGCATGCGACAGCGTCAAATTCTATTGCTATCCGAGTCGAAATTCTGTTGAATGAGTGGTCACGATGCCCTACCGTCTGTCTATATGGTGTGGTCCGCTCTGTTTTTATTGTGCAATAAATATTGTCTCATCGATCGGTTTCTATCTTTCAGGTCAAAATGTGAATGGTTATGAAAAACATACGATTGGGGAACGCAAGCCAACAATGTTCAATCACCCTGCCACTCAAGCTCCAGCTAATTCAGATAAGTCCAACACGTGTTATTCAATTCAGTTAACTGGAGTAACGTGGCTACAAGCCCATAGCTTTTGTTTAAAATTTACTTGAAATAAGGGCGACCAATTGGCGGTATCTAGTATGTTTTTGCAGATTGCTAGTCAATTAATTTCCATTTATTTGAATTAGGAACTTTTCGTAAAGTCTATATCGTTTTAATGGTGGGGACAAACATCTCTATACAGTGATACCAAAGAAGATAGGGGAACGTTTGGGTTTTTCCTTTACCGCCAAATTTCAAGGATTCCGAAAAATAAACACCGCCGTGAATTTCAAAACGAATTCGTTTGTATTGATTCATACATAAATTATGTATTCAAGTTAGTCCTTTCCACGCCAAGTGGTGATTAGGGACCTGCTAAGAGGTTTACTTGGAGGTTTCTGTAACCCATCAGAGGCTCCTGGGGATAAGTGGCCAGCCCACCCCTGACGTGTGCGAGGGCAGACGAAAACAGCACCAAGAACTTATGTTGCCTACTCTAAGTTTCATTCGGCGTGTGGGTTCTTTGACATCCCCTTCCAGTTTCACGTGTGGAACAGTGTAGGAGATAAGGCTAGCGGCTACTGTCCAATGACGCGATTATCTGAACTGAAGCAGTCGTTAGAGCGGTACACAACCAGCATGATCTTACCAGGAACCCTGGTTTGTGGTCCGGTCTGGGGTTTGAGCCCGCGACCTCCTGCTCAGCAGTCCGATGCTCTGCCAACCGAAGTAGCATCAACAATAAAGCACTTTTTCAACTGCATCGCTGTCACGAAATTTTCTATTTTTTTGTCATGTTCTAATTTAGCTTTTTGTTTCAGTTTTTCGGTCTTAGTATTTCGTATGGTCCTAGTGTTAATTGCGGGCCCAAGAGAGGCCCGCAACCCTAATCTTGACAGTGATCAGCGGATTGCGTAATAAGCGTGCGCGCCATGTTTATAACAGGGACGCTGAAACCGAAAATTGAAATTTTGTTCTGCAACTGAGAACGATCAGAATGCGAAAAATGTGTCAATTGTAACAGTTTGTCACATGGGATCAAAAAAATCGCAGAATTATTACCTCAGAGCTAAACCTTGAATGAGAACATTAATTCCAAGCTTTCCTTACGTGATTTAGACGAAAAAATGACCTCGGCGAGGTAGAAAAGAGAACGAAAGAAAAAACAGAACAGACAGCGTTTTATCGAAACGGAAGCGAAAATAAAGCTTGCTTCTGTATAATTTCACCCTTAAAAGCTAGCAATTGGTCCCAAATTACTTTCTGTATCATTACAATATCCTGTATTATCTCTGAAAGATTTTGCCTCAATTTCGAGCAAATAAACATTCTCCGCGACCGGCGCCTTCTTCCTTCCTTGATCGAATATTTAATTAGCTAACTAGTGAGAATCGAAAGTAACGCCAATTTTCTGTCACCCTTTCAAAACAAGGCACGCATTACCATCTTCTCTATTGCCAACATCTAAACAAAAGCTCTTCAAGTGCATTCAGGCCCGCACTTTCTAACCTGTGGTTACTACTAGTTAACTAGTGTTAATTCAACGTTGTAGTGTAGTGGTTTGTAGTCTTTGTAATTAGAGATGTATTTTAACGTAGTCTGTAACTAAAAGCGTGTAAGTTTATTGTTCTTATGTGTTGATTTAGTAAAGCGTTGCTATCATAGGATTGTAAGGTTTAGCACATGGGAGTGTAAGTAACATAGGAGAAAATAGTAACATAGGAGTGTAAGGTTCCGCGTTTTACAATAATTATGTATGTAAAGTGTTAATTGCTAAACTAATTATGCCTATATATAAATGTAAGTTTCGTGGTTACTGGTTGATGTGGCAAACAGTCGGTTGTTGGAAAGTTGACGAAAGAATTGAGAAGAGGAGCTGAACGGCCTTTCCTTGCTAAAAGACATTAGCAGACGCCCACCAAGGTTCAAGGACAAAACCCATTTGTCATTGGCGGTGTTTGTGGGCCTGAGGGTAGAAGGAAGAAGAAGTTGAGAAGTTTTACGGAGATAAACGGCGCGTCGCGCTGACTGTGGACCTAGCTGTAGAAGCAAAGAAACAGTTGGAAAGTAAAAGCTTGATATACCTTTAAGGGGATTTGCCTGCGGAGGAATGAAAGGGAGGGTACTTCTAAAATTTACCCCTCCCGGTTTGTAGTCTACGTTTTGATTTAATTACACCCTGGCGTGTTCTCGATAGAAATCAGTAGAAATCGATTGGATGATTAAAAACAAATCAGTGCAGTTGAACTGAATCCTTGTTGCTATCAGAAGTAGATAACAACAAAAAACTTGAACAAAAATATTTGAATTGTTATCAAAAAGCAAAGTAGATAACAACGAGAATATTTCTGATCCATATATATGGCTTATAAGCAATACTGTAACTTCCGTATGTTTTTCAGTAGATAACAATTACAAAACTACTTCTACGGGGAATTCGAAGGTGAGATCACTGTCTACGGACAAATCGTGTCAGCGTACGAATGACTTCGAACTTTTTCAGTCGACAACAACCGTAAACTACAAATGGTATGTGGTTCTATTTCCCGGACACTTTTCCTCGGTCAAACACTCCTCTTTCTTCTTCTTCTTCTTCTTCTTCTTCTTCTTCGTAACATACAAAATCCATTCCAATGGGGAATGGCAAGTAGTCCACTATAACTTTCTATCGGCCGGAGTTGTCTCGTTTAGTCGGCAAGCCATGTCATTTTCCTCTTCAAAAAGTTCACCGACGCACATTTCGTTGCTTCGTAAGCTGCATTGTTTTACTTTCATTGAAGTAATTCCTCTCGAAATACACAAAAAAGGTTTAGTTTTCGGAAACAGTTATCTCGTAACAAAGTTTTTCAGTTTCAGTTTCCGAATCAAAGCTTCACCAAGGCCCAAATTTCTGAGGACGATTAAAGTAATACCTCGATAATATTTTGGGAGCTTAATGTAATATCGGGACAAGATGAAGGCCGAAAACCTTTGGAGAAAACACCACTTTAATAAAACGTTTACTGCCAGAGAACAGCAAATTACTCTGGTGACAAGCCTTCAGATCTGCCATTTGTATGAATTGGTTTGCCAGGCCCGGGAAAGTTTGTTTCAGTGGTCACACAATTGAAGCTTCGATTTTAATTTCAGTTTCTTCGATGAAACCTCCTGATATTTTCACAGAACAACGAAAAAAGAAATATAGGTTAACAACCGCAATAGCGGTTTCCCATGAAAGAAAAAATGGCGGAGAGAAAGCCCTGGGAGCGAGGTTGCCAAGATCCTTTGCGTTTTTAATTTATACCTTTAAGGCCGATACACATGAGGGGTTAGCATACTCCAGGAGCAAATCCCCTCGTGTGTATCGGTCTCTATTCTTTCTTTGTTACAACCGTATTTTTAGTGCCGATCACGTAAAATAAAAGGCCTCAAGGAGGACATGTGGTTATTTGTAGTGAATAACAACCACAATGGTTCAAAAAGAGTTGCGGAGTTTTAGTTTATTGCTAAGTATTCTTTTAAAATTTGAGTGTTCGACATGTACATTCTCTCCACCAATGGGTGCAACATTGCAAAGGTGGACACAATGGTACACAAGAAGTTTTGCGATGTGTCCGCTGTGATTTTGTTATGTCAGAACCCTTTTGTATACCAGAATTCACGAATTGTCTTTGTTTATGTACATCTCAGATCTGGCCTAAAAAGGTACCCCTTCAGGGAAAGTAGCTTTGTATAGTTGATTATCTGGATTGTTGGGAGTACTCCCTTTCGATCGACAACTGTGATATGTATAACTGGAGGGAATGGGTTACAAGTCAATTACGTAGAGCGTAAATGAAATTGCTTTAAATTTGTTTGATATTTAAGGTAATAAAGGGCTTTAGTAAACAAATCTCAGGATTTGTGAAAAGATCGTTACGAGTCTGCACAACCACGCAAAGGACCACATGTTACATTGTAAACAGATCAAAGTGTGTCTACTGACATAATACTAAAGATAAATTTGCTGTTATCAACAAAGAACAAGACGCCAAAGGCATTTAGGCGGGATGTGTTGGTCGATGTTTAATACAGTAACACTAAATTTGAATGGTTGCCCACAGTGAGAATCTATCTTTTCATACGTACAAATAAATGGAAATGTAAACAATTAGTAGAGTATTACAAGCATCGTTCGATAAGTTGTGAGTGAACACACTGGTTCGATTAGTGAACTCGCTGGTTCGATTTACGTGAACTCATTGGTTTGATCAATGGAACACTGGTTTCAAGCACACGCCAGTTATCCAATTATTCACGGGTCAATAAACAGGGAAGTTGTTGGTTCGATCACTGGCAAACACACAAGTTTATGTCATGACAGTCTGTGCAATTGTTCATGGTTCAATACACAAAACCAAAGCAACGTTAAAATGCAAAGGCGTTTTATTTTCGGCTCGAATAAAGCTACGCAAATCAAGGCAAGCGAACTGCTAGGCTCTTGTATAGCACAATTTAGGTCAATTTATTGACTCGAATTGAGCACGTTCTTTTACAAACTTCACTGATCAGACTGATAAAAGTTGTTTGGAAATACAAGACGAATCGAAGGATATAAAAGCACGGTGAAAATTCGCATCCAAACCTGTAATTTTTTGCAAAGTGGATCCCCAGTCTAAGCAGTCAGACGAACTTCAAAACCACACTTTCTGATCTGTCCTCGAAGAGGGATTTCTTCATCATTACCACCACGAAAATAGTCACGTCGACCGCCACGTCAAAGCACATGGGAAAACGAGTCTGCAATGTTCTTTGACTACTTATGGCTCACAGAGATCGGAGACATTCGACATTCGTACCACGATTTCTCTTGCGCCACGTTTTCGAATCTCCAAATATTTTCGTTTGAAATGTAATATTCAATAAAACGGTAGCAATTACAAAATGTATAAAAAGCAGTTATTCTCATTACAACCCACGTTAAAAGGTGAAAATCGATTACAATAACTCCGGTAAATCTCGGGGTGTTTTCGGTCTCACTTCGTGAGATTACTCCGAAAGCTTCCGAAAAGTCACGGACACTCTCACTCACGCACCCGATGACATTATGGTGACTAGCTTAACAGCCAGTAACCACAAAAAGAATTATTACAATTGTTACAATTAGAGTTGTTACAGTTATTTTTGCCGATTTATATCGATTTTCTTTAATGCCTTTGCCAGGTATACAGAAAAATTATTTTAGTGCCCCTCAGGAGTTTCTGGGATTTTCCAGGACGGAAAGGTGAAACAACATTTACATATCCACAATCCCATGGAAATCTAATCCTTTGCGTTTTGCCAATCGGTTTCTTTTTAGTTGGCTTTTACGCATAGCACCAGAACCTAAAATTTACATTTTTTTTCATTGTTTGTTTTCTGCAATCCATCTTTGATTAAATTTAGTGATTGCTTGCGACAACAAGGAAAAACAGAAAGCGTAAGATCTTGAGGAACGTCAAACCTTGCTAATAAGGGAGGCGGGGAGACTTGGAATACGGTGGGTTCATGATTTGCGGGTTCAAACTCTCAGACCGGTGCACAAACCTGGGTCCTGGTAAGATCATGCTGGCTGTGTGCTCAACGTCTACTTTAGTTCAGATGATCCAGTCAGTGGGCAGTGACGTTAAGCTGCTGGCCTTGTCTCCTCCACCTCCCCACGTAAAACTGGATGGGGACGTAAAAGAACCCACACACTGATCGAAAAGAGTAGGGACCGTAGTTCGCGTTGCTGTGGTCTGCTCTCACACACATAAGGGTGGTTGGGCTGACCACCTGTCTCGAAGAGCCTCTGTTGAGTCGCAGAAACCTCCTTGGTAACCTCTCAGGAGTGCCACTAGGCATCGAGAAAATTACACACGTGACATTCTCGTAAAATAATTTCATAGAAGGAATTTCAATTTGATCTTCAAATAGTGTAAAGAGAATTTCAGTTCAGGTTTCATTATTTTTCTACTCGGATGTATCCCACTCTTTCTAATACTGTTTATTTGTTCTCCCCAGTGTTTCAGTCATACAACCGAGATAATGGGGCAAGTGATAGATACAGCCATCAGGGATAACATTTGGTCAAACACATTCCACCATGGGAAGGTAAGATTTCTTTGACCTTGTTAGACGTTCTCTTTTTTGCGTTATTTTAATCAAAATATCCCAATCTCCCTACTGTCCGCTTTACGACGACTCCAACACTGCATACATTTACTGCTATTGCAAGAACTTGGAGTTGGATTTGTTTTACACTGAGGAGTAAGGAAACCGGTATTAACGACTTCATAGCTAAGCTTCTTTGTAGCCACATATATTACTTTTTACCTCGGTTTATAGTTGATTTTCTTTGAGCTTTGGTAAAGAATTGCTGAGACGTAAACTAAGGACAACTTAACGCTCCTCTTTCAATATTTTCTTCCTACCGGGTCAGAAATTTTCTATCCTCGGAGACTCATGGGCAGATAGTCGGGACGGGACGAAGCTAGTAATTTCAAGCTGAAATATTGCTTTTCTTTACAAGAACAACACTTTGAAAAGCTAGCCCAATGCAGAATTCAGATAATTCTGTAAAAGTACGATCAGAGCTGAAATAGGAAATCGAAGAATAGCACTGACTTCCACGGCGGCCAAGTTGGACCAAAAAGTCAATTAACTTTCAGAAAATTGCGGTTTTGATCTCGTTTTTTTGCGGAAAAGTGCCACCGAGTTAAAATTGGTTCTGTTTCTTTTTACTTAAACTCTTTTCTTCCTAAATTTAATTTTTATTTGTAAACTTGCTTCATGACATTTGCTGAAAAAAAACATAATTATTGAATTCTGCGAGACTAAACACGAGGGACTAATTTCGGTCAGTTTTGATATTGTCAACTTCATCAGCAAAAGAATATTGAAACAAACTCAAACTGCATGTGTTTTCTTGTCCCATAAAATTTACGGCTTCGCGAAGGATGCCACAAAACGTCACACATACTCTCACAGATCTTCTCGGAATAACTCTTACTCAATGTTACTTTGCTTTACGAACAGCGATTTGAAATTTACCAATTTAATCGCACCAAATGACGCGGAGACTAATCCAAATGAAATAAAACCATTTGTTTTCACTTAACGTTTCAATTTTGAATTATCGTAATAAAACCCATATGTAACGTCTTAAATAATTTTGAAGAGAAACTTCGACTTAATCCTGCGCTCTGACGATTCGGCAGCCATTAAACTTTGATTTAGTGATTCGTTGACAAGCCACCAAAGAGTAAACTGCATACCTACAGAACGTTCCGCCAAACCACCTGCTTCTGCAGTTTACCTTCAATTCGATGGTGTCGCTTTTCTTTGAGCTGATTTTTTGTAAGAGATTTCAAACCTATAGATTTGAACTTAAGAAGATTTTTCGACCTTCTAGCGATTAACTTTCCGCAGGTGTTTGCGACTGGAAGACAGATTAATTGATCATTTTTAAGACGCCTAAACTCAGCAAAAAAATATTTTGAACACTTACACTTTTCAAGACCTTTTATAATAAAAGCACAGTGTGATAAAAAATTAAAATATCCTGCATTGATCGCATATCGGAAAAAATATGCATTATTAAGCCCCATTTGCACGACATTCATTTTAGATCCGGCACTCCTAAATTTAGATACGCGGGCCAATAGTTGTGGCACGGCCCGCTTGTTTTTTTATGTAAATGCAAATATGTCGGCATGCGGCCCAAGAAAATCAGGCGGATCGAGACCACCTCGTGGGGTAGTCCTGGCCCGCCTAAAAAGTGACCCGCGTGCCAAAACGAGATTTTGCCAGGCTTCAGTGACTTATTAACCTAACCTAACCTCGCAAATGCTGTCTCCGTGATTCACTGATACAAGTACACACAAAAGAAGAAGTTAGCAATGGTTAACCTAAATTCTGCTGTCGACGCGAGGTAATACAGGGTTATTGCAAGTCGATAGTCTGGAGTAACAGCCTTTCAAATCAATGTATCTTGACGAGATATACCTTTAGAAATTTCATGGAGAAGACATTCAGACATGTCAGAAGTTACGCGAGTTGGCCTCGAAAATTCGCATAGCAAACGTCATCAGGAAAACTTCCTTCGGCCATGTCAAACCAGGCAAAAGAATGGGGATGTCTACCGTACCTCTCTCAATCGCGGAGGGTTTAAACAGCTCAAAATAGATCTCTATATCTTTCAATTTCATTCTACTGCCGATTATTCATAAGAATTGTATCTTTCTACTTTGAGTTCCATAGAGCTTTACCTTAATTTCAATTGGAGAAAAATATCTCTTACAAGTTTTAAAAGGATCGCTGGGAGCGTGATGCCGTTGCTTTCACAAATCCTAACTTTTGTCTTCAGTTATGCATGAATGAGTTGGCTCAGAGACCTTTAATTATGCTGTCAAATTTTGTTCAACCCAAGCGAATTATGCGAGCCGCTGTAAATATGCCCGGAGGCTCTTTATTTTAAGAGTGCCTTTCTTATTTCAGGTGTGCTCTTTAGAAATGAACATCGAAAAACATAGAACGTACTTTTTGTCGTTTTTAAGTGTAGCGGACCATGCCAATACCATAGGCCTGCGATGGTATAGATGGTTTTACGTCCTGCTTTGATGTGTTTTCAAATAATAGTGACTGGATGACGAATATAACCTGAAACCATCAACTGTTGGATCTTTTTTTCGGCAGAAACCTTGTTTCTTGTATACATAACTTGACTCTGTAACAATGCATCTGTCAGATCGTACATAATTGAAACGTTTCTGATTTTCTGTCTACAGGTTGAACTGGAAGTCGCTAAGACATCATTGATCCGGCTGGATCTTGGGCAAGCCAAGGAAATGAGCAGTGAAGATCAGCAGTAAAGTGTGAAGCTGTACAACTACAATACCACCTTAACTGAGATACGGCCGAGTTGTTTTAACCTGTTTGCCAGCCGGCAAAAGACTGTACTTATAATTTCAAAGAGGCTTTCCCATAATGATTACAGAAAGCGAAGAAGTTCAAAGGGTAACAGCATACAATTCACAAGCATTTAAGGATTACAGCTTTGATCGAAGAACTAATAGAGTTTGGTCTCTACCCTGATGAATTAAGGAACCTTGAATTTACTTGTGCCACAACAGAACCTCAAGCCGTTTATTCCATTAATTTTTCACTTTGAATTTGTAAATATTACTTCTCAGTACTAAAATCTATTTCTTCGCATGAACAGCAACGGAACTTACCATTCTGCAACGAAATTAGGAAATATTTTGCGCACGTTTCATTCTTATTGAAATTTTCCAGCAGTGCTATCGAGTTCTGTTTTCACAATCCAGGCTCGGCTAAAACCAAAACCCAAATAGAACATTTTTTACCAAAACTTTTATTTTGTGCTACTTAATAGTTTCGTCTTCTCGTAAATAGGTTTTTACGAATAAATTTCGTTTTTCTTGCGTTCCCACTAAATTCTGTTTCCACAATCTAAACTTGGCTAAAGCCAAAGTGCACTTACGAAACGTTTTGCCAAAAGGTTTTTATTTCACGGTACTAGACTCTTTTTCTCGTAAAAGGTTTCAGAATCATCTTACACTTAGAGATCGCAAAGATTTAACCATTACAGTATTTTTGGGTCGTCGTCGTCTAAAACATGCATTCAAGTTTGCAAATATATAAATGCAAAATAAGAGTTTCAGGCGTATTACTTTAAATTTCTTCTTTAGGTGATAATTTGCGATACTTTCTTTCCCCTTCTCGCGAGAAGGTATCAGGATTCTAACTTTTTTTTTTCATAGATGTAATTCTTACTTTCCTGAGGTCTTCGTCATCTAAAACGATTGAATAATGCAACAATACAAGAGATCCTAGCGCATTAGTTTTAAACTCCTATGTGTTCTAGACTAACTACCAATGACAAAGAAGAAAGTTGCCGAAGTCTGGACAGGAGAGAGGAGAGAGAGAGAGAATTTGGCATAAATAGTACTATAGTTAACAACTATTTTAGTCGTAGCACTGCAGCGATGTTTGTGACATCTCTGAAGACAACAAGGTAAGTGAACAAACTCAAATTCGAATGTAGTGGCTTCCAACAACAGACTTAACTACCAGCGAGAAAATTATGAAAAAAAATCGTCCTCATGGCACACTACCATAAGATAGATTCAAATGGAACAAAAAGTATTTTTCCTTATTTTCTTCCGTTTTGCTTAGGAACTAATTTTTTCCTCACGAAGCTAATTTTCAAAGTAGCAGTACAAACTTTCAAATAAAAGCACTGATTGTGAAAATGACTCGATAGCCTATAATTTATTATTTTGAAACCTGACACTCAAAATTTTCAAATAACAACACGTTCTTTATCCATTTTGGAATAGCCCTTAAAATACTTTTTCATAAGTGGCACACAAAATTTCAAGGTTCCTGTTCAAACGAGTAAAACCACCCCAATTAGTTACAATTGGACCATACTGTAAAACCGATAATCAAGTCGGAAATAAACTTTCACAAACACTAGCAATATTTCTAGTAATTCATACGCCCGACAAAAGACAATTCCCGATATTTTAGACTCGAATGTGTCAAATATGCAATACCAAATATGTAGATTTAAATCAGAAAGACAAATGTAAAGCTATTCTAAGAATTTAATAAAAGAGTAAATATAAGATATTTATTAGCTTCAGAACACGAAATGACTCTTTATGTCTAGAAAATGTATTAAAAAAATAAAGTAAAAAAAAAACAAAAGATGGCAAATAAAAAACACCAACCCTTCACATTAAAGGCAAAGAAAAAATAAAGTGCCGCAACAAAACGCGGCAAACTTCTCTGTCTCCTTGTTAACTTAACAAAGTAACAAAACTTAAGTTGGAGTGAAGAATAAAACAAAAGGGAAGAATAGAAAAGGTAAAGATTGGAAAAGGGAGGGCAGAAGTGGGAGAGGGAGGGTGGGAGGTACTCCCAACCCTCCCCTCTTCCACTCGGCAGAGTGGGAGAGGGAGGGTGGGAGGTACTCCCAACCCTCCCCTCTTCCACTCGGCAGAGTGGGAGAGGGAGGGTGGGAGGTACTCCCAACCCTCCCCTCTTCCACTCGGCAGAGTGGGAGAGGGAGGGTGGGAGGTACTCCCAACCCTCCCCTCTTCCACTCGGCAGAGTGGGAGAGGGAGGGTGGGAGGTACTCCCAACCCTCCCCTCTTCCACTCGGCAGAGTGGGAGAGGGAGGGTGGGAGGTACTCCCAACCCTCCCCTCTTCCACTCGGCAGAGTGGGAGAGGGAGGGTGGGAGGTACTCCCAACCCTCCCCTCTTCCACTCGGCAGAGTGGGAGAGGGAGGGTGGGAGGTACTCCCAACCCTCCCCTCTTCCACTCGGCAGAGTGGGAGAGGGAGGGTGGGAGGTACTCCCAACCCTCCCCTCTTCCACTCGGCAGAGTGGGAGAGGGAGGGTGGGAGGTACTCCCAACCCTCCCCTCTTCCACTCGGCAGAGTGGGAGAGGGAGGGTGGGAGGTACTCCCAACCCTCCCCTCTTCCACTCGGCAGAGTGGGAGAGGGAGGGTGGGAGGTACTCCCAACCCTCCCCTCTTCCACTCGGCAGAGTGGGAGAGGGAGGGTGGGAGGTACTCCCAACCCTCCCCTCTTCCACTCGGCAGAGTGGGAGAGGGAGGGTGGGAGGTACTCCCAACCCTCCCCTCTTCCACTCGGCAGAGTGGGAGAGGGAGGGTGGGAGGTACTCCCAACCCTCCCCTCTTCCACTCGGCAGAGTGGGAGAGGGAGGGTGGGAGGTACTCCCAACCCTCCCCTCTTCCACTCGGCAGAGTGGGAGAGGGAGGGTGGGAGGTACTCCCAACCCTCCCCTCTTCCACTCGGCAGAGTGGGAGAGGGAGGGTGGGAGGTACTCCCAACCCTCCCCTCTTCCACTCGGCAGAGTGGGAGAGGGAGGGTGGGAGGTACTCCCAACCCTCCCCTCTTCCACTCGGCAGAGTGGGAGAGGGAGGGTGGGAGGTACTCCCAACCCTCCCCTCTTCCACTCGGCAGAGTGGGAGAGGGAGGGTGGGAGGTACTCCCAACCCTCCCCTCTTCCACTCGGCAGAGTGGGAGAGGGAGGGTGGGAGGTACTCCCAACCCTCCCCTCTTCCACTCGGCAGAGTGGGAGAGGGAGGGTGGGAGGTACTCCCAACCCTCCCCTCTTCCACTCGGCAGAGTGGGAGAGGGAGGGTGGGAGGTACTCCCAACCCTCCCCTCTTCCACTCGGCAGAGTGGGAGAGGGAGGGTGGGAGGTACTCCCAACCCTCCCCTCTTCCACTCGGCAGAGTGGGAGAGGGAGGGTGGGAGGTACTCCCAACCCTCCCCTCTTCCACTCGGCAGAGTGGGAGAGGGAGGGTGGGAGGTACTCCCAACCCTCCCCTCTTCCACTCGGCAGAGTGGGAGAGGGAGGGTGGGAGGTACTCCCAACCCTCCCCTCTTCCACTCGGCAGAGTGGGAGAGGGAGGGTGGGAGGTACTCCCAACCCTCCCCTCTTCCACTCGGCAGAGTGGGAGAGGGAGGGTGGGAGGTACTCCCAACCCTCCCCTCTTCCACTCGGCAGAGTGGGAGAGGGAGGGTGGGAGGTACTCCCAACCCTCCCCTCTTCCACTCGGCAGAGTGGGAGAGGGAGGGTGGGAGGTACTCCCAACCCTCCCCTCTTCCACTCGGCAGAGTGGGAGAGGGAGGGTGGGAGGTACTCCCAACCCTCCCCTCTTCCACTCGGCAGAGTGGGAGAGGGAGGGTGGGAGGTACTCCCAACCCTCCCCTCTTCCACTCGGCAGAGTGGGAGAGGGAGGGTGGGAGGTACTCCCAACCCTCCCCTCTTCCACTCGGCAGAGTGGGAGAGGGAGGGTGGGAGGTACTCCCAACCCTCCCCTCTTCCACTCGGCAGAGTGGGAGAGGGAGGGTGGGAGGTACTCCCAACCCTCCCCTCTTCCACTCGGCAGAGTGGGAGAGGGAGGGTGGGAGGTACTCCCAACCCTCCCCTCTTCCACTCGGCAGAGTGGGAGAGGGAGGGTGGGAGGTACTCCCAACCCTCCCCTCTTCCACTCGGCAGAGTGGGAGAGGGAGGGTGGGAGGTACTCCCAACCCTCCCCTCTTCCACTCGGCAGAGTGGGAGAGGGAGGGTGGGAGGTACTCCCAACCCTCCCCTCTTCCACTCGGCAGAGTGGGAGAGGGAGGGTGGGAGGTACTCCCAACCCTCCCCTCTTCCACTCGGCAGAGTGGGAGAGGGAGGGTGGGAGGTACTCCCAACCCTCCCCTCTTCCACTCGGCAGAGTGGGAGAGGGAGGGTGGGAGGTACTCCCAACCCTCCCCTCTTCCACTCGGCAGAGTGGGAGAGGGAGGGTGGGAGGTACTCCCAACCCTCCCCTCTTCCACTCGGCAGAGTGGGAGAGGGAGGGTGGGAGGTACTCCCAACCCTCCCCTCTTCCACTCGGCAGAGTGGGAGAGGGAGGGTGGGAGGTACTCCCAACCCTCCCCTCTTCCACTCGGCAGAGTGGGAGAGGGAGGGTGGGAGGTACTCCCAACCCTCCCCTCTTCCACTCGGCAGAGTGGGAGAGGGAGGGTGGGAGGTACTCCCAACCCTCCCCTCTTCCACTCGGCAGAGTGGGAGAGGGAGGGTGGGAGGTACTCCCAACCCTCCCCTCTTCCACTCGGCAGAGTGGGAGAGGGAGGGTGGGAGGTACTCCCAACCCTCCCCTCTTCCACTCGGCAGAGTGGGAGAGGGAGGGTGGGAGGTACTCCCAACCCTCCCTTCCGGGATAATTTATTTATTTATTCATTTTTTTTGTTTTTTAAGGACGGAGAAATAGGCCATTTCCAAGTTCATGTCTGCCTCCTCTTCAAAGCTAGTCTAAGTGCAAAGTTTTTGTGATGGTAATTAGTTCTACTTTACATATGAATGAAAACTAATTTTCATAACAAAAACTTCGCACTTAGACTCGCTTTGAAGAGGAGGCAGACATGAACTCGGAAATGGCCTATTGAGATACTGGAAAGATAACTATTAATGTATGTACAAAGAAGAAGAAGAAGTAATTTACTCACATGTTGTGAAGTTTTTTTAGGGAGGGAGGAATATGGATGCATTGTCATACTAACTGCTCTGTTATATAATATTAGGGTTGACCCTTGAACTCTAAGAAGTGATTAGCGTATTTATTCTTAAAGTAAGGGGTTGGTAGATGTGAAATTGGGAGAAAATGGGGTAAATCGAGAGTGAAAGAAGGTAAAAAGGTATACACATAAATTATGTGTTAATGGTGAAAGAGGCAAGTTATTGTGGTGGAGGACGGTTCAGGCTTGATCTAATTATTTACTTAAAATTAAATGTTTGAACGACTTTCAATATTTCCCACTTATCCCTCATTTTCAACATTCTCCCAAGCAACTTCTTCGTTCCAAAAGTTTACAGGGTTACTGAAACCATTTTGACGGAAGTGATGAAAGGTACAAAAAACAAGGCATTTACAGGTAAGCCCAACCCTCTCAATATATTTTCCAGGTGACTGGACAAACTTATCAGCCAGAGGTTATGTTGATATTACCCCAAAGTCTCTCAGAAAGTTATAGAAATGAGAATTGATATTGGAACTTGGGAGTTACAGTTAATCCTTCTTGTTCTCAGTGCAAAGAAGTCTCACTAGTTCTGTTTCCGTTTTCTTAGGGATAGCTTGGGAGTTGGAATTCTCCTTTTCGTTCTCTCTCTTATGGAGTGAAGTTAAATGGGTTGAACTTGCACTCTTTCCCTTTCTCCACAGGGGGTAGAGAAGGCCTTCTCTTCTTGGAGAGGGAGGGGTGAGAGGTTCTTTCATCATTAGTCCCCAGGGCATCACTTTAATTTTTTGTGGTTTTTAATTAATTTTATTTTCCGAGTTTGATTTGCTCTTATGGTGTTTTGTGTGCTGTCTCCAGTGTGACCAGTTCTTTTAATTTTCTGTTTGCTCTTGAGAAAGAGCTACTTGTTTCATGTAACTGATTTATTTTGCTTTTTCACTAAAGCTTTTAAAACATTAGTTTGCCTAATTACTGGTGGCTGTGGACGAGCACTTTGAATTTTAGTGCTAAGGCTTCGATAAATGGTCCTATACAACAATACGGCTGTGACTCGAGGTAGTAGCTGGGGACAGTTTTTTTGAGTGTCTTGCACACGGAGGGTCTCCTGTTCCCAGTAGGAGGCGACTGAAATTGGTTCTACATGCAAGGACCCCTGTGCCAGGCTTTGTTGGTAAATCCCCAAACCATAGGCCTTTGGTACTTCCCAGTTAAAAGTAAAGTACACAGACACGGAGGATTGGCCACATTGACATTGTGGCAGTTTACTGTAAAAAGTGTAAACTCTAACAGTTTTTTTCGACTGTTCGTTCTTCTTCAACTAATCACACGCACAAAGGATCAAAATTGGTCAAGGGCAGTGCCAATCAAACCAAGCTTTGACGACAGCCTTTAAAGTAGCCACGTAGCTGAATCGGCTACCCGGGTTAAATAAAGTTTTCCTTTTTTATTATGTTTTTATTTAAGAATCACTACACAATGTTTACAAAATGGACACCACACTAAGAACGTTAGTTTACGACGTTGCACTGTGTACAACACACTGCTTCTGGTTAAATAAAGTTAGTTACTTGTTCGAATGTAAGCAGACTGCACCTTTGCCCTTCGATAACATTGACGCGAGAAAAGTAAATTCATGAATATTGGGGAGAGAAAGATATCAGCAGATCAACAAGAAGATACCAAAGAAGTGCTTCGACAGTTTTTGGAACGTGATCTTGGTTACAAAGATGCAAGAGACTGCTGAGATTCAGCGGGTTCACCGAATAGGCAAGAGAAGGAACGGAGGACTGCGACCCATCCTAGCCCGCTTTTTACGTTATAAAGATTGCGAGGAAATATTGGCGCCGGGTCATCGATTTTACAAGGCACAAAATACCAAATGTTCAAAGACCCTCCACCATGATCGTCAACAGGCAAAAAGTACAACTTGAAACACTGAAACAAGCTCGAAGGAACCAACCAGACAAACTATACATAAATGGTGAGTATTGGTCTGCTGGCAAGGAACTCGAGATATCCGATGGCCGCTAATCTTGAGAACAACGAAAGTGTAACGTTTAAGCCACTATTAAAATCAAACTTAAATTCTTATTGAGGGCGTACGCAAACGGAGAGTTTTGAAGATAGGCCCAAGCAAAACGAATCAGCATTGCAAACTTCAACTCTTTGTGTCCTACGGCTGTTTTTATTGCTGTCTTTGTGTATTTTTGTCCGCATATTTTCTGACCCTGTTTTTGTTTATTTTTTGATTTTGTAGTTTACACCTTTGATCAATCACAGAAGTGCTCTTGGGGATGGATGGCCAGGGAAATTTATATTACAAACCAAAGTAAACAAATAAATGGATCTTAAAATAGGGTCTCTTAATGTAAGAGGATTAGGAGACAAGGCAAATCATCGGGAAACGTTTAATTGGCTCCGCTCGAAAAAGATGTCAATATTTTTCCTTCAAGAAGTTCATTGTACTGAAGAAAATAAGCATGATTGCCGAGCAGCATGGGGATATCAAGTACTATTTAGCTGTGGCTCAAGCAAAACTGCAGGTGTTGCCATTCTCTTTAACAACAATTTTGACTTTCAAATTTCCAAAGCTTATTCAGACCCCGGGGGACGCTTCATAGTATGTGACTTTATTACAAATGGGAAGCACCTGTTAACCAAATCAAATCAATTATACAACAAACTAAGGATGAATATGCGAAGGATATGTTTGTACTCTGGGAAATGGTAAAACTGAAAGTAAGGGAGGAATCAATGAAATATGGAGCATCTAAGGAAAAGAAAATGACACAGGAAAGAGAGAATATCGAACAGTCAATTGAAACTTAAGAAAAAGATATTACAAATATCTACATAGATGACTCTCAAAAACAAAAAGTATGGTTGCAACTTGAAACAAAGAAAGGAGAATTAGAGCTATTGATTGAATACCAAACTGAAAGAAGCTACTCTCAGATCCAAATCTCGATGGTACAATGAAAGCAACAAAAATACTAAGTACTTTCTTGATTCTTCTTGAAAAAGACATTGCAAACAGGGAACTATAACTCAGATTAAAACTAATGAGAACAATTTGGTTGTCACCGACAAAGACATTTTGAACGAATGTGTTTCCTTTTATGAAAGCCTCTATAGCTCCAAAATAAACAACGAGTGCCTTACTGAAGACTTTTTCCAACAACCAAATAAAAGACATTTGAATGAAAAAGAATAATTTTCTTGCAAAGGACTGCTCAACAGGGAGGAATGTCTAGATGCGCCTAAAACTGTCTTCGGATAAAACCCCTGGAACAGATGGTCTTCCCGGTGAATTTTATAAGGTTTTCTGGAACGATTTGGTTGATATTCTTATAAACGCTCTCGATTACTCATATGAAACAGGAAAAGATTCTGTATTGCAAACACGAGGTATCGTGAAACTTATACCCAAAAAGGCTGCCGAACTCAATTTAGTTAAAATCTGGCGATTGTTAACGCTGTTAAATTGTGATTATAAGATTGCGACTAAAGCCATAGCGAACCAAATTGAAATTGTGCTTCCTAAACTGATTCGATTGATGGACAATGTTATTAAATATACTAAAGCGAAAAACATTTCGGGACTTCTTCTTTTTCTTGATTTTGAGGAAGCCTTTGATACACCAGAATGGTCTTTTATTCAAAGGACTTAAGACGTTTTTGGTTCCGGATCACAATTATTACAATGGATTAATGTTCTCTACTTCGACATAGAAAGCTGTATTTTAAATAATGGATGGGAAAGTAATTTCTTCAAACTTAATTGAGGAGTTCGGCAGGGCTGTCCCCTGCCGTCCTATTTGTTCGTTTTATATCTCTTACTAACCGAGTTCGAGGTCCGTACTGTAAGTTATGGACCGAGTTTTTTCCCGTTCGCTTATGGCCCAAGCACAAAGCGCACAGGCCATAAATCAACGGGAAAAAACGAGGATCCGAAACTTTCAGTATGGACCGAGAAAACAAGGTTAGTAGGATTTGTTATATCTCTGAGGTTAATCAGGAGTGCGGGAAAGGGAACTTTCAAATTTAGCGGGCTGTACAGTAGAATACGGCCCGCAAAATTGACCAATCACACCGCACGTACTAACTGAGAGATATAATAAGTAGAAATAATGGCAGAAGGTTTTCGAAGAAGTAATAAGATCATAAAATCGTATAAAATACGCAGACGACACCACACTTATATTAGACGGTTCGGAACATTCCCTCGAAGAAGCTCTCAGACTATTAGATGTTTTTGGAAATATGTGCAGCAAATCGGAAGCCTTGTGGATTGGCTCAAGAGCAAAATACGATCTTAAACTTTGTCCAGCAAAAAAATTCAAATGGTCGAGTAAAAAAAGTCAAAGCACTTTGAGTGTGGTCAGTATCACAAAACTACAAAGACAGATTGGAAAAAGCAAAGAACATATTAGGCTGCTGGAAATTTCAGAGACTCAGTCTATTAGGAAAAATTATGGTTTTAAAAAAGTCTAGTGATATCACAATTAGCATATATTCTTGCCCCTCTCCAAATGGATGTCGAAACAATTAAAGAGCTTAAGGCAATTTTTTACAAATTTCGTTGGAACGAAAAAGTAGACAAAATAAAGCGTAATGTAATAATAAACAACTATGCTGAAAGAGGACTTAAAGATGATTGATATAGCTTCTTTTAATAAACCCCTTGAGGCTTATTGGATAAAAGAATCCCTCAGTATTGAAAACAGTAGCAGCTGGAAAAGTATCCTTGATTTGGAACTTCAACCCTACGGAGGCAAAGTGGTGCTACTAGGAAAGCTTAATAAAAAAGACATGCACAATATATTTAAGAAATCAGGCCCTTTTGTTAAAGAAATCCGTGAAATCTCGTCTGCCACCTCCTTTGAGGAGAAATTCACATCAGACAAACACCTTATGTCGTTCCTCTATGGTACAACTCGCTGATAAGAATTGACGATAAACCTGTCTTTTACAAGGACTGGTTTTTTAAGGGAATAACAAAAGTTGAAAATTTAATGGATGAATTTTCTAAGTTTCCGTCACCAAATGCTTTTCAGAATGAATACGGCCAGTAGGTTTCCCCTCTAAAATTTTACGGAATGATCTCAGCAATTAATTGTCTACGTAGACAGATAGAGGAAACACAGGCTGGCTAATTGAAAGCTTCCATTTGAAATTCCTGGAAAAACCAAAATCATCAAGACTTGTTTAGAAAAAGCTTGTGTCAAGTAAAAACGAAAAACCAAAACAGAGCCAAGAAAAATGGCACAAGGAAATAAACATTGGCTCACACGAACACATCATCTGGAAAACAGCTTATGAATTGGCTTTTACATGTAGAAAGAACTCCAAACGTATAGTTTTTAACTTCAAATTATTACAACGGCAATTAGTGACCAATACCTTTCTCGACAAAGTGGGACTTGTAGATGATGAGGTCTGTAATTTTTGTCAGAGTGAGAAAGCCTTTACCACTTATTTTGGGAATGTGGAAAAACAAAGCTGTTCTGGAAAGGCAAAGTCAAGACGGTCTGCCAATTTGCTCCTAACAGATCATGTGTTCAGTAAGCAGAAAAGACAACTTAAAATTCCTTACCAAAGGAGATAAGATGACTTTCTTCATTGCATGGACAATGGTGTTTTGTAAACAAAGAGATTCAGTGCTGTTGTCCACAGGGCCAGGGTGAGCTTAAATACCAGGTCACCGCCAAGCAAGCAGTGGAATGTTGCTGTTATGTTTGGATAGTATGCACACGAGCATTTTTGGCATCCAATCTTGACGTTACGTGACAAAGATAGCTTCCATGGGCAATAGAAAGGACCAACACAAACAGGAACTCTGTCTGTTAACGGAATTCCAAATCGACAGAGATAATAAGTCCTCGTTAGCAAAATAATTTTAATGTAGGTTCGATTGTTGTCGTTTCAGGTCAGCAAATATGAAAAGATGCTATTGTTAGTAAAGTGGGTTCTATTCTTTGCAGACTTAGCGTTGCCGCCCACATTTGAACAAGATAGAACCAGCCACATATCAAACGTCTGTTTTTGAAGCCGATGCTGACTTTCCAGCGAGCACAACCGCCCAGGACGTATTTAGACACATCCTGCTCTGAAACAATCCCCCAAAATAGCAGCCACACAAAAGAAAACAAACGAAAAAGACAGAGATAAGAAAACCGTCACTGTTATGTATTAGCATTATTTGATACAGTAGCACGTTGGCAAGTGTTACTGTGCACTTTTGCCGTACAAAGTAGACTTGTCACAACTTTCCACCGCTAAGACGCAAAGGTATTTCTTATAAAATTGATAAAACCAAAAGGAAATGCTTTGACATAAGCTCCTTCATGTTGTTACGAGTTTGTTGTTGTTAGAGGAATGTACATTTGTTTTTAGCTCAAAATTTTGCTCGGTGCCCTTAAATCTTGGTTTTTTGCATGTACGAACCATTGACGCGGACAATTCAAATATAAAAGTTTCAGGGAAAATTATCTAGTACAATTTTCTGTAAGCCATAAAACACGTTTTTTTTTAAATATCTTTTATTCTGCTACATAAATTTTTTTCATACTGCCTGAAAAGTTAAAAAATTTAGGGAGTTTCCTAACAATAGGTCGCCAGATTGCTTTTTCGGGTAATTTGCAAAAACTGGCATTAAGAGGACCTTTTTGTGGACCTGGCGTATTGCCATGGTAACTGATATGACATCACAGGCACCCTTCAAATATAGCCCAACAATAGAGATCCAAAAAGACATAGTTTGCCTACACCATTAAATATCCTTCTTTGCAATCTTACATCGTTTCGCAAACACTACATCAATGAAAAACCCTTTCAAGCCACCTTAAATTATCTTTGACAACCCTGAAATGAACCTTATGGACACTATTTGTTAATCTGATCTACAACACTGACCTTTTAACCGATGCAACAGATGGGGTCTGTCTGAGATCTTCCCTTACACAAAGAAATGCTCTGAAGGATAGAGAAATGGAAAGACCAGAAAATTAGGGGAACACATTTCTGATGATAAAATAAAATTTGCAAACCCAGGAAGACAACACAAGCTACAGTCATGCAAACAATCCTTGCAATGGGGGTTTTTACTTTGACTGTTATGCTTTTGTACAGTAGTCTGGTTTTCTTAAGTTTTTCTTTAGTTAATTATTTTTCAAGAGAATGAAGCAATCCATTGCATTTGACACACTGAAAAGGCAAACCAGGGCTGTCATTAAGGGCCGGGGCCCGGGGATTTCCCCCTCATATTTTGAGGTATATTCCCAGCTACTTTGATATAAAATCAGCATGTTTACTACACTTCAGCAACTTGAATCCCCCGTTATTTTTTGGTATACACTGTATCCCGATCTTCTTCAAAAATATTAGTGACAGCCCTGCAAACACAAAACATTGAGATGATGGGTTAATAATTGAAAATTTGTAAAAGGGACAATCCCACTAATTTTCTTTCAAAATGTTGTCTAACTCCAAATGTAAACATGTCACCATGCTCTTAAGGCTATCACAAATATAAACAAGTGGTACTTACACCAAGCCTTAATTGATCCAGCCTTGTTTAGTGAAGCTTAAAAAAAATGAAAGGCAAAGTAGGAGGAAATGTTAACCCTTTCACTCCTGATGGTGCCAAATGGCACTTATAGATTTTACTCTGTCTAGCGCCACACGATTTTACTCGTCAATGGAGAACCCCTTAGGAGGGAAAGGGTTAACATACATGTAATTTGTTAAACAAAGTAGCTGTAACATAACAAGGAATTAGTCATTTGTTGAAAACCAACCCTGTTTCTCCAGTGTTTTCCTGTCTTTGTCATAAGATAGAAAAATGTGTTTGCTGTGATACATGTAATTTACTTTGGCAGATACACTGTAAGAAAATGAACTCCTAATAAAGCTGGCTCTTCAGTACCCTTCCAAGCTATCCCATTTTAGTGACTGGTTTACCCAAACAAGATGTGCCCACCAGACACATTTTATTGGGAAAGTTCAAATTCTTTCTTTCAAAAAATTAGTTACTGCAAAGTAAGAAAGATTTACCAAAGGTAGAAGAATGTTAGCTTTCATTGCTTAAAGGGATGAGCATTAATCTACTAATTGAAAAAAATCTGAGTACTCAATGAAAGGACCCATGACTGGAAAGGCCTCCATACTGCTTTACAGTGTATATGGGAATTCTCGATAGTGATTTAAACTGTATCAATATTGCAAAACATTCATAACTTAGGGCCATAACAGTTCTACAAATTATTGCCATATTATTGGCCATATACATGTATGACTGACTGTGATTCCAGGTTTCTTGGAATTGCAGTCATTATCAGTAATCCAATCAGTGATTTGCATTATCAGTCATCCAGTCAGTGATCATTAGCAGTCATCCAATCAGTGATATCATTAGCAGTAATCCAATCAGTGATCATTATCAGTCATCCAGTCAGTGATTTGCATTATCAGCCATCCAATCAGCGATCATTAGCAGTCATCAGTCATCCAATCAGTGATCTGCATTGTCAGTCATCCAATCAGTGATCTCCACATGATCATTACATGTATTCTTAGAATAATTAGATTGCAATCAATTCACATTTTGAAAGAACAACAACAACAATTCCTTCCCTTCATGTTTTACATAAATAAATAAATAAATAAATACTTAATTGACCACTCCCCTAAAGGGGCTTTTCAGGGCCAATGAAACAAATAATACAAATGAAAACAACAGAGTTACGAATCCCAACTGGCGGGAGGCAGCCAGTTGGCTATTTACAAGGATGACCGAGGAGTTGAACCAGGCACTCACCCAAAACAACTCCCGCTAGTGGCCAGAGTGGGATTTGAACCCGGGTAACTGCATTGAAAACCAGCGCCCTAAACCACTCGGCCATCCTGCCTCCAAGTTGTAATCTCCATTATGTTGCCTTTCAGCGCGAATTTACTAGACAGTTCGGAATGTAAACTTTGCAAAATAGAAAATGGAAAGTTTATGTTTAGGAATTTTCTCAGCAAATATTATCTAAATAATTTCTTGGCGACGAAAATTGCACTTGTCAAATGGGCAAGTGATCAATGATTTGCACTCACCCGACACTTAAGACACTCGCCTGGGTGAGCAGGCGAGTGCTAATGTCCAACCCTGTATAATTATTACATTTCCCAAGGAAATCCAATACATTATCCAGGGCTGTGCTCTAGCAGCACCCGGTCGCCCCTGGAGACTTACAGTGTACTTTTACCATTGGATGACCAGGAAATAATATTCAGTTTTTGCACCAAACTTACATGCTGGGTGCCTTGGATTTCAAAGGTTTAGAGGTTTGGGCACCCAACTACTTTTCTTAGAGCACAGCCTTGATTATCTGAGCATTTCCTAAACAAAAACAATATCAGTACTGTATTAAGGTAAAATACCTTGATTTTGCCCCTTTACTGGTTTCAAGAAGCATTGCCCTGCATGGTTTGAAATACTCTTCAACCTTCTCAGAAAGCTAAGGCATCTCTCTTCCTTTTCACTCTCAAGCTACATACACAATATTTGATCTTTCTGATTCTTCAAGTTCTGATTGCCAGGAAAACTTGATTCTGATTTCTACCATGTCAACAGAAAAGCAAACACAGTTGTTGTGTGCAAACACCACAAAGTCCCCTGTCGAAAAAAATACAACAAAAATCAAAGCCAAATTTTAAAATACTTTAATCTTAAAATCAAAACATTTTAACAATCCAATTCCATGCTTTTGACTTACGTTGGCAAGTTCACTGATTTTGGGGAGTTTTAAAAACATCTACAGGTAGTGCAAACACCAATTTGTAAATAAAAGTCTGTGTATTCATAAAGCTGGTTTCAGTTGTGTTACAGTGTAACTCTGACCCTATCCACTTTTATAGGGGGTACTTTAGAATAGGAACACTGGGAATAGATCATTACAATGATTCATCCTGAAAACTCCTCTAATAAAATTAGTATCCCTCTACAACACAGACAACTGTATTGTACAAACATCTGAATCCATTTCTCTGGTATTCTCTTTCATGATTGAATGAGATTAAACCATGCTACTTTGATCAAAATTCCCCAAGCACCAGTTGGTTCAGTTGATACAGCACCAGATTGTTGAGCAGAGGGTTGCAGGTTTAAACCCTAAGACTGCACCT
This sequence comes from Galaxea fascicularis, assembly GCA_948470475.1. Classification (NCBI taxonomy): domain Eukaryota; kingdom Metazoa; phylum Cnidaria; class Anthozoa; order Scleractinia; family Euphylliidae; genus Galaxea; species Galaxea fascicularis. Next base: position 43,944,141 of record OX419335.1, on the reverse strand, counting down.
CAAACCAGAATCTAATAATAGGTAACATCATGCTGGCTGCACGCTCAACATCCACATGTACATGTACATGTACAGTACCTCAGTTCAGATGATTGTGTCACTGAGGAGTGACATTAAGCTGTTGGTCTCATGTTGTCCTTCATATGCAAAAACTTGAGGGGGGCATAAAAGAACAATAATTCGCACAGTTATTGAAAAGAGTAGGGAACAATCCTGCTGTTGTGATCTGTCCTCATGATTGCACATCATGACTTGTAGCAATCTCACTTGCGGCCGGGTGGAAACTTACAGTGAAAATTGAATAGGAGGTAGTACATGTATGTATATGTAAAGGACTGCATGTGTGAAGTATTTGTTCTAAACTTGTATCTTCCTGGCATACTGTAAAATACCAGTTAAAGTGCTCTTTAGAATTAACCTCTTTTCTTGTATGTATATGTAAAGGACTGCATGTGTGAAGTATTTGTTCTAAGCTTGTATCTTCCTGGCATACTGTAAAATACCAGTTAAAGTGCTCTTTAGAATCAGCCTCTTTTCTTGTTCGATCTCTTCTTTCCTGCTTTCTGACAACGTTTTTATGATTTAATTAAATTACGCTTGCTGCGAACTGTAAATCTTTCTTCCCAGTACGAAAAAGCACGTCGGTAAAACTGAGTTTAGCTCGTTGAGCACCACGTGGGCCCTTTAACAGCACAGTACAAGAACCTGAGCAAAGCTCGGCATGGTAGCATCGTATCAGCAGTCAATTATCAATGGTAATTTCTATTCGGAACTTACCGATGTTACCGTGACCCTTATTTTGTTTTGAAACGTTCTGGAAACTTCGTTGTCGTCCTAGTTTCGAAATAATCGTCTTGTGATCAGTTTGTGAGCATCACCAACGAACGCGGATAAAAATTCCAGTTTTCGCGCTCGGAACAAACGCTACGTAATGTAAGAATCATCGTACGGTCGCGTTCTTGGTGCGGGCTCTGGGGGATTGGACAATCGTTCAGAGACAGTAGTCCTGCAAACAGGAATGTACCACAGCACAACCAAAGATTTCAGACACCGTCATCAAGGGACAGCAGTCTAAATAATGGAAGGGTGCTAGAAAATCTCAGAAGCCGTCTGTTTGCACCATACACGTGTGTGGTCTCGAGAACAATGAACATGCAGTCAGCCTCTAGCTTGCAAACAGGCTCTCCGTATGGCTTATTCCGAGATTTGCTTTCTAATGGCGCGCGGTCAGAAGCTAGGGGATTGGCTAGGGGATCGCGCTCGGTTGGAAATCGACTTCGAATCGGATTTCGTTCGTAACGTTACCGAGCTCGGTGAACTCGTTGCCTTCAAATTTTTCATGGGGGAGGGGTGGTGGAACTGTAATAAGCCACAAATAGCGAGTACAATCCATGAAGTCAAAAGCACATGTTTAATGGCGGGAGTACACTAGAAGTATTACGCCTGCTATGCACGATGGGTGACATACGTGACGCGTGACGGATAACACGCTTTTTCCGTTAAACAAACCAAAACAAAAAACTAATCACGTTAAGTTCTATAACAGTAACAATATGTTTCAAAAACGCAAATGTCTCATTAACAATGTTCTTCAAAGTCTCGTCAAATGAGATATCACTGTTCCACTTCTCCAAGGAGTACTGCAAAACTCTACAGTTTAGGATAGAGTTCACCTGCAACAGAAACAGAATAATGTTGGGAAAGACTCTCTAGTCCGAGTAACGGGCAGGAAGACGAATAACCCGACCACTTCGGGTAACAGTTCTTGTGGGTGCGCTAGTTGGTTCTGGTGGTGGGGAGAAGGGAGATGGCGGGGTAGCAGGACAAGGTGGGGAGAGCGTCCTAGCTGGTAATGAAGGCACATGAGCCTGAAGGGCAGGAGGTGTGTGTGGTGCCGTTGTTGTGGTCTCTTCTGTTGACGATGCAGGAGAAGGAAGTGATGCAGCTGGTGGGATCTCTGGTGCTAACCTAGTGGTGCTGTTGGCATCCGGCGTGACAAATTTTGGCAGTGGACTTTCCCCTAGTCTCAATTGAGGACAAGGGAACGCTGAAGTGGCTGTTGACAAATTTGAGCGAAGTTTCTCGGACAATGTCAGGTTTGTGTGATTCTTAGGGGGTAAAGTGCTGGAATTCTGAGGTGGGGCCAGGTGAACTTGTACCCGATTACGCCTAAGTTGTTTATTGCCAGTCTGAATGAAGTAGGAGCGTGGGCCGGAAGAGCCAACAATCCTTCCAGGGATCCAAGCTTTAGTCGGGGTTGATGGAGGAGGTTTGACATAAACATAGCTTCCAGGTGCATGTGGGAGTTCAGGTAATGATGGCCCAGCATGCTTGTCATACGCTAGTTTTTGCTGGAGTTTGCGATGGACCTGCTCCGCAACAACACTGTCCTGTCATGTGTTTGGCTGATTTTACTGCTGCCTCAGCGCGACCATTGGACTGAGACCAATAAGGTGAGGAGGTGATGTGATTAAATCCATATTTTGTGGCGAATGCCTTGAACAAGTCCGAGGTAAATTGAGGTCCGTTGTCAGTTATTAACGTGTGGGGAATTCCATGGCGGCCAAAATGCTGCTTGGTTGCTTGAACGACAGCAGAGGACTGAATGCTGGGAAGCCGATCAAGTTCATAGTAGTCACTGTAATGATCCACTGTAACTAAGTATGCCATGCCATTGAGTTAAAAAAGATCTTGGGAGACTAATTGCCAGGGTAAAGTGGGAACAGGGTAAGGCTTCAATGGCTCCCAAGCATGCTGATGAGCATACTGAGCACAGGTAAGACAATTTTTACACATTTCAGTGATCTGATCATTAATATGAGGCCAAAACACACAACTGCGAGCGTGACGGAGAGTGAACTCAGTTCCCCGATGAGCAGCATGAAGCTTGTGCAGAATCTTCGGACGGACAGACAGGGGTATAATCACACGGTTTTGCTTGAATAACAAGCCTTCATGTTGAGTTAAGTCGTGACGAATAAGCCAGTATGGTTGCACATTGGCAGGAACAGCTGCCTTGTCATTTGGCCAACCTGACTCAATGAGAGAGTGAAGAGCCATGAACTCTGGGTCTGTGCTTGAGGCAGCTCTGATGTCCTGTAAGGTGGCATCCTGAAAGCCAGACAGGACAAGACAGTCAGATTCTAACTCTGTACGGTACACCAACTCATCATGCAATTGCTTGTGCGATGTCATGGGTAGGGTTGCACGCGAGAGCGTGCCAGCTATGTGCAGAGATGAACCCTTGTGATATTCGACCCGAAACGAGTAGCGTTGGAGAGAAGGCATCATGCTTTGTAGGCGACGAGGTGCAGAGGCCAGAGGTTTCTTGGAAATAATTTCAAGTGGTTTATGATCACTCTGGACAGTAATGTTGGATTTGCCAAAGAGAAACTGGTCAAATTTGTGGAAACCATGGACAATAGCGAGTGCTTCTTTTTCAATTTGAGCATAGCGCTGCTCGGTAGGAGTGAGAGAGCTGGAGCTAAAAGCGACTGGTTGCCATTGAAGATCACTTGAGTTGGAAGAAGAAGAGGTGGGCTGGAGTAGGGCAGCACCTAAGCCATATTCTGAAGCATCAACTTGAAGCACTACGGGGGAGTTGACATCAAAATAACGCAGACATGGAGCTTTGGCAACCAGCTCTTTCGCTTTAGTAAATGCTTCTGTGTGCTGGTCAGCCCATATGAAAGCTTGCTTAATATGAGTGAGGTCACGTAATGGACGAACAACTTCACTGAGGTGAGGGCAGAACTTGGAGAGGTAATTAACAGTCCC
>OX419335.1:43860524-43940164 GCA_948470475.1 Galaxea fascicularis | reverse complement strand
GTCAATTATCAATGGTAATTTCTATTCGGAACTTACCGATGTTACCGTGACCCTTATTTAGTTTTGAAACGTTCTGGAAACTTCGTTGTCGTCCTAGTTTCGAAATAATCGTCTTGTGATCAGTTTGTGAGCATCACCAACGAACGCGGATAAAAATCCCAGTTTTCGCGCTCGGAACAAACGCTACGTAATGTAAGAATCATCGTACGGTCGCGTTCTTGGTGCGGGCTCTGGGGGATTGGACAATCGTTCAGAGACAGTAGTCCTGCAAACAGGAATGTACCACAGCACAACCAAAGATTTCAGACACCGTCATCAAGGGACAGCAGTCTAAATAATGGAAGGGTGCTAGAAAATCTCAGAAGCCGTCTGTTTGCACCGTACACGTGTGTGATCTCGAGAACAATGAACATGCAGTCAGCCTCTAGCCTGCAAACATATGGGTTATTCCGAGATTTGCTTTCTAATGGCGCGCGGTCAGAAGCTAGGGGATTGGCTAGGGGATCGCGCTCGGTTGGAAATCGACTTCGAATCGGATTTCGTTCGTAACGTTACCGAGCTCGGTGAACTCGTTGCCTTCAAATTTTTCATGGGGGAGGGGTGGTGGAACTGTAATAAGCCACAAATAGCGAGTACAATCCATGAAGTCAAAAGCACATGTTTAATGGCGGGAGTACACTAGAAGGATTACGCCTGCTATGCACGATGGGTGACATACGTGACGCGTGACGGATAACACGCTTTTTCCGTTAAACAAACCAAAAAAAAAAACTAATCACGTTAAGTTCTATAACAGTAACAATATGTTTCAAAAACGCAAATGTCTCATTAGCAATGTTCTTCAAAGTCTCATCAAATGAGATATCACTGTTCCACTTCTCCAAGGAGTACTGCAAAACTCTACAGTTTAGGATAGAGTTCACCTGCAACAGAAACAGAATAATGTTGGGAAAGACTCTCTAGTCCGAGTAACGGGCAGGAAGACGAATAACCCGACCACTTCGGGTAACAGTTCTTGTGGGTGCGCTAGTTGGTTCTGGTGGTGGGGAGAAGGGAGATAGCGGGTTAGCAGGACAAGGTGGGGAGAGCGTCCTAGCTGGTAATGAAGGCACATGAGCCTGAAGGGCAGGAGGTGTGTGTGGTGCCGTTGTTGTGGTCTCTTCTGTTGACGATGCAGGAGAAGGAAGTGATGCAGCTGGTGGGATCTCTGGTGCTAACCTAGTGGTGCTGTTGGCATCCGGCGTGACAAATTTTGGCAGTGGACTTTCCCCTAGTCTCAATTGAGGACAAGGGAACGCTGAAGTGGCTGTTGACAAATTTGAGCGAAGTTTCTCGGACAATGTCAGGTTTGTGTGATTCTTAGGGGGTAAAGTACTGGAATTCTGAGGTGGGGCCAGCTGAACTTGTACCCGATTACGCCTAAGTTGTTTATTGCCAGTCTGAATGAAGTAGGAGCGTGGGCCGGAAGAGCCAACAATCCTTCCAGGGATCCAAGCTTTAGTCGGGGTTGATGGAGGAGGTTTGACATAAACATAGCTTCCAGGTGCATGTGGGAGTTCAGGTAATGATGGCAAAGCATGCTTGTCATACGCTTGTTTTTACTGGAGTTTGCGATGGACCTGCTCCGCAACAACACTGTCCTGTCATGTGTTTGGCTGATTTTACTGCTGCCTCAGCGCGACCATTGGACTGAGACCAATAAGGTGAGGAGGTGATGTGATTAAATCCATATTTTGTGGCGAATGCCTTGAACAAGTCCGAGGTAAATTGAGGTCCGTTGTCAGTTATTAACGTGTGGGGAATTCCATGGCGGCCAAAATGCTGCTTGGTTGCTTGAACGACAGCAGAGGACTGAATGCTGGGAAGCCGATCAAGTTCATAGTAGTCACTGTAATGATCCACTGTAACTAAGTATGCCATGCCATTGAGTTAAAAAAGATCTTGGGAGACTAATTGCCAGGGTAAAGTGGGAACAGGGTAAGGCTTCAATGGTTCCCAAGCATGCTGATGAGCATACTGAGCACAGGTAAGACAATTTTTACACATTTCAGTGATCTGATCATTAATATGAGGCCAAAACACACAACTGCGAGCGTGACGGAGAGTGAACTCAGTTCCCCGATGAGCAGCATGAAGCTTGTGCAGAATCTTCGGACGGACAGACAGGGGTATAATCACACGGTTTTGCTTGAATAACAAGCCTTCATGTTGAGTTAAGTCGTGACGAATAAGCCAGTATGGTTGCACATTGGCAGGAACAGCTGCCTTGTCATTTGGCCAACCTGACTCAATGAGAGAGTGAAGAGCCATGAACTCTGGGTCTGTGCTTGAGGCAGCTCTGATGTCCTGTAAGGTGGCATCCTGAAAGCCAGACAGGTCAGGAGATTCAGATTCTAACTCTGTACGGTACACCAACTCATCATGCAATTGCTTGTGCGATGTCATGGGTAGGGTTGCACGCGAGAGCGTGCCAGCTATGTGCAGAGATGAACCCTTGTGATATTCGACCCGAAACGAGTAGCGTTGGAGAGAAGGCATCATGCTTTGTAGGCGACGAGGTGCAGAGGCCAGAGGTTTCTTGGAAATAATTTCAAGTGGTTTATGATCACTCTGGACAGTAATGTTGGATTTGCCAAAGAGAAACTGGTCAAATTTGTGGAAACCATGGACAATAGCGAGTGCTTCTTTTTCAATTTGAGCATAGCGCTGCTCGGTAGGAGTGAGAGAGCTGGAGCTAAAAGCGACTGGTTGCCATTGAAGATCACTTGAGTTGGAAGATGAAGAGGTGGGCTGGAGTAGGGCAGCACCTAAGCCATATTCTGAAGCATCAACTTGAAGCACTACGGGGGAGTTGACATCAAAATAACGCAGACATGGAGCTTTGGCAACCAGCTCTTTCGCTTTAGTAAATGCTTCTGTGTGCTGGTCAGCCCATATGAAAGCTTGCTTAATATGAGTGAGCTCACGTAATGGACGAACAACTTCACTGAGGTGAGGGCAGAACTTGGAGAGGTAATTAACAGTCCCTATGAAGCGGCGAGTAGCAGCCTTGTCTTTCGGACGGGGCATGGCAAGGATGGCAGAAACAATCTCAGCACTAGGCTTGAGACCCTCGGGAGTGAGGACATGGCCCATGAACGGAACGGTGTCTGTCTTGAATTTGACCTTCTCTGGGTTAAGTCTCAGATTGTACTCTGAAAGACGCTCCAAGAGTTTCAATACAGTGCGGTCGTGATCAACCAGAGCCTCAGCTAACGATGCACCACGACCAACCACAGTAGTATCGTCTGCAATGTTAATGACCCCCTGAATGCCACAAAGAACATCATGGAGTCTGCGCTGAAACTCCTCAGGAGCAGAGCTAATTCCAAAAGGGAGACGAGTCCAACGGTACCGACCCCAGGGAGTACGCATTGTAGTGAGCCCAGAAGATTCATCAGTTAATTTAATGGTTTGGAAGGCGTCCTTGATGTCAAATGTAGAGAAAACTCTGGCTTGATGTAAGTGGTGAATGTTTTTCTCTAGGGTGGGAATGGGATAGACAGGCCTGATAATGGCTTTGTTGATAGTTTGCGAGGGGTCTAAGCAAATACGAACCTTGGCAGGTTTTGTGGCTGAAGCTGGACGCTCACGAACCACCATATTTGAGATCCAAGGAGTTGGTTCATTAACACGGATCAGTTGACCTGAGTCTACCAACTTGTCTAATGCTTCCTTAATGATTGGAAGTTTAGGAGTGGCGTAGCGGTGAGGTGCAGCTTGAATAGGTCTGACACTAGGGTTGAGGGTAAACGAGTAGGGATCTCCCAGTTCACCCAAGCCTTCAAACAAGTCAGGGTAAGCTAGTCTAATAGAGTTAAGTGTCAACTCACCAAGAGGTGGTAGAGTGGGTCCTGGTGTTACCTCAAGTTGTTGTATAGTGTCTACTTCATAATTGAGTATTCCCATACGCGTGCTGTCTGAGAGACCCAGTAAGGGAGCATAATAGGTCGGAGCTGTGATGACCTGGGTCACTAAGTCATAAGACTTGCCATGATGGGTACAATGTAATGTCGTTTGTCCCTGCGTGGGAATAATATTCTTGGAATAATCAAGGAGGCGGACCGTGGAAGGCTCAATCTTAGCTTGTGGCAATTGCTGGAGATCACTAGCATGGATGGTGTTGCAAGAACATCCCGAGTCAACTTGGAAGCGAAGTTGGTGACGATTGGAAGATGACAATGGTGTTGAGCCTAAGTCTAGGTCAACAAATAGCCCTTTAGGTGCAGAATTCACATGAAGGACCTCATGAGAGATGACACATGCAGACTGTGAGTCGAGCATTTGAGCTTCCAGTGATTGTGATACATTATTCGCTGAAGAGGAGGAGCGACATACTTGCTGCCAATGACCCCTTTTGCCACACCCACGGCAAATAGCATTTGTTGCAGGGCAGTCCCGCCAAGCTGAATGTGGAGTCCCCCCACACCACTGGCAACAGGAAAGGTGAGGCAAGCCAGGCTGAGCAGAAGAATGACGTCGGGATGAGCGGTGTGATGTTTTGTTGACATCCGTGGCAACTTTATGAACCATTTCTTCCAGGTGCTGTTTGCTGATGGCTGATTCTGTTTTGAGCCCAGCCTCAAAGTCATGAGCCTTAGAAATAACCTGCGAAAAGGTGAGAGTTGAAAAGTTTTCACGTGAAATGATGTCGCTGCGAAATGTCTTAAAGGTTTCATTTAATCCAATGATGAAAATATCTCTTTGTAGGCGATCATCCACTTCTGTGGGAAAACTACATTTCTGGTATTCGAGACGTACGAGTGTGTGCCACTCTTGGATGCTCATGCCAGGTTCCTGTTTGAGCAGACGAAGAAAATTATGGGTGCTTTGAATTATAGGCTCCTCACCGAGGTAATGTTGCGATAGTTGGGATAGCCATCTGGCAGGGTGGCCTTTGTCGTCGGCCGCAATTTGAGCGTCGATTGTGATGGTCACCACGTCCCATTCTGCTGGAGGAAACGCTCGTCTAAGAGCGGCCATAACCTTTGGTCTTTTCGTAGCAATCCAATAATCGTTGCTGTCAACGAGTTTAGTTGGGTCAACATAGTCTTCCATGATACAAAAGTCACGAAAGTTTGCTATGAAGAACTTGAACGCACGGCGGCGATCCTCGGACGCGGCATCAAAGACAGGCCTGTCCTTTCCCATGGTAATGAGAGGCGAAAGCAGTAATAACGAGGTGAGAAAATACCGTAAAACAGGAGCGGTCGAGATAGTCCCACGGAGGCGAGAGTTACTATAGTTCTGACACCATGTAATAAGCCACAAATAGCTAGTACAATCCATGAAGTCAAAAGCACATATTTAATGGCGGGAGTACACTAGAAGGATTACGCCTGCTATGCACGATGGGTGACAAACGTGACGCGTGACGGATAACAGAACGGGGAAACATTCCTGTTTGTTTTTCTCAATATATGTGGCCAAAATCTCATTTCCCCAGAAATCCCCGTTCTTGTTTTGCTCCTCCGGACCTCGAAAGTGTATCAACTGGTCGAAAATCGAGGTTGACCCTGTTTTAAACATTCTTCTCTGGATATATCAAAAGGATGCGAAATTGGCCAACGTAACTGCACTGTAGTGTTTTATAATAAACAAAGTTATGAGCCATCCCGTTTTTGGTTTCTGTTTCTGTTCGTTTTGTTTTATTTTTACATCCTTGGCTCTATTTTTTTTCTTTCCGCCGTTTTCTCTGGTTCATGTAATTTCAAGGCACCTTGGGACCCTTATTGGAGTCTAGTTGTGGTCTAACTTGCCTTTTCCAAATTAATAAAGTGCTAGGGTCTAAAATGTTTTCATCAATATCATGTTTATTACTTTTACCAGTAATAAGAAAATATGTAACATTAACTTGAAGAAAAAGTATATATTAGTCACAGCAGCAGACGCTTTTCATTTGATGTACTGTAAATAAACCTAAATTCCCTAGTATTTAGCAAACTGTTCTACTGCTCGACTGTATGGTCTGGGACTTCTAAATTAAGACTGAAAACATAAGGTTCCGTACTTGGACCTTTACTTTTTCTTCTGTACGTCAATGATATATACTCCAGCTCAAACAAACTTAACTTTTATCTGTTTGCCGACGACACCAATATTCTCTACTCGCATAAAAATTTGAAGCCCCTTGAAAATGTCATGAATTGTGAATTGAACAATGTATTTCAGTGGTTAACATCGAACAAATTAACACTGAACTTAAACAAATCAAATTTTGTTATATTCCGCCCGTATCAGAAACGTCTTCCCTTTGCTCCGGAGATTCGTATCCTTGATCACCAAACAAACACGCTGACGCATTTGGAATATAAAGAATATGTTAAATATCTGGGAGTCTTCATAGACTATAAACTTTCGTGGAAGAATCATGTCGATTCTATTGCCTTGAAAATTAGCAAAACCATAGGACTGCTGTCAAAACTAAGACACTTTGTTCCACATAATACACTTGTTAATATTTACAATTCCCTTATTGCTCCTTATTTGCGTTACGGTTTAATTGTGTGGGGCCAAGCCAGCAAAACTCATTTAAATAAGCTCTTAGTTCTCCAAAAACGTGCCCTTCGTTTTATTTATTTCTCCGATAGACGTGATCACGCAATTCCTTTATTCTTGAATGCTCATATTTTACCTATAAATTTTTTGCACTACAAATTACTAGCCGAAACATTGCATGATGTAAGTAATGACCTTGTGCCGTCAAACCTGAAGGACCTGCAGTTTGTTCCTACTGCGAAAATCCATTCTTACAATACACGAGCTTCGGTCTCTAAGAATTTCTATACCCAGAAATCAAATACTAAAATTTAGAGGAAGTCCTTGTCAAGAATTGGTGCAAAACTGTGGAATGAGATACCAACTAGGTTAAGGGCACTCCCTAAAGCTACTTTTAAGAAGAAGATACAAATGATTTTGTTAAATATACTGGAAAATGAAGATTCTTATGGAGATCTAGAATCTATCATATCGAAAGTTAATTTCTACTTTTCATAGCTGTACATCCTTATTTTCCGATCCTGTTTTGTCCCAGATACTTCGAATTTGCTATGTAGACTTAATGAACTAATGCAACACGAGTTTCTCTTAAGTAGTTCTTCCGTTTTACCTTTTCTGTAATACGTTTCTTTTTCCTTTAAACAAAGGTTAGCAGTTTTCTTTTATATTTATTTTTTCCTGGCCCGCCTCGATTAGCTTGCGCTACCTGCGGTGCCAGGTCTGTTTTTACTATATTCCGTTTAAAATATAATAAAGTTGTCTTGTCTTGTCTTGTCTTGTCTTGTGTTTTTCTTCTTCCTTTTCTGCTGGTTTCATTTCCTCCTCAGACCCTTCATCTGTCAAAATGAACAGTTTTAACTGGAGTTATTCAAATTGTAAGTATTGATTAGAGTTGATCATACTCAGACTAAGGGGTCCGCTCTGGTCTGTTTGCCTGTTCAGAGTTTTGTACCTGCCTATTTTCTTATCACTAGGGATATCGAATGGTACCTTCAATTATTGTGCTTAATTCTGTGACAAAATATTGTCTTGTGAGCGACCCGCACTGCAGATGGTGAGCAGAATACCACATCGCTAATCGGCCTCCGCAAGATTCAAGCCTCCTTTTTTTTGGCTTATTTGGTTTAAATTAAACATTTTATCTTTGGTCTTTTTATATGGCAATCCCAGTTTCACAATAAACGGAAGCGTGATCACTGCCTTTACGAAAGATTTCTCGTCAGATTTGGACCTTGTCTTTTGCAGAGGGCAAGTCTTATTGAGTTAATACTTATGTTTCGATTGTGGATACATGTTGGTTACGCATCATTTAAGTTATCATAGCGGTACTTGGCCTCAATGACAGTAAGTATCTTATGGCTTTCTCACACAATGACATCCGCACATTTTGCTTGCAGTACAACAGAGGGAGGAGGGCTGCCCGTGATGCTTGGGTCTTTGGAGTAGTTTCGGTGGAACACAGTCCCGCAAGAGGCTACTTTCAAGTCGTCGAGAGAAGAGATGCCGCTACTCTGTTGCCAATTGTGCAGAGATGTCTTCTACCGGGAACTGACGTACACTCTGACGATTGGGCAGCATACCGTCGTTTGACTGGGCTGCCTAACGTTAAAGCACACCAAGTGTTGGTACATGCGCACAATTTCGTGGATCCTCGCACAGGCGTGCACACGCAAGAAGTGGAATCTGCCTGGAGCCAACTTAAACTGGGCCGAAATAGAAGAAAGGGACTGCGGAGAGAAGATCTGTAAATCTATTTGGACGAGAGAATGTGGCGACAATGGAGAGGTGGTAGTCATGATGTCATCAGATAATGAGTAATTTCTTAGCTATTTTGCCTTTGCAATTTCCTGCACACACGCCTGTTTTATGACTTTCGTCAAGATTTTGACAAAAGTATGACTTTCTATATGTAAACATTTTTCGTCCAATTTGAAAATCATATTCTCGGTTTTCACATGACATCATCAAAATTAAAAAATAAGGAACTATCTATCTTTTTGAGATTTTAGTTTAGCTAGTAATTAGAACAGCTGAAGACTTATCTTTTCACAAATTTTCCGAGTTTGATTGGTTTTTTCGTCTTGTGATAAAGCAAGGTTGAATTTCTAAGCTTTTCGGTGACACGATATTAAACTGGCGGCCGAGAATGCTGTCACGTAGGTTAAAAAAAGTGACTTAGCCACTGAGATTTCGCAAACTGAACAGTCCTTGAATGAGAATAATTGATCCCATTTATACTCACTTATATTCACTTATACTCACTTGCCTTTATTTATACTCACCTGCCTTCATTTGTACTCACTTACGTTCACTTATACCCACTAAAACTCACTTATACTCACTTGCCTTCATTTATACTCACCTGCCTTCATTTCCACTCACTTATGCTCACTTACAACAACTTGCCTTCATTTGCACCTACTCTCCTTCACTTGTACTCACTTACCGTCACTCATACTCACTTTCATTCACTTTAACTGTTTTACCGTCACTCATACTCACTTTCATTCACTTGTACTCACTTGCCGTCATTCATACGCACTTTCCTTCACTCGTACTCACTTACCGTCACTCATACGCAATTTCATTCACTTTTACTCTTTTACCGTCACTCATACTCACTTTCATTCACTTGTATATTACGTACTCACTTACCGTCACTGATACGCAATTTCATTCACTTTTACTCACTTACAGTCACTCATACGCAATTTCATTCACCTTTACTCACTTACAGTCACTCACACGCAATTTCATTCACATTTACTCACTTACAGTCACTCATACACAATTTCATTCACTTTTACTCACTTACAGTCACTCACACGCAATTTCATTCACATTTACTCACTTACCGTCACTCATACGCAATTTCATTCACCTTTACTCGCTTACAGTCACTCACACGCAATTTCATTCACCTTTACTCACTTACAGTCACTCATACGCAATTTCATTCACTTTTACTCACTTACAGTCACTCACACGCAATTTCATTCACATTTACTCACTTACCGTCACTCATACGCAATTTCATTCACCTTTACTCACTTATCGTCACTCATACTCACTTTCCTTCTCTCGCACTCACTTTCTCGCACTGAAACTCACTTTCCTTTACTTGCACTCACTTTCCTTCACTTGTACTCACATACTGTCGCTCATATACACTTCCCTTCACTCATACTCACTTTCCTTCACTCGTACTCACTTACCGTCACTCATACGCAATTTCATTCACTTTTACTCACTTATCGTCACTCATACGCAATTTCATTCACTTGTGCTCACTATCCGTCATTCACACGCACTTTCCTTCACTTATGCTCACTTGCCGTCATTCATACGCCCTTTCCTTTACTTGTACTTACTCTGCTTCACTTATACTCACTTTCCCTCAGTTGCGTAAAACTCACCCACTTTCACTCACTTTCCTTCAGTCATACAAACAGCTCTCCCATGCTAAATAATCGGAAATTTAGACTAGAGAAACTAGGACGAGTTTTCCGTACTGAGTACGCACAAACCTTCTAAACCTAATGCACGATCTCAGCATGTAAAACTCTTCCTTATCCCCTTCCTTGCACTGCTAACTATATTTCCGAAGTTAGTCTCGGACCGATACCCATATAAAGTCAAGAAATCTGCAATCATCTCGGGTTTACTTAGAATCGGACTTCAGCTTTGAGTAAACACAAGTCCGTACAAGTGAGGGTAAGTGCACACGAGTGAACGCAAGTGCGTATATGTGAAGTTAAATGCGTATGAGCGATGCTAAGTGTGTGTAGGTGAGGTTAGTTCGTAACTGAAGAGAAACAGTTGATGATAAGTGCAAGTAGGTGGAGGAAAGTGCGTACAGGTGAAGGAAAGAGAGTACAAGTGAAGGAAAGTACACATGAGTGACTGTAAGCGAGTACAAGTGAAGCAAAGTGTGCAGAAGTGAGGGAAAGTGAGTACAAATGAAGCAAAGTGAGTGCAAGTGAAGTAAAGGGAGTAACTAGTGAAGCAGAGTGGGTCAAGTGAAGCAAAGTGAGTACAAATGAATGCAAGTGAGTATAAATGAATGCAATTGAGTACGAATGAAGGCAAGTGATTGTAAGTGAGTACAAATGAAGGCAGGTGAGTATAAATGAAGGCAAATGAGTATAAATGAATATAAGTGAGTATAAATGAATGCAAGTGAGTACAAATGAATGCCATTGAGTATAAGTGAGTGTAAGTGAGTATAAATGAATGCAAGTGAGTATAAATGAAGGTAAGTGAGTATAAATGAATGCAAGTGAGTATGAATGATTGTAAGTGAGTATAAGTGAATGTTAGTGAGTACAAATGAAGGCCGGTGAGTATAAATGAAGGCAAGTGAGTAAAAATGAATGCAAGTGAGTAAAAATGAATGCAAGTGAGTATGAATGAATGCAAGTGAGTATAAGTGATTGTAAGTGAGTATAATTGAATGTAAGTGAGTACAAGTGAAGGCAGGTGAGTATAAATGAAGGCAAGTGAGTATAAGTGAGTGTAAGTGAGTATCAATGCAGGCAAGGGAGTATAAAGGTCTATAAATGCAAATAAGTGAGTACAAATGCAAGCAAGTGAGTATAAATGCAGGCAAGTGAGTATAAATGCAGGCAGGTGAGTATAAACGCAAGCGAGTATAAATGCAAGCAAATGAGTACAAATGAAGAGAAGTTAGTATAATTGAAGGCAAGTGAGTATATATGAACGTAAGTGAGTATAAGTGAATGTACGTGAGTACAAATGAAGAGAAGTGAGTATAATTGTAGGTATGTGCGTGTTAGTGGAGGTGGGTGCATTTGTCAGTTGGTGTATTGTAGTGTATAGGTGCCTTTATGTGGGCTAGCGTGACGTTCTTGCCGGCATGTACTAAAACCCGAAACACCGAAACGAAACCGCCGGAACGAAACCACCGGAACCACCGGAACCAGCGAAACCACCGGAACAACCGAAACGAAACTACCGAAACAGCCGGAACAACCGAAACGAAACGAAATTACCGGAAATACAGTTAAAAGGAGTTACATATCGTCCCCAGGTTCTTTTTGCCGCCATAATTTTAACTTATCTCCACTCCCAGGTGATAAACGGTAGTAGCCTACGTGAGTTGTTTTTACCGCCGATTCCCGCGTTTGAAACAAAGCACGAAACATGGCCGAACAAACTAAAGAGCTGGATGAAAAGGTGAGCCTAAAATGTATTTTATAGGGTTAAAGATTGGGCTATGTTTATTTTAAAATGTTTAAAACGCATTCATTCAAGTTAAAGCTGGCGTGTGAATATGTATGTTGTGCGAGATTTAACAGCAAATTAAGCTTAACTTCTAATGGGAGGCCGTGAACATTTCGATCAATGCCAAGGCATGTTTCGGTGGTTTCGTTTCGGTTGTTCCGGTGGTTCCGGTTGTTTCGTTCCGGCGGTTTCGTTTCGGTGTTTCGGGTTTTAGTACATGCCGTTCTTGGGACGTATACAAAACATGGACCCCCGGTCCATGGACCACCCTTGTGGACCCGGTCCATGGACCGGGGCCGGGGTCCATGTTTTGTATACGTCCCCGTTCTTGCCTTGCTCAGTCTATCGTGAAAAGAATGGTATGTACTTTAAGTAAGACTACGTATATTGTCCTGAGAATACCCCATAAATCCTTGTATACCCTTGTATACCCCTCTATACCTTCCTACATAAAGTACTAACCAACTGAACTGGACGTTCACCTGATTTCCACAAGGAAACTTTCACTGTTTACTAGCGTTTGTAGCACAGGAGGAGACACTGAAAACCTTTAATTTCTCTCCTCATTTCGTTTGACTACTATCGTTAAGTCACAATTTCGCTACTGTAGATTTACGGAGTGCCACGTGTAATACATGGACGACGGAAATATGACAATGACGTGATACTGAGGAATTACAGTTCAGATGCCCGCTTGATGTAAAGTTACTAGCCAAACATCATGTCTCCTAAATTTAGTCGAGTTAATGGAGAAGACAGGAGTTCTGCAAGGCCGTCAGAAAGGGTTGGTATGATTGTTTTACGTTTTCGTTGACATGTAAGCTTAAATCCATGACGGATGATAACTTAGTTCTTCTGTCCGTCCGTCCAAACAGGGAAAAAACGATAAAGGAAAGACAGCCCCATACACTAATTAAGCTTATACATGCATCACTGTCATACTAATCCTGTTTCAAAAATGATTTGAGTTTGAGTCACAAAATGCATGCATAGTTATACTTATGCACCTACCAATGTTTAGACGGAGAGGGGGGGGGAGGGGGTACGGGCAAAGATGCGGCATTTGAACACTTCTGTTGTCCCCTCTCTGGGGAATTTGACCACTTGTACTAATTAAAGTTCAAATATTATAAAGGATTGTTAAACTATTTCCAGTCCCAAGGGTCGGGAATTTGACCAAAAAATTGCAAGTAAATTCAAATGACGCACCTTTGCCCGTACCCCCCCCCCCTCTCCGTCTAAACATTGATAGGTGCATTATTAGTGCATGGGGCTGTGTGGAAATCTTGCCAATATAACGTAACAACATACGTACATTAATGCCTCTCAAAGCGGACTTTGCTATAACAGATATATAGAGGATATTGCATGGTGGCGAGAAGATATGAATATAAAATTCATATCTTCGAGTCAATGTGTAATGTTCTTTTTATTATATGGAGACAACAACTTCAACAAAAGCAAAAGGCGGGAATTGTGACGTCATTGAAGGATACGACACTCACAAAGGTGACATACGGAAAATACGCCACTCGGGTCCCAGATGAAGTGGCGTATGGAATCTATGAGTTGTTTAGTTCCCAGTAAAACACTCTCCTCCATATAATAAAGAACAGATAATTCTTTGTGCTGAGGTGGGCAGCTAGAGATGGGGAACGACAAGTTAAAAAATGTTCAACTTACTTGCAACTATTCAGTCTACCTATTTAATAATTACGTGTATGTGCAAATAGAGTGGTTTTCTATTTCTTTTGGTCTATTTTTTGGTCTTTTTTTCAATTTTTTCTTTTGGTCAAAACCAAAACCAAAGCAATTGTACTCTGATCAATCACAACAGACTGAAACAATGAAATGGGCGATCAGAATTGGAAGCAATGTAACCAGCGTAAAGTGTAGGGAAATCCACATTTGCAAGTTGCAATTGGTTTTGTTTTGGTTTTCAAGTTTTACAGGCCAATCACAGACTCAAGTGACAACAAACCTTATTCACACATCACCTTTTAAAAATACACGTAGCTTGGTACACTGCATGATTTGTCTGCACACTGGATTATGTCAGGAGCTACAACAACAGGTTAAGATTGCCTCATGGCTGAAAACACTTCTACACAACTGTATCTGTAAAGAAAATAATTAAGCATGTACAAATAATGCTACAGTAGGATTGTAATGCTTGTAATGCATTTGAAGCTCACTCATTATAATCACTTGGTGAGTCCCCAGATTCACTGGCCTAAATTTGTAAATATACCTGTAGGTATGCACCCTGGGTTTCTCTGGCAAAAATTAATAATATATTAAACATGATGGACATTCAGGTTTTCATGCACCAGTGCATGTTTGTTTGAGATACATGTAATCTTGCTGTCTCTGTTTGCTCTTTACTATTTTACATGTGAGCTTGAACAAATGAGCAACACCAGATATCCACAAGGGAATGATTTACATGTACATGTAGATTGATTAATATTATTCTTGTTGACTTTCCGATCATGTTCAATTCTGATTATTTTATTGAGATGGCATCAGAGTTTGTAACAGTCAGAAAGAGTGTGAAGTGATATATGAAATAATTCATATTCACTTGCAGTCAGAAAGAGTGCAGGAGTCAGCTTTCATGCCAAAGAAGAATGGCCTCTCTCTCTTTCTTAAGTTTGAACTGTAAGCAGTTCTCATCAACCTTGTTTAACCATGGTGTACACTTAAGTTTTGTTTGGTGCAGATATATGTATAGCTGTATATACATGTGTACAGAAACTAGAATTTTGTCCTTTACAGGCCAGTTTGCTTGATGACTCTGATGAAGAAGATGGTTCCAACATGTAAGTAATACTGAGACCTACTGAGAATCTTCTCTTGAGAGAACACAAAGAATGGTATGACTTTTCTAAAGAGTGTTGAATACCAGTATATACAACTGTAGAAAATGGGGGGGGGGGGGGTAAAATGTTAGAACTACTGTACATGTATAATCAAAGTCAACTATAGTCTTCAGATTTCAGGTTTAACATTTTAGAGCTATAAGTTTTAAGTCTTAAAGTGCTACTATGATCAAATTTTTACCCTTGAATTTTTAGGTTTAATCAATTTAATCCAACATCACAACCAGTTACATGTATGTGCTTTGGCTGAGTCACAATTTTCTAACATGTATCATTGACATTTTAACCTCAACAAACCGAAATATTCCACAACAAAACAAAAATGGTAAAACCCCAAAGTGGGTACTCTTCGACATCACCTAAAAAAGAAGAACAGTACTTCGTTCACCTTGTTTTGACTACACTGTATTTTATGGTGTCATTTTTGTGATCTATAAGAGTAGAGACGATAGAAAACTGCCGTCGGTGTTCTTTTTACAATAGCACTGAAAAACATTAAGCAAAAATGACATTAAATTTTCGTTGTGAAAAGTGACTGCGGCATCATAAGCCATGAATCAACTTAGGTGATCAACTGTGAAATGATTGACAATGGTTTTATTCTTGACTTCGATCAATTACAAATATTGCAAACTACAACACCATAGCAACGTCAAAGGTTATAACTTCACCATAGTTATAGCAGTTGATTATAGATTCCTCACAGTATAGCATCCGTAGCATAAGTTCAATCACAGCCGGCCACGAGGGTAAGCCCTCGGGCAAAAGAGTTTTTTCGATTACTTACATGTATGAGCCTGCTTTTACACATTGTCTTCAAGTATCTACACAGTACTATTTAAACTACGCAATTGAGGCACCTCCTATGCTATACACAGCCAGCTTAGAAATCGGAATACAGTGGAACCCTGCCATACAACCACATCATTATTACGACCACTTTTTTGTGGCCTGAACAGCATAAGCCCACTTATTTTCTTATTTTGAAAGCCCTGTTAATCTGACCACCCCGTCAACATGACCAAATTTTCATGACCCGACGGTGGTTTTGTTAATGGGGTTCCACTGTCCTGTGATCCAACGTATTGGAGGCTTTTTTAACATCCAAGAATACTACAACATTCACGTTCCTCTGATCTATATTATACGCCCAATCATCAGTTGCCTCAAGTAATGAGGTGACTGTAGGGTGGAGCAACTGGAAGCCTGACTGGTAAGAGGAGAGTCAATTACCCATTAGGAATGCATAAAGTTGATCATAAATAACCCTTTAAGACTTTTGCAACCACTGGAATAATAGAAATAAGATGGTAATTGATATGATTGATGAGATATTGATGAGATATTGATTCATGACTCAAACGATTGATGACATACTGATGTCATAAATTGTGATTTTGATTCTAAAACTGGTTGTGGTCTTTTCAAGATTTGCAGCACCAGATGAATTCCACCACATAAAACCCCAGCCATCGATGAAGGATGGTATAGCCAGAGTCAAAACTGAAATTAAAGGAGTCATGGGGATAATGCAGAATAATATTTCCAAAGTGCTTGACAGGGGAGCTAAGTTAGAGGACTTACAAGACAAGTCAGGTGCACTTGAACATTTTGAAAATAGTTTACATGTGTACAGTATATTAATTTTATGGAATGCAAATAATTACAGTGTATGTACAGTGGTGTGGATGTTTTGCAGCTGGATTGAAATTTGGAGATCCAGATTCTAGTTCCTTTATGATCATTAGCTGGGATTGTTTCAGCGTATACATGTAGGTACTGTAAATGGCATAACACCCAGCTCAAGCACTTTGCTTGGTGTCAGCTGGCATGTCTTGTGCCAGTTGTTTTACATTAGCAGTGGCCAAACAAGATATTTGCGAGAAAAGTTGCAGAAAATGCTACATGGACTTACATGTAATTTACAGCTGTACAGGCAGACTGCACTGTCTGTATGAATGTCACATAATTTTTAATACTTGTTATTGCACACTGTAAATTAAAATAAACAATTTTATTATTAAGTTTTGTTTTTCTTTACTATGTTAGAGGACCTTGAGATGAGCGCATCACACTTCAGATCAGGATCAAGAAGACTGCAGAGGAAACTATGGTGGCAAAATTTCAGGGTGTGTAAGTTTAAGTCATAGAGAGGCAGGGGGTACCATAGCACATAGAATCCATGGTCCATCCATCTGTCCATACTACTCCTTGTAGAAGCTTACACTTTACAGTTTGATGTACAGTGTAGCACCAACAGCCGTGTGGCTGTTGGTTTCACTAACCTAATGAGGCTTTTGCATTTTCAGCAGTCTTTCAGATTGGTTTAGGTGGTCTTTAGCAGGTACATGCAGGTAGCCATGAATAACATTAATGTTGTTTCTAATAGCATTATTTTATCTCCTTCAAGTATTGCTTTTTTGGTACAGAATTAATGTTCAGAAGCGTGATTGTGTAGATGTACACTGTAGTCATTCGTTTTTTTTAATGTTGCTGTGGCTTTTACGTTTTTCTTCTTTCAGGTGGTAGTAACAGCAGAAATTTAGTGAGATTTAAGATCATTATATTATACAATCATTTATGGGTTGCTGGTAACCAAACGATTATTTGCAAAGTTTTACAATCATAATCCTTGCAACTGGCAAATGTCAATGAAGATTCAATTAATTTTGTTCTGAATGATGCATATGAAAGAAATCATATGTGATTTCTCTTGTATACATGTAAAAATGTTTCTGCTACATGTATGTACTGTCTCTAATGGCATTTTGACATTGTTTTTTGGATTTTCTGTTTTAGCTCAAGCTGATTTTTGCCTTTATTTTCATTGTTATACTTATAATTATTATAGGTAAGTGTAATCTTTCACAGTTTCTGTGGGCTTTGCAAATAAATGTAGACTGATCTACACTGTACACGTACAGTACACATACACATACTGCAGTGCAAGACAACAAGAATATACTACAAGAATGACCTGACCTTTTACTGTTCTTGTTTTTTTCCGTTCATTTCAGTGCCAATTGTGGTCAAGAGTAAATCTAACAAGAGCAATACTGGTGTATAAGCAAGATGAAAGTTGGAGAGAATAAATTTATATGTGATTCTAGGAACTAGAATTTATAATCAATAATTCTGTTCACTTTCAATTCTATTTTCTTGACTTGCTAGCTGGAACAAATTAGTCATCCTTTTTCCCTTCCTAAATAAAGCCCAAGCTTTGGGTGGACACTTCACCTCGCAAACATGGACGTTCTTTCTTAATCCTGTAAGCCCTAACAGTGATCAGATCCTACTTTCTCCTTACAGTGGTATGAAAATAAAGGAAAAAAATCCTCTTCTCGGGCAAACCCTGGGGGTTGATGGGCATTCGAGGATTTGACTGATACTTTATATTTCATAATGAGAAAAGGAGATTAAAAATGAATAAAAGACAAATCTGAACGTTAATGTTAACAAAGAAAGACTGAAATCTAGGACTTAGAGTGAAGTATCTTAGAAGAACCTGTTTGCCGGTAAGATAGCTTTTTTCTGATGCCACATTTTAATAATATAGACACTGTTTTTTAATTTGATTGATCAATCTATCTACTGTACCACAGCAGCAGGAAAAATTATAATTTTATGATAACTGACAATAAAAAACTAATGTAATGAAAGAAAACCTTTTTTATGCAGTTCCACCCATAGAAGGGCACTGGAAACCTTTTGCGCAGAAGGGAGGGGTCTCTTGAAATGCAAATTTCGGAGAAAAATACTAAATTGAATGCAAATTTTCCAGTTGGAAGGGAGGGGGTGTTCCGCAAACTTCTTATTAGGCTTCACATTTACTGTTTTGGGCGTTCTTAAGGTCATTCCCCAACGTCAAAAACATCAAAGAAATGCAATAAAAAGAGGGAGTCCCCATGTCCGTTTTCATGCTTTGAGACTTAAGTTTATAACCACTTTGGTTCCTTGTTAGCACACTTTAAGTTGATAGCTGAAAGTGGTCTGAGACTCTATAACTTGCAAAAACGGGACAGAAGGAATGGGATATAAGTCTATTTTGTGAAAAGCACATCATGGTCGAAGTTTAACCTCTTAAAGGTAAAGAAAAAATGAACCAATGAAAGATTAGTCGTGTTTTTTTGCGTCTGTGCTTTACCACTGAAGTTTCAATAACTTCATCGTAACGGAGATCTTCCGTGATTAATGAAACTGGACAATAAAACTTCTTCAAATCTGGATATGTCGTGGAGAATTGCATTTTCTTTCAATGTAAGAAATAAAAAGGCATAGGTCCCCATACTCGTTTGGAGAAAATCGCCATTTACCTATTTCTAGGGGATGACTCCTTCAGAAAACTGCAATGTTTTGAACGTGCCCGCGCTTGTGCGTGCGCTGCTGACGCAAGAAATTATGCACAGTAAGGATGCGCAATGCAATTCAGAGGAATTACCTTACGTTTAGGTGGGGTTATAAGTATGGCGTAGGACATTTCAAATTATAATTCTTCCCTGTAACTAGCTTACTAAAGGAAAAAATAAATATGGAATGTAAAAAAGTTCGAGCACTTCCAAATGGATTGGTTCATTGTGGTGGTGTGTGTATAAGGGGGAGGGGGGGGGGTGTAGGAAGTGCATCAAAATAGCCGCCTAATTCTGGCACCCTACCCACCCTTGAAATCCTATTAGCTGGCCATCAATAAACTTGAACTGCGGCCTGGATATACACCGTATCTCCAACATTCTCGGCGATTCTCGCCGCAAGGAAAGCCAGCGTTCAAAATTCTCGAACTGCAACTTTCAAAAATTGTTCGTTGTCTCTGGCTCTGTTGAAATTGTGCCGCCGGCAGTTTCATACGGCAAACAAGAGCCATAATGGCTGTCCCATCATGGCTCTTGACGGCGAGTCTGAAAAAGAGAAAATATTTGATGATTTTATAATCAAGAGTCACTTTTCTGTTTCCTGCTAAGACTGGAATGATCAGCTCCATTCTTGTTCTGGGAAAAAAAAAGATAATAAAAAGGCTATAACAGGGACATTGCTGCAAAGACGTGCAGGGTAAGATCGCTTCGATGCTCAGCAACGGAGTCCAGAAAAAACGAAATTATCCAAGCCATCATTTCTTTGAATGTGAGAGAGGCTGTGAATACCAAACCACTCGGCAGAAATGAATATCGTGACATAGAGATAATAAACATTAGGAAGCAATGGGAAATATATATTTTATTTCAATAAAACAAGGCATAATTATAATTAAACATTATTCCAAACACGTGATAACAACTTGTTATCAAAGAGAATACATGATATCATCACTCTTTGAACTCATTTTTTTTATTTCCTGTTATTTTTTGTATTTCAATTCCCGTTTTACATTTTCACACTCTGAAATGCAAAATTGCTAAAAATTTGCTTTCGTTCTTTTGGTATTGAAATGACTGAAACCTCGCTGCAAACTAATGCCTGGTTTCCATATGAACGCTACGATCACCGAGATAGGAAAAAAAAAATTCGTGTTCAGCGATCGCAGCGATCAAATGGAAACGTCTTGGTTTGTTACTGCAGCGACCGTAGCGACTGCGATCATTTTAATCGCTTAAAAAATTCCATCTCGGCCATCCTGGCGATCACAGTGACCGAAATTCCCCCAAATGGCCTTTGCTTTAGCGGACATACAAATAACTTTATATCGATCGCTGAATTTTGGGTTTTGCAGCGATAATTCGTCTATCTTCTTCCGCGATCGCAGCGATCATATGGAAACCAGGCATATAAAAGGAGATTCATCGAAAAGCATTCATCTTAAAACTAGATACGTAGAAAGCCACTCTTTCATATTTCAATGTTTGCACGAAAAGTACACTTTGTCATTCCTGTTTATTACAAATGTTACTAAAAATTGCATCGAATTATATTAAAAGTCAACTCTAATTTGAGGCGGCTAGGCAACTCTTCTCAATTCTTCAGTGACGTTTTTAAAAAATCGAAACTTTACTTCGGATGACCATTCCCTCGAGTTAAGGCAAGCTAGACAAATCTCTCTTTGGCGGTGGGCCTTTGGGCCTTTCTTTTTCTTTCTTCTTTTCTTCGAACATCAAGATCCTGCAACAAGTGTCAAACACAAAGTTAAAATATAGAATATACCAATACAGTATTTTGACAAGTATAAGTTCTATTATTCCCATAACACTGTTTTTAATGCTATTAATATCGCGGTCGTTCCTCAGATTTTAGAGCAAAAGAGAGACTGCTCGCAGTCTAGCAGCTTTGCATTCACCCCCTCGAACCTCGATCTTTTCTCCCTACATGGGACAGAAAGAGGATACACTCTGGGTACGAAGTTGCACTGGCCGTTGCAGTTTCATTTCAAAATCTAACTTCTCGTTTCTGTAGCTTCTTCGCGATTATTCCAATTTGTTTAACATGTAAAATGCAGGCGAACTACCCAGGGACTAAATTACAATGAACAAATCAAAATAAGAAAAAACAAACAAACAAATTTGCCGTCACGCGTTCACATTCTCTAGAAAACATGAAATGTGGTCATTTCAAGTTGTTGTTTTGCAGAGGACGGGACATTCTCGTCCCCACAGCCCTTTTCGCTTCTCTTAACCGGCGGGGCCTTGGCACGAGATACGAAGGGCTTTGGAGACACAGGATTAGGAAGTCCGAGATTCTAGGACTTCCGGTTCCTGTGTCTCCAGAGCCCTTCGTTTCTCGTGCCAAGGCCCTGCCGGCTAAGAGAAGCGAAAAGGGCTATGGGGACGAAAATGAGGACGGGAAAGAAATGTACCAAAATGAAAACGCACGTGCAGAGCGATTGTTTTTGCTCATTAAGCCCATTGTTTTGTGGCGTTCTCGTTGCTGTTGCCGTCGTCAATGCTTATGTTCCCTACTACGCCTGCTGCGAAACTACAGTTGCGTAGCAACATCAGCACATTGTCTTGGATGCAGCCAGTCCAGGCTAAGGTGTTCCCAGATCATGTCATGAAATCATTCAACGAGGCAAAGGCAGTTCTTTGGAAAGTCGGTACTAAGTGCTACACCAAGACTACAAATGTTAGGAACATCAATTGAACAAAAGGTAAAAAATAAAAAGAGTTTTGGAAAATGTATTGCTTTCTTACAGTTTCAAGATGGATGACTTCTTGCCGAGCATCATTGTGAGAAATTCGGTGTACGAAATCGTCCCTGAAAGATAAATTAAGTTCGGAATCAGTATGTTAAATGTTGTTACAACAGGCACAGTTCGTTTGAAAAAAAAAAAAAAAAAGAAAGAAAGAAAGAAAGAATTCAAGAAGGGTCAAAGTCCGTTTCATGGTTTTTAGAAAGGCACTAGAAAGATTCTCAAGCACGCCTTGACGACAGGGGATAGGGGACGGGGACTGCAAATAACTGGGTAGGGAAGGGAGGGGAGGTAAGGGAAGGGAGGAGACCTTGAGAACTTGCACAACCTCAGTGTCATTTTCATCCATTAACCGAGCTGCACGTACCGCGAGTCGACCTTTGAAATACATTAGATCAGTGTACTTCAATCAAACGTCAGTTTATGCCGTCAGTTGCCTCTTTGCTAACCTTCCTTCCCAGCAGGAGTTTGAAGTATGGAAAAGGATGATAGCTCAGAAGTAACCAACCTGAATTCGTAGTGTCCACTTCAGCGATCATTTTCTTCAGTTCAAGGTGAGTCTTTGCTTGTCCGAGTTTCTCCATCATACGTTTGAGTTCCATGATGTCTGAAGTGAAATAAAATGAAACTCGTTTGAGAAATTAACATAAACAAGACGCCTATAGGCGTTTACGCGGGATGTGTTTGTCAATATTACAGTGACACTAAATTTGAATGGTTGCCCCTGCACAGGCAGAATCTTTTCATACGCACAAATTAATGTTAATGTAAATGTAAGCAATTGGTAGAGTATTACAAACATCGCTCGATAAATTGGTTCAATAAACAGTGAAATTGTCGGTTCGATCGCTGGCAAACACACAAGTTTGTGGCGTGACAGTTTGTGCAATTGTTAACGATTCAATACACAACCAAAACAACGTTAATTTTCTGATTAAATATTAAGTTTACTCAGGTAAGCCTCCATTTACAGCTGAAAAGCACAGGCGTTTGATTTTTGCCTCGAGTAAAACTACGCGAAAGCAAAGCAAGCGAACTGCGAGTCTCTTCTATAGCTAATTTATTGACTCGAATTTCACTGATCAGACTGATAAAAGTTGTTTGGAAAGAATTGAAGCATATAAAAGCACGGTAAAAATTCACATCCAACCCTGTAATGCTTTGCGAGGTGGATTCCCAGTCTAAGAGCTCAAACGAACTTCGCTTTCATCACAAAACCACACTAACTGATCTGTCCTCGAAGAGGGATTTGTTCATTATGAACAAACTGATCTCCGCCGTTGAGGCTGCCGAGTGTTTCTTACAACTTATTCTTTTGATTTACAGCTTTAAAGAGCAGTGTTTTCCTTCTGAGAACGGCAAACTACTATCTTGTAAATTCACGCCTCATACACAAGGAAGCCAATTTTTCTCACGTCAGCCTTTCTGTAGTTTTCCCCCTTGACCTGGCACGGTCCTTGCACGAGCCTGGCACGTGAGGATGATGAAAAGCCAATGAAATCGAACGATTTTCTTGAGAGCCAATGAAATCGCACCATTCTCTCGAGACTTCCCGCGGGAACGGGAAACTAAAAAAACATTGCAATTTGTGGTTACGATGAAGACGAAATTCGACCGAAACCTTAACGCGGTCCTCATCCCGCGTAATAACGATCAGTAAATTGAGATGCTGGATGGATTGGACTTATCGTACCATGAGAGGGAGTTGTCTTGGCAAAATTTTTGGGTTTTGCATGTCATGGAGAATTTTGTATATTAAATAATCGTTAGGTCGTTTATCCGTCCGTTTGTTCATGCATTTGCTCGTTTGCTTCTTCGTTTGTTTGTTTACTTGTTTGTTAATGTGCGGGTTCGACTACTCTCAGGGGGCTCATAACCTCTTTTTTTGGCTCCCCATATGCTGATCATTTCACCTTTCATAAGTTTGAATTTGAAGGTAGGAAGCCCTGGGCAAGGACATAAGGGAGGAGCAGGATCTGGAGAAACACGGCAGTGTCCCACAAACGAATTGGCAGACCCAAGTTAATGTTGGGCGGGGGAGGAGAGGAAGTGGGGGGGGGGAGAATATTCGTGCCTGCTTTGTACTCGAACCCAGGTTATCACTAGGGAGGGGGAGGGGTTAGAAGTCGTTGGGGGGATTATGGTGACAACAGGAATCGAGTCATTCACTAATGAAAACGACTTTTTACTTCCAATCAACGTTTAAACCGGAGGGTTTGGCCAGTGAAAATAGCAAACGACTTTTTGAGCATCTGAGCCGGAATTTTTTCCTCAATAGCTGCCCCACGTGATATATAAACCTAAATTGCTCTTGGTGTAATTAAAAAGATCGCAGTGGCTAAATGCCCGGAAGCCGCGAGGGATCTCAAATAAACTAAATGCCCGGCAGTCAGAATTTTTATATAGTCTCTACGAAATTCTTCAGTCTAACCCGCACCTGAGAGTGTTATATCTTCGTTTAGAATTACGAAAAACGATTAAGAATAGGAATGTGGCTTCGTAGCTGACCAGTTGTTGCCAGCTTGGGTGCAGTACCAAATCGCAATATTCTTACCCTGGGTTCCTTTTTTTTGGGTTTGGAGGAAGGAAATTACGCGGCAAAACCGCAGCCACGAGGCGCGAAGCGCGGAGAGTAAAAAATATATATTTGGGTTTTCAGGGGTATCTATTTTTCCTACGGGCCTCTGGAGCCAGGGTATCATATTCTCGACACTTAAAAAAAAATTTGGTCGAATGACTCACCGGTACGGTTTTACAAAAGACTATAAATGCCCGGCAGTTTATCTAAATTCAACGAAACCGTCTTGTGTAAAATTGTAATTGATTACAAATGTGGCTTTACTCACCAACACTAGGTTTCATTACAAACAAAATGCCCTGGCCGCGGAAATCCAAAATAAGATATAATTTATGCGAAATACCTCATTTCAGGCACCTGAAGGCAATACATCTTCGTTTAGCATTTCCAAGCTATTATGAAAAGGTTGTGGACCACTTTTTTCGAGGTTGACGTGAATCGCCATAGTCTCTACACTTATTCAGTTTAAGAAATGCTTTGGCTTGACTCACGGGTCAAGCTTGCAGAACGTACCATTAATTTATGTTTGGCCAACGCACAAAAAAATAGAACGCCAGTGGAAATGTTGCCAAACTTATATAGCTACTATGTAAAACCAGACATTCGAAACTAAACTGACTATCAATTTTCTAAACTGAAAAGGTCAAAACTTCGTGCTACCACATACATTTTGAGATCGGCGAAGAAATTAAAGCTGACGAAACGATTTTGAAGGCAATGACGACAGTAACTGGTGTATAATGAACGTCGATAGACGATAAAAAATCACCACACAGCCCCATATGCATCACATTACTGTCATACTAACCCTGCTTCAAAAACGAGAAGAGTTTGAGTCACAAAAGGCATGTATAATTAATATATGGGGCTGTGCAGAAATCTTGCCGCCAATAAATCGTGAACCTTCCAAGACCAGTTCGGGTACCAAACCACAATTACAATAGTCGGATGAAAAACTATGAAGGGTTCAAATTTGACTTGTTACAAGTTAGTCCGGAGGCATACTTTTCTTTTGAACACAACAAAAGAAACCGAAAAATCAAGTGCCGACTGACCTGAACAAGCATTTGAATTATCTGCAACTACAATGGTTTTGGTCATTAGTGACATCATATCTAATATCGGAACATGTTTACCAATCCCAAACTAACAGTTAAATGGTTGGCATAAGGGAGTGAACTTCCAAAAATGGAAGAATGCGGTCTTGCCTCTTCTATTTACAGTTTGTAGTTATTTTTGCAGGAATCAATAAGATCAATACGTCAATACTACCTTTCATCGCAAATCAACCGTGTCCACTTACCTATATCGCCTGAGTTGTTTTCATCAAATTCCATGAACTGCTCTGTAAAGGCAGAAAGCAAGCCAAAACAAAATTAGTTAAAATCGAGAATTTATAAAGAACTACTGTATTCAGCGAGTGCTGTTGGATAAATTCAAAAACCGATGCTCTCCATTTGAGCGTCCATTCATCATGAATAATTTGCAAGTATAAAATCAACATAAACGAAACAGGATTCGAATGAACACGATCTAGCTAACGCATGTAAACCCTTACTTTTGTAAGCTTCTAGTCTCTCGTTGAGATCAGGGTACTCCTCCTCGTCATCGTAATCGCCACTATTTACAAACGACTGCAAGAAAAATCACAAGATCTAATAATGATGCTCCATCACGTAATGCTTTCCGGGTTCGTGGCTAAGAAAATGATCAAACTGCAACTTTCATTATTCAATGACCCCAATGACCTTCTGCGAGAGCTTTTCAGTAGGCGGTTTCAATTTCTGAAATGGCTTCACTAAAGACAACGCTTCAAGGCACGAACGAAGGGTAACATTCAAAAGCAAGCGGTTTACTACAGGCACTCGCTGCCTCGGTGTAAAAGGAGTTCAAAATATCACGATGAAAAAATCCGGAAGCAAAAAGATCAATTGACACAAGCAATTTTACAAGGAGTCATGAGGAGACACCGTTTCGTACCTTGTTGATTTCATCCAGGTTGTCTTCTTGGCTCTTTCGCAGCTGACCGAAGGCCTTTCCACCTGCATAGATACACAGTTAACACGGATACACAAATATTAACTTTAGATTTACGACTTTTCCCTAACCTTGATAATTTAAAGAAGTCATTATTTCGCTCTTTAGAGAAAGGCAACTTGTGAGTGGCGTTTTCACAAACTCTCTGCACTTAAATACATAAATTACACATGGCTCAGCAGTTACTTCAACTTGATTGGCTAGATTTGAATAATTATGCGTTCAGTGGGCCGACCCCTCAGCTGTACTGGAAGGCGACGAAAGGCAGAGTTTTACACCGCTGACTGGGTCGCGGAAGAACAAAGTTGTATTTTCTTCGGCCTTCTGTGCGATTCAAGCAAAATTTCTGCGATTTTTTTTGTGTAGTAAACAATGTCATCACTTGTTAAAAAAAATTTGGGTGGTTCAGTTGCGAACTCTGGGTAAAAATAACTTTTAAAATTCGCTACGAAGTCGCTCAAAATAGTATATACTTTGAAGATACTGATATAAACAATGGCTTGTTTTTGTATATGTAACATAGCTAATGCAATGCATGACTCAACAGTAACTTGATCTTCTTGTGAACCCGTATACAAAAACGGAAATAGCGCCCAACGCCCTGTGCCAAGTCTGCACAGTAATGTGATCATATTTCAGCTGTGATTATCAAAGAGCAAAACATACCAACGATCAAATTTCATGCCCTCAAGTGGTTCAAGTAGCAATGAAATCGAAGGTGAAATCTTGTGTGCGTCAAATTTATTCATTTCATGAGCGTGTTTATACTTCCTTATTTATATTGAGAAAGGGGCGCACATAAATTCAAAGTCTGAAAACAAACATGGATTACCTTTTATGGTTAATGTTTTATATCGAGTTCCTTTTCAGCGCTGCTTTCTTCTGCCGGAAAAAAAGTAACAGTAGGTTTCAGACGTGAAGGTTTCAAAGTGTGGAAAGCGCAAAGAGGTCGTAGCACGTGATGGTGTGTAACCTGATGTCATGCAATTGTTCGTAAGCGGCCTCCTCACAATCCTTTCTCGCCAGTCAGCTGAACTTAACCGGAAAGGGTTTTTAGCTGCACGCACGCCATTAACACACGCCTTAACTAAGATACATGCGTCAGCTGAATAAATCAAAATCAAGTACACCAGAAGTTAAATACTGCGTGAAATCGCGAGAACCGGAAATAAAATCTGCGGAAAATCTTGCGGAAAACATTGCATGCACGTACCATGCACGACGGCACTTCAGATATAAAAGGTTCGAGGAAAATTATCTTGTAGAATTTTCTGTAAGCCATAAAACGCGTCTTTTTTAAATATATTAAATTCTACTAGATGATTTTTTTCAAACTGCCTGAAAAGTTAAAGAATTCAGGGAGCTTTCCAACAAAGAAATAAAAACTGTAGGTCGCCGAATTAGTTTTTCAGATAATTTACAAAAACTGACATTTAGAGGACCTTTTTGTGGACGTAGGGCGTTGCTATGGTAACTGATATGACGTCTGAAGCACCCTTAAAATATAGCCCAATTAACGATAGAGTTCCAAGGAGACATATAGTTTGCCTACACCATTGAATATCCTTGTTTGTAATCTTTCATCGTTTCGCAAACGCTACATCAACGAGAAACCCTTTCGAACCTCCTGAAAGCTAAGTGTTTTTTAAATTTGTTTAGAGCTACTTTTTATTAATTTATCCGTAAATACTATACAATAAGGAAAAAACTGTGGAGCCCGGCTTCTAGGCTTGCCTAAATATATAAATTATTATTAGGATATTATTAATCATTGGACGACGTCCTCGTCGTCGTCGGTCGCGCCCACGAACAATACCGTTAGCCAAGACGAGAAAAGCAGTTGACGGGTTTCGTTAAGTATGGGGCTCCGCTTGGCGGCCCTTCGGGCCACCGGAGCTCCGCTAATAAGCTCAGTCCCCTAATAGCCCTCATTACGATGTTTTGCTTCCCACACAGAACGTGCTTTCGGGTCAGGCGCCTGCTGCCGGTGACAATGATTAATAAATGCTTCGATTTGTACACCAGTGCACCTTGTTCTGTAAAGATTAATTGACGACATCAGAAAGCAAGTGCACTAACGGTTGACATTTTAGGTCATCATGTTAGTGTTCTTGAGATGTATGATTTTTCTTTTGACTGGCAAAGGAATGCAGCATGTACCTGCAGTTATCCATCCGAAAAGTGAATCTCTACCTGAGGATGAAGAATAACGGCATTCTCCGAATGCTCACTAAATTGGCCAATTCTGCGGCGACACCTACACTGAAATCTCCCAGAAACCTTGACGGGATTTGATTATTTTTCAGGAAATCTAACTCCCTCATTATGCATTTTGAACCGCATTACTATACGCAGCTTGTTCCTTAAAAGAACCTGGTAAACCCCTCCAATATTTTAGTCAGTCTAGTGTGATCTTTGTGATGAGATTCTGATGGGTTGTCGGGCTGTGCGCGCGTCAAACACCCGGGTCAAGCAGCAGCCACTTGACGGGTCGAAAGACCCTTTTGGCTTTTCAGCGATGTCCAAAAACGAACCGATGAGGAACTCTATCAGTTAAGAATAAATATGGAAAGTCAACCGCTTAGATAGCCAAAGCGAAAAGAAAAGATAGCAATAGAAAGACTAAAAAGGGAGAAAAGAATGCTGGGATTTTAAAAAAACAAGATAGTTTATATTTACCAACTTGACACCAGGACGTAATTCAGATTTATCATCACTTACGTTGAAACGTGATAGTTTTAACTCAGACGTCAAAGCAGACTATCTCCGGTTATTTCGCTGTAGCAATTCCGTTCCATTTGACAGCGACGAGCTTTTGTTCACAAAAGTCTTCCGTTCAGCGAAGCAGCCATGAAAATCGTTTATCGTGCATTGTTGTGGACCCTTATTTTCTGCTATCACACGAGGTCTCAAGACGGTAAGGCGAAATGTTTTAACACACTGTTTCTCTTATTTTATCAAGTATCCGTCGGTTGCTGACAGGGATCTCAGCCGAAATTTTGTGTGAAAGGCAAAGTGAAGCGAAACCATGGATAATGAATTTTTGTGGGTCATAAACTCGCGCAACTTGAACGTGGGGATAAAATGTTTACGTCGTCTCATCTTTTCAATTGAGCAATAACGCCACGAAAGATTCCCACGTCATTATATATCACTGCAAATCATGATCGTCTTATTAACAACCATGTTACAAATTAAGAAAGTTGCCTGTACGTAGTTTATTAAAGGCTTGCTTCCGAATAGCCTTCGCTTCCACTCGTCTCGGCGATACTGATTATTTCCCTTCAGAGCTGTGAATTTCTCACTGACAAGAGATTTGTTTGGCCACAAAACGTTTCAAAATGTTTGATGCTCTCATATTTTGTTTCTATTCGTGACAAATTTGATGCATGGACGTACAACACGTGAAAAGTCCATGGTCGAGAGTATTCCGTATCATTAACGTTGTGGGTCATAGTATATTACATCCTCTGTAGAATGAAAATTTCAAAAGAAGATGATTTTCTAGAACTTCCTTAGCCAGAGGTAAACGTGCCTCAGATGTCACGCTGTTGGAGGCAAAGTAACAAAAAACTAACAACTCACGTTTACAATGCGTGCAGCAAACTTATGATTTTAACGCCAGCACAGAACTGCTGTTTGACTTAAAAAGTCATCCTTCCTACTGTCCACAGATGAGAATACCGTAGATTGAAAATTCCTTGCAGGCATATTAAGTGGAGTCATAAAGGCCAGGAAACTAAACAAAACTATTAACAATCGACAAATATTGACAAATCTATATACGTAGGAAGTAGTAATTCCATTCCTTTCGTTATTGGTTTAAGTAAAATTGTTGTTGTGGTTTTAGTATTACTATTAATTATTTCCTTTGTGCGATCAGTCTTACTTCATTATTTTAATTTTTGCAAATACGTTTTCACAGAAAAATGCGACAGCGCTCTGGGAATGAAAAACAAAGCAATTCCGGACGAGAGTATCACGTCATCCTCGAACTTAGACTCAAATCACGAAGCGAAACATGGACGTGGACGCTTTGAGCGAGAAAATAAGGAGGCTTGGTGTTCAGCTGAAGAAGATGCAGAGCCATACATTCAAATCAAATTCGTCGAGGAAAAGGCAATAACTGCAGTAAAAACACAGGGCAGTTCAACTGATTTAATCTATTCAAGAAAATATAAGGTCATGTACTTGGATGGAGGAGCCTGGACACCATACAAAGAGGTACACTGTTTTCACTTCGTATTCCAGATACATTTAAGGGAAAAGGTCTAAGAAGAATTTCAAGATGGGTTACTGATTTGAGATGGCTTAAACCGACTCATCTTGTACGTAAAATTACCGTGCGTGACTGTCATTCAGAGGATAAAATTTCAGATTACGAGGCTTTAGAAGGGAACATATATTCAAATTAAAATAAACCTATTTCTTGCAGTTGTAGCTAATTCTGTGGAAAGGTCGATTGGATCACAAGTGTCTTAATTAATAAGGTTTATTCAAAGGGCTACGCCAACGAGTGTTTTTGTATTAATTTATGAAGTTAGAAGAGACTACCAAACGATAACGGTTCAATTTTGTTAGAGTTAGACCAACTTCTGTGGATCACACGTGAAACCGGCAAAATTGTGGCCGCTGTCTTTGTACTGAAAACAAATAATCAGTATTTTGTTTCCTGTCACGAATTTACTCAAGGTCTTTTTCCTGGATACCCTTTGTTCTTAGTTTAATTTTGATTCTTACCGAGCATGTACCCCAAGGAGAGAGATATTCCCATGGCAAGGTCTCCTCTGGCAGTTAAACAAACGTTGCTGAGGTAGAGGTAGCATGCTTTGGCGACAATTAACTGCTTTTTATCGTCACAGTCCCAAAGAATTTCAAAGAAAGGGTGGGAACGTTGCCACCTCCCTTAACCGGCTAAACTTGGAAATACTGCGTATAGTGGCTTTGTTAAATGCTCGCTTGCAAACCTGCCTTAGATATACAGGGGCACAAAACGAATCTGTTCCTCACTTTATCTGTTCCCCCGAGTTATTGTGCTGGCTGGCAAAATATCAGTTATTTCCCGGAGTTGGTTATGAAATTTCTTTCTGCTGATGGTTTCGGTTGGTAATTTCCGAAGTGTGGTAGCAGTGCGAGTTTGCTGGCTGGCGAAATGTGGATTGTTGTGAAAAAATTTTGTCTCCTCTCCCCCCCCCCCCCTCCCCCCCACTGAAGGCTTGATTTGCCACGCCCTTTTGGGCTAACGTCATATGAAATTCTCTGTTTTGTTGTTGTGCAGGTTGCTCAATTTGCACCTGGCTGGGAAACCAACCAATTTTATCTAGCTGGCTGGGAAATATCTTGTGTGTCTTGCTGGCAAAAAGGAACATATATTTTTTTCCCAGCAATATTAAAAAAGACCTGAAAATGCCTGAATAACATTTAGTTTTATTAACTGGGGTATAATAATACTTTTTTCAACAAATTGGTCGTTTTGTGCCCCTGGATATATACCTCGATATCCATCTGAGCACCACTGCATTTTCTCTACTCGTAAGAAAAAGAACTTAACTCCAACAATGGAACTTTAACACAGCAGAGAATTTCACTACAAATTTATCTGGTATATCAAGACACAAAGTAATCTTGTACCATTCACAGGAACTTTTTGGTAACAACAACTTTCGCTCTATCAAAATGAACACCTTTCATCCAGCAATCAGGACAAAATCAATACGGATTTATCCAAAAGAGCCATTTGCACTGTTCCATCCGGGAAGAAAAGTTGTTTGTGTGAGACTGGAACTATATGGATGCTCTGCGCCTGGTAAGTACAAAAGATTGTAGTTTTATCGTGTAAAGTGAAGTGAAGTAAAGCAACTGAGTAAATGAATAAAATATAAGAAATTAAGTCACTTTGTCGCAAATCTGATTTCCCTAAATATCGGACTAGATTTTGCCTTTGAATAAAATTGTTTAAAATAAAAAGAATCATTAAAATATTCTGAAACACAGTTCCACAGTACAGCTCCTCTGTAAGAAACAGAATTTTTCATGAAATAAGTGGAAAATCTTGGGACGACGGCCTTATTATGTCTTCTTAAGTTATACGGACTATTACGCCATGCAACTAAATCTGAAATTATTCCGGGCATATTATCACTAGCTATGTTATAGATTAGTTTGACAAGACTTCGTTTATACACGTCATAAATCGCATCCCATTGTGTGAGTTCCATAACTTGTACTGATTGTTTGTTTCGTGGCAAATTAATGGTGTGTCTTGTGCTGGAACGTTCGTCAAAGATGCTTCCTATACTAAGGAGCCGCGCAGGGTTGAGGAAAATTAGAATACTCGATCAAAAGATACAGAAATTTTGTGCCCATGCGATGACGAGAATGACACTAATGCTTGTAGAGGTATAAAAAAATAGTAATGATGTCTCGTGTGAAGGCGATGGCGATAGCGATGGTGAAGGCGATGACTGGTGATGACGATGGTGATGGCGATGATGAAGGCCGGCTGTAATGGTACTGATATTGATGACGATTACTATGATAATCTGAAGAATAACCCAAGATAACCCAGATATCCCAGATATACCAGAAAACCCTGTTACAAATCTAGTCATTGTTACAACCTATGTTTCCTTACTTGTTTTCCAGCTGGTTGCAATGATCCCGGAAGTCCAACAAACGGCGAACGAATAGGCGACAATTTCGATCATGGAAGTCGAGTTAGTTTTTCCTGTAGACAAGGTTTCGTTCAGGTCGGCAATTCAACTTCTGTGTGTCACAGGGGAAGCTGGAGTAATGCCCCTCCTCAGTGCAAAGGTATTGTTCATCGTCTAATCATAACTATTCTGACTTTGCACAGCGCTTAATCTTTGATAAAATTTTGCCATGTCATCAGATGCCTTATGGCAGAAGGAATTGCTCCAAATAAACCGCGGCCAGTAGAATCATTAAAGGAGAATGTAAATGGTTAGGTGGCTAAGTCAATTAAGTTGAGAAGGAAAACTGGTCACCGGTCGTGAAGAGGTTCAGCAGTCGACTTCAATTGCGCTCATCGACTCGACTGGTAAATCCAGTCATTTACAATCCTCCGAGAATCCTCTAACTCAGCCACTATTATCCTTAAAGGTTACTGGATGGTTTCTGTCCTACCCTTGGGTGTGCAAGAGGGGCAAGTAGTTACCACATATTACTCAAATTTATCCCTCGGGTTTAAGAGTTGAAATGAAGTTGTAAAAAGCGAAGTTGGTTGGAAAGCCAGTGGGTACCCGAGGGGCGGAGAGTTCACTTGTTCAGACGCTAGTTGCCTCAAGCTTAGTGAGCGACTGATACAGAAACCGAATTTAAAAGACACGGCTGTTGGGAATTTCGTTACCACGCACATTTATTCCTTTGCTTGGTATATCCGTTTTGCATAGAATCAAATAGTTAGATGAATTCTCGTCATCTGGTTGGCTATCGAGGCGATTTATTCAGTGTGGAATTGAGACTTGAAAACGAGAGAGAGGAGAGGAGAACCGATATCGGATGATAAAAGCGCCCAGCATATCCTGTTAAATGATTTTCACCGTAAAAAAATCATTTAAAGCTTCTGTAAACGTTTAGAAAACGAGGGTTTGTAAAACACGAGGTTCAAATAAAGTTTTCTGCATTTGGCTTGATTCGTATTCGCTGGCTCCTGACAATCGTGACAGTTGATTTTGAGTGTTCATTGGATGCTGGAACATTCGCGCAGAGGAAACTCAGTTGGTTTTCTTTTTATAAAAGAGAAACTTTTGCTATGCAATTCAAGAAGAAATAATCACGTTACTCGTGAATTCCACGTTAAGTTTCACTTGAAAAACCGATATCGCACGAATCGAGAATCGGTTTTTCGCGATTAAATTTAACGTGGAATTCAGGAGTCAGGTGATTTCTTTTCCTCACAGAACTGGAAATGACATGATAATAATGGAACCGTTGGGAGTTACAGAAACGTACTAATATTTGTTTTACTTTGTTTTCGACAGCTACTTGCAAAGATCCTGGCATACCAAAGAATGGTAACAGAAAAGGAAGCAATTTTATTGATGGTGACTCAGTAGAATTTCATTGTAACCAAAACTACAGCTTGTTTGGAGCACCAATTGTCCGGTGTCTGGAAGGAAGATGGAGTGCGACATTGCCAGAATGCAAAGGTATGTAATAGTGGAAGCTGCAATATAGGTATGATATAACTTGGATAAACGGAGGTATTCAATACAAATATAGAGGTATGATACAGGGAGGGAAATCTTTTAGGCACACACAGGATCACACAGGTATGATATGGAAAGGTATAATATAGATATACAGAGATATGATGCAAACGTGAATTGTATGTGACCTAAACAGTTATTTTTGCCGCGAACATCATGTGATAGAAAGCGCGTCAAGTTGGCTTTTATCGTCTCATATCCAATAAGCAAGCAAGAAACGCTTTTAGATGTTGCTGATTTTTTATTGCTATTTCATTTCACCACGGTGATTGCATAAATAACCAGAAAACGATTCATTAGTAGGTAACTCAAGGAGATGGTGAAACGGCTAAAATTCCATGACCTCAAAGTCAATACCTTAGTGTGTTTCTACCATAGCCTCGTGTGGAGATCCTGGAATCCCTCTCAATGGTGACAGAGTGGGTAGTGATTTTGGGCACGGAAAACATCTACAATTTGTGTGTAAATCGGGCTTTTGGTTGGTGGGAAGTCAGCTGATTGTTTGCAGTGAAGGCAAATGGAGTAACGACATTCCCAAATGTAAAGGTAGGATGAAAATTCCTTATGATTATGATAAATATATTTTTTATTTAGCATTTATATAGTTCTCAACTGCGCTTACCTCTTCAAACAAGATTAGACTACTGACACCCTTGCCTTCTATGAACTGAGCTATAATCATTTTTTTCAAGAAAACAGGGGTCGGTATGCGTGAGCTGCTTTTTTTTGGTTAATTAGCAAAGAATGTGGTTTCCTTTGCCCTGTACAGAGTATAAACTCGATAGACTTTATCGATGCATGGAATTACTACTGGAAGATCCTCTCTCAGTCTTGTTTTTCTTCAGTTTCACTTGTTGCACTGGCAAATGTTTCGTACATCCTCATTCTCATCGTATATGAGTTTTAACATTTGCTTCAGCTGTTTGTAGTGATCCTGGAATTCCATCCAATGGAAACAGAATTGGCGATGATTTTGGTGATGGTCAAATAGTGGCCTACATGTGTAACGCAAACTTTACTTTAGTTGGTGCTCGCACAGTCTTCTGTTTGGCTGGACAGTGGAACGCCACGAAGCCAACTTGTAAAGGTACATATACATTTTTATTACATCGAGTTTGAATGTGTTTTTCAGGTTTTTCATTAGGTTGAATTGTAGTCATATTTTATGGCAACAGACTAGCAGCTGTTACTAGTGGTCTCCTCTTAATAACGGTTGAAACAGCTTTGATGTAAGACCTGGCTTTAAAGATCAAATGCTCACCGGATTACCTTGAATCAAACAGCTTTTTTCCGATTCTCGTGATCTATTTTTGTGTTTCGCATTACCATGTTTCTGCTAATAACATTGCTCCACTCCTTACTATATAAACCACATTCCGGCCGGACTCACTTGATTTGCTCTGACGAAGGACTCTGTTTTCAGTCCCTCTCTACATATTAACGTAGTTTTTGTACTAATAATCCTCCATCCTCAGACAAATTGTACTCTTTTCATGATACTTATTCAGAGTGTTGCATGATTACCAGCAACGACTGTGTGTGGATAGAAAACTGAATGACTCTAGGTGAAATACATAGTTAGTTAATTTGGTTTGGTTTGGTTTATTGTTTTCTATGATTCATTTTCGCCAGTTTCCGTTTATTTTCCTTCCCTCTCGGTTCAAAGTTGGCATCTTGCAGTCGTAATGTCAAATTTTGTTTCTAGCATCCTGTTCCGATCCTGGAATTCCTCATCGTGGCCGAAGGATTGGGTCTCATTTTGGCCATGGAAGCCAAGTGACATTTGTGTGTCTGCCCAAATACAGCCTGCTGGGAAGTCAATCAATGACATGCCATGACGGCAGATGGAGCTCTATTATTCCTGTCTGTAAAGGTATAATCGACAGGATTGATG
Source organism: Galaxea fascicularis (assembly GCA_948470475.1). NCBI lineage: Eukaryota > Metazoa > Cnidaria > Anthozoa > Scleractinia > Euphylliidae > Galaxea > Galaxea fascicularis. The sequence goes on along the minus strand of OX419335.1, from coordinate 43,903,650 downwards.
TGCTATTTTCGCTCATAAACTAACTCTCTATTCTCACACGGGAACTCTTATGGGTTTAATGTAACAAATTAATTGGTATATTTAAAATCCTGCAACAATAGATCATCAAAGGTATTAAAATATGTCTCAGATAAAGTTTACTCATGATCATTTCTTTTCGCTTTCTCAGCTAAATTGGCCAAATCTAGAGCAGCTTATCCCACTTATGTAACCGGACGCTGGGTACCCCCCTACCTACCTTGATGGATTGTGATGGGCTTCAAAAGCTTGGTTCTCATTTTATGCCTATATTTTTATTTCATCTTGCATTTAAAATCGGCCAGTGGCTAAAAAATTGGGACAATTTAAAGAATTTTTTTTCCCACCGTAGCGTACTGTAAGGACCCAGGCTCCCCACAAAATGGTGTTAGACATGGAAACGAGTTTACTCACAATAAGCGAATTTCATTCACTTGCCTCCCGGGATACAAGCTGACCGGAAGTGCCAGTGCAGTGTGTATCAATGGAAAGTGGAGTGCTGCAGTTCCTCGTTGTAAAGGTACAATCACGTGTGAAACTGATGCCGTAAGCAGTGATTTTGCTTTATTGTTTAACCGTACAATTTACCATACAAGTGGTCGAACAGAGAATTAACTCTGAAGTGTAAATTAAAGTGCTAATAGAAACCCATGAAAAACCCACTGGGCGTTAGCCCTAGTAAAGGGTATCAGGGAACCACACGAGGCAAAGAAAAAATTCTTTTGACCTCGGTGGGAATCGAACCCACGACCTCCGGATTAGATCTACCGTTGCTCTGCCGACTAAGCTACGAGGTCGGACAGAGAAAGTCGGGGACGATTAAGATGGTGAATCGCGGCGAAGAGAAGGTAAGGGTACATATATATGTTGTGCTGCGTAGCACTATAAACACATACAAGTGGTAACAGCTGTTGAAAACGTTTGCTAGCTCGAAACGTTACGAAGAAACACGCACACATTGAGATAACTGTAAAACAAAAGGTTTGAAGGCGATCATAAACAAAGGAAACGTTACTTTCAGCTATTTGTCCCGATCCTGGAATCCCAGTGAATGGTAGCAGAATTGGAAATAGTTTCCTTGATGGTCAGACTGTGGCGTTTAGGTGCCAGCAAAGCTACACGCTGGTTGGTTCACATATTCTACGCTGCGAGGCGGGAAAGTGGAATAATAAGTTACCAGAATGCAAAGGTAAGAGCTACGGCAGCAATATGTTTGACAGGTATTTGGGATGCATGTGTTTGAATGGTTCAGTATTTATTGCATTTGTCATTTTAATTCAAGCCCCCTGTTTGAATCCTGCTGGTCCTCCAAATGGCCGTATTCTGAATGCTAGACCTATCAATCTGCATGGTGCACGAGTGCGGTTCGCTTGTAAAACTGGATTCCAGATAGAAGGACCAATAAACATTAAGTGCATTGATGGAAACTGGACTTCAGCTGGGCCTTCATGTAAAGGTATGAGGAAGATATTAGATTGTGTCGAAAACTGAATCTAACTGTCACGTGAGTTTTCACGTGACACCCCCCACGAACTGAACGTTGAACTCTTGTAGCTTTCTGAGAATGTTGTCTTGTGAGATTTGTGAGAAAGTCGAAGTCTTGTTATCGAGTTATCTCTGATTTCAGTCAATACAGTCTAGAAATACCTCTATGAAGTTGTCCTACTCGTGTATGATTTTACACAATAGTTTTCGTAATCTTGAAGTTTGAATGTAATTTTCAAGCATTTATTGGTACAGAAAGAAAGCTTAGCTGCTTTCCTTGGGGAAGGTAATTTTAGAATAATTTGCCAAAAAGCCGATTTCTTTATTAATTTTACCAATTTAATTTTTAGTTTCGCCTACGATTTTCGTACCTCAACATTCTTCTTTTTTTATAAAAGAAAACACTATACTTGACCGTAATCGATGACGAAAAATCCGTTCTTCTCTAACAGTTAAACACAAGTGCGGAATTTAAATTACCCACGAGTTGTAAAAGAGGCCAGGTGTTATAAAAAGAGTCTGATTTTTCTTTATTGTGATTGCTTTCTGCAAGGACAGGATCTGATTCATTCAGAGCAAGTGGGCGGATAATTGTAAAGTTCCAACCGAGGTTTTAGGGCCCGATTACATGGCGAATTTCAGCCCGGGCTGAAATTTCAGCTCGGTTAACCGGTCTGAAATTTTGTTGCGATTACATGATGAACTTCAGCCCGGGCTGAAATATTAGTCTCGGCACCAAATATGAAATTTGGCGCGAAGAGTCTCGGGAAAATCAGGCAGCCATGTTATTTCCTGCTTTTCAGCCCGGGCTGAAATTTCTTTTCAATTACATGAGATTTTTTCAGCCCGGGGCGCAGTTCAGCCCGGGCTGAAAATCCTAGCCCGGTTTGGTCAAACAGGGCTAGGATTTTCAGCCCGGGCTGAATTTCGCCCCGGGCTGAAAAAATCTCCATGTAATCGACAATTTGATTTTCAGAGGATTTGTTTCAGAAGCCGGGATGAAATTTCAGCCCGGTTAACCGGGCTGAAATTCGCCATGTAATCGGGCCCTTAGTGCATACTTTTCCAAATTTTTATTCTTCAATTGAGAAGTATTCATTCATTATCGAAAATAAATTCAAAGCAGCGGTCCATCGTTTAGTTCTTGATATTTTGTTACAGGAGGATGATTATTTTGTGTCACCCGGTTTTTCGCGATAAACATTATAATTGGTTGTAATTTACATACTTCTCTACTGGTCTGCAATTTTGCTAACTTCTATAATTGTAATTCTCCTACTTAGGTAGTTTTTGTTTGTTTGTAATGTTCGTACTTATTAGTTAAACCTCTTTTTTTTGTCTGACCCACCTCTATTAGTTTTTTGTTGCATTGCGGGTCAGCACTTTCTGTATCTTAACCTATTTTATTGCAATATAGGTTGTTGTTGTTACACGTGCAACCCTAACCATAGCCCTAACCCGATACTTTCTTACAAACGGACTACAAAAACTAATCGCATTTTACGAAATTTTCTTACTGTCAGCAGGCAAGAAATAATTCTAATAAAAATTACTTTTATTACAATTAATCGCATGTTCCTTGACAGAGGAGTACTTCAGGAATAGTTGTTTGGTTTCTTTGCTTCCTTATACAGTGCTAATTTGAAGAATACTATGTCATGCTTCTTCTCTTTTCTTTCGTAGATATCGATGAGTGTACGAGTGACACGTCTAACTGCCATGAAAATGCTGTGTGTAAGAACACCCCCGGCTCATACACATGTACATGTAAAAGAAACTCGGTTGGTGATGGCAGGACTTGTCTAAGTATGTAGTCGTTAAGTTCTCAAGTTCAACTTTATTTCGCTTCCAATGCCTTGTAATAAAAAAAGAAATGGAAGAAAAGAAATCACTGACAAAAACTAAAAATACATGTACTGAGTCAAACAATCTTGCGTTTCACGCACGCATCACTCCAGCTCTAACCACCAATATTTCAAAAACAAAAGTTGTGGCTAAAATACAATTTACGTGAGTTCTTGTAAGAAAGGAAGACTCAAAGGTTGGTGAGTTGAAATGAAATACTTAAACTAAAAACGGCTGTCTAAGTTCACTTCACAACGTCTCTGGAAAGACTTGATATCTTGCATTTGGAACCATTCTGATCGGCACCATGATGATTATTTTTAGAACTTTGTGCTAATCCCGGAGTTCCGCCTCACGGTGCAAGAAAAGGTAACAAATTTCAACATGGAAGGCGGGTGGCGTTTACCTGTGAAGTCGGATACAGGTTGGTGGGGAGTAGCTCACTGACCTGCTTGGAAGGAGAATGGAGCTCAGCTTTGCCCCAGTGTAAAAGTACGTTTACCGTTGTTACTCTCAAGATATTGTGAATTTGATCAGGATCGCTGCGAATGACAACGTAGTTACTCAGGGGTGTACCCAGCCCTTTTTGCCTTTTTGTAGTATTGCTGGGCCGATTGTCTCTTTACCGGGGTATGGAGGTCATTTCTGGTGGTGCCATGCGTGGGGCCATGCTCTCCCGCTTAATTTCCTTGGTTCTGAGCACAAATATCTAATAATCTCAGCCCCAAACGTAACAAGCCTTTTTAAAGATGGGATTGCAAATCTCGCTTCCTGAAGAGATAATATTAAAATTAAAAATGGTAGGTTAATATCTGTTTAATACATTACATATTTCATCCACATCTTGTGAAATACGCATCCTATTAATTTTGTAACCCTCGATATTGCATGTGGTGCTTTTTCAAAGACGAAGATCTGATTCCACGGAATCCCTAAAGAGGGGTTCTCATCATTTTTCCTTTTGTAATTTTAGCAATGGTCATAGCACAAAAGGGGTGAAGCGGAACCCTTTGAACCCTCTCCAGGCTACGCCCCCATTACTTCATACTGTTTTTATCCGGGGTTCAGTAACAATAAAGTGAAATGAAATCAAAGTTTTATATGAGAAGCTTCACAAAACTACTTAACAAGTTTAAGGAGTATTCGATTGGCTGCCAAAAAAGAACTAAAAGAACTAATTGCTTTCTGGGTTATCACAACAGAGAACTGTGCCGACCCTGGATTTCCACTAAACGGCTCTACAAGAGGCAGTAATTTCCAGCACGGAGAGAAGGTGACTTTCGTTTGCCAACCCGGATTTAAGCTAACCGGGATTACCAGCACCACGTGTAATGACGGTGCATGGAGTGATAAAGTTCCAGTTTGCAAAGGTAAGGATGACTCACTCATACTGGTCACCCTAGTCTAGTAATCTAGAGTCATGCTAATGTGGACTCATATAGAACGCATTTTATAAAAAGGAGCGAATGGTTCAGTAAATCCTCGTATTCAGTTACATTTGTCGCTGGTTTGGGTAAATAATAACGGTGAAACTAAACGAGGCCAGATTTCGCTGTGTGATTGCCTGATAGCATATTCCTGCGTAACAATAAATTGAAAAGATTGGAATAAAATTCTCGTCACTGTTAATCGAAACGTTGTGTTGTATTACCGGTAGCGCTTTGTAAAGATCCTGGAATTCCACTGCACGGTTCAAGGCAAAACAAATAACTTCCAGTGCGTGCGGCCTTGTTAACCCTGTGATGTTGTGACATCAAGTTGAAAGTTTTTGAGAGCAATGATTATTTGATGCGTGTTCAGATCAGCCAGCATCAGTTTTACGCAGACTTACTAGGGGCACAACTGTTTGAATATTTACCAGTTGTAGTGTTCAATTTCTAGGCTAAGCGTTTTCTTGACCACATATTTACGAAATAAGTATATGCTATTTGCCGGTCGGGAGGTCCTTATTGGTAAAACCGTGCCAAAGATCGTAAGTGTTTACTTGTAAAGTCGCTAGCGCTCCACTCGCGACTGATCCGGACTACTGCATTGAACACACACGTTATTAGCCAATCCGATTTAAGGACTTAGGTTTTTGGAGCGTTGAGGTGCTTCAGAGAAAAAAAAAATTAGACTGGGTTATTAGCAGAGCTCAAGAATAATTTATTGGTATGAAACAGAAAGAAGTTTTAACGAACTTTGAGTTTAATTTTTGGACTAGCGAACTCACCTTTTGATTAAGCTGACCCTCGTACCGTTTCGACTGCAATATTTTCAAAAATGTTTGTTTCCTTATTCTTAGCCTTATGTAAAAATCCTGGAATTCCGCAACACGGTGCGAGAATAGGCAACAATTTTGAAGATGGCAGTAGAGTGAGGTTCACTTGCGATGTTGGATACACATTGATTGGTAGTAACACAACTGAGTGTCGCGGGGGAATTTGGAGCTCATCTGCCCCTCGATGCAAGCGTAAGCTAAAATCGTCTGTTTGTTAATCAACAACAATGACATAATAGGAACATACTTGAAGACAGGAAGTTGAGAGGGTTAAGACCACAGATCAGATGAAGTTAGATGCTTATTGGCATAGTTTTGATGTTTTCAACATTGCTGACACCTGCACCTCTCTTTGTAATGCTTGTAATGGATTGTAAGTCTCAGCCTATAGGCCTTTGCTGAGGTTACAGATAACAAGATGAAGGCTGTGATTGTGTCAAGAAACTTATTGTTAAATATTAAGGGTAGGAACATGTCCGTTGACCCTTTATTTTAGCCATAATATGAATATTGAGGTAGAGACTGTTCACCAAGAATATCAAGCCCATACCATTTCCCAGTCATATGTTTATGGCTTTAAGAGTAACTGTTCCATTTATGTTCGTAAGAATAAGAAAGACACCTCGAATGCGACTTCTTAACTATCGGCTGTCAACGAGCGTCGGATTTTTTTTATGATTTTCTTCGCTCCTTAATTAATAGAGCAATTAGTCTGCGAACAGAATTTCGGTAAATAGAAACGAATAAAGGACTTAAGTTCTCTCTTTTTTCATACATATCAGAGCAACCTCCTCCCAGATCCTGTCAAAGGCCTGCTGTCCCTGCAAACGCACGTATGCTGGGCACACAAGCTGACAAGGAGTGGTTCACAGATGGAGACAGAGTGTTTTACAAATGCCAAACAGGTTACGCACCTTCAGGATTTGCGATTCGAAGGTGTAAAAGTGGAGTATGGTCAAGCCTTGCTTTTCGTTGCAATGGTTAGTATCAGATCTAACTAAGTGAGGCCCGTTTCAAACGTCGTGCTACTGCCGTGCTTAGCTCACTAGACTGTAGCACGACTCCAGCACGACTTGGTTTCAGACGTCGAATTTAATTCAATCGAATTGAAAGCTGTTGCTGTAAACATGCGTCAAACAATAACAAACCGATTTTGCTGACTTTTAAAATGTATTATAATTTATGAATTTAGTTTGACATTGCAGTAGCACGACGTTTGAAACCAAGTCGTGCTAATGTCGAATGTAACTCCATCAATTGAGTTCGACACGGCAGTAGCACAACGTTTGAGACGGGCTTAAAGTACGTTCGACCGGTTGAGTGCAGTCCAGAGAAGGACTGTTGAAGGTGGCATTGACTGACGTTTCGACAACCTGAGTGGAAGTCATTATCAGAGTCGATGCGAGTAATTTGTGTAACGTTGTGTAATGGTTAGTATTCTATTTGCCTAGCTTAGGGTTAGGGTTAGGTTAGCGATAATTAAAGGCCTTGGTGTGTGTTATCCACTTCAGCCCTCGGCTTCGACAGAAATTTCGGCCATGATAATTCTCATTATCAAGCTCAACCTCTTCCAATAATTTACACTTGATAATCATTCGATGAGATCAACCACGATAGTTACGCGTCACCGATTGGCTGTGATAGATGCGTTTCGATAGCGACCATAGGGAGTTTAAGCAACGGCGACGGCGACGGCGACGGCGACGGCGACGGCAACGGCAACGGCAACGACAACGTCATTTCAAAATATAACTTCTCGTTTTCATAACTTTTGCAAAATACTAGCGAGCTGTCCAGCGTCTAAATTACTGTGAACGGTGTAAAAGCAAAGAAAAAGAAAGAAGATTTTGCGGTAATACGCTCACACGTTCTCGAGAAAATGTAAACGCACGTGCAGAGCGATTGTTTTTGGTCATTAAAACTATTGTTTTGTGGTGTTCTTGTTGCACTCCCTTATTGGTGACTCGTCCCGTGATGTCCATAACTCAAGGGACTACATCACGATGAAAAAGATAATTAACAATTAGACCCGTAGCCCACAAGGGCTACGGGTCAATAGCCCACGAGGTGAAGCCGAATGGGCTATTGACCCGTGGCCCTTGAGGGCGAAGGGTATAATTGTTTTAGTATCACCCAACTAGTCGGACAGAAAAGGTAATAATAAAGTTAGGAAATGCGAGTTGAAGAAATATTTATTTGGGAATATAACGAAAGAAAGCGTTACGCTCGATTGCTACTCAAGGACTATCCTCTAGTAGCGCAGCCAATCAAAATGCAGGATTTGCATTAGTCCACTGGTCGGGTGATACTAATACATGTTATTCGACCACCTATTTTATGACAATTAAAACTGTAATTCTTTTCTTTTTTAGCTAAGTCATGTGGGCATCCAGGGACGCCTGCAAATGGCGAGCTAAACAGCTACGTGTTTACGTATAACAGCATTGCTCAATACTTGTGTAATCAAGGCTATACACTTGTTGGATCCCCGCAGCGCGTTTGCCACGCTAACCAAACCTGGAGTGGGATATTACCTCAGTGTACACGTAGGTTTCATTGAGCTTGTTATATTATTTCATGATTTCTCGTGATTTTGGTGCTCGTCTGTTGTTGTATAACTCATTTACAAACAATGATCTACTGCGTGGAAAGCCGATGCCTAGTTAGCGACACTGTACGAGACACAATATGCAAATGTATCCATCCTGGAACTCGAAGTAAGATTAGAACAACGGCTGGTGTTAAACTTAAGCTAAGTTGATAATTTTCTAACATTAAGTCACAACTTTAACCCAAACACTGATCATGATTCCCCTTTGTGTTATATAGCGATAAATTGTGGAACATTACCTACTCCTATGAACGGAGAAAAGGTCACGGAGTCGACAGTCCTTAGTGGCCAAGTAACTTTCCGCTGTTTAGGAGTCCAATACAAGCTCGTGGGATCATCAACAAGAACATGCTTGGAGAGTGGACAGTGGAGCGGACAGCAGCCATCGTGTAACTGTACGTCAGTTGAAAAATATTTTTTTAGCATTTAATTTTAACTAGCTGCACCATGTCGAGAGAGAGAGAGAGAGAGACAGAGCACCCTGTATAAACAAATAAATAAATAAATGCCGGGAATCTCTCCAGGCCGGTTGTGATAACCGCCACAAGCCCGGCCAAGCAAGCAGAAATCTTTATCGAAATATTTCTCCTTCTCAACTTTTGTTACGTTTAACGTGCTACATCGGCTTTCTCTGCGAGGTAAATCCGGAACCGGCGCCAGTGATAAGGACAGATGACACGATAATAGCGAAATACAAATACTTTACTAAGGACAACAAAGCCTCCACAAAATGGCCGAGTAAAAGTACACAACAGCCACGATAAGACGTCCGTATAACGCATGCGCGGCCGGTAATAACCGCTGGCACGGACCAATACACCATTTTGCAATTGATCAGTTCCGAGTGAATTGTGGGTAGATTCAGTCCTTTGTGGGGGCAAACGGCCATTAAGAGACGTAATTTGAAATTCTAATTTTGACCGTTTGCCCCCACAAAGGACTGGATCTACCCACAATGCACTTGAAACTGATCATTAGCAAAATGGTGTATTCTATAACCAGCGAGCCCGTGCGAAGAAAATACGACTGAACAGGACACATGACGTAGTCTTTAGGCCCCTTGCCACCGCAGTGGAATACATCGTACAGGAAAGGATTCGATCGAGGAGCAGAAATAGGGAAAACAACAACAGGAAAAACAACTTTCAATTTTGTGGCTGAACTCTAAGCGAAAATCCTCGAAAAACGCGGATTGCCAAAACGCGGCAAAGGACACGACAGTCACCTAAAAAGACTAGATCTGATAAAATTATTTACATTCCTCGTTCGTTGCTAATATACATCTTTACTGAAAATCTTAAAGCTTGAATAAATAATTGAACAAAATCTTTCAGTCAGCTTGAATTTAAGTATGACACGACAGTCACCTTACCGTGACCGGTTGGTCACGACAGTCACCTTGGCCAAGACAAATGGTGCGAGAAAATAAACTAGAAAATTTAGGCCAATAACTGTATGTCATGTAATCCAAGTAAATGCAAAGGGCTCGTAATTAGAAAGAAATCGAACAAGGACACTTATAATCCAGTCAATTGCATCCCACAACATAGTGAATTGTGCTTACTTGGAGTCACACTTCAGAGTGATTGTAAGTTTAGTTCTCATGTTAAGGGCAAACTAGCTAAGGCTAACAAGGGCCTCCATATATTAAGAACTTTGAGAAAGGAACAATATGACCAGAACGAAATAGACTTTTTTTTTAAGACAATTGTATTGCCTAATTTAACTTACGACCTTTCAGTGTATGGTGCGTATGAACGTGATCTTAGCCTAACACAGTACAGAACTTTAAAAACAGATGTTACAAGCGGCGTTACATTTCAGTTCTATTGAATGTCAAAGATATCATGCATACGCAGGGCAAGAAATTATTTCGTAAAGCTAGGGCTCTAACCTATCATCCGTTAAATGAAATTCTGCCGAAGCCTAAACCCCAGCAATATAATTTACGTCGCACGGTTTGCCTCCGCCCAAAGATTAACACCGAACGTTTCAAGAACACATTTGTAAATAGACTTATTTTTGAACACAACTTGTTATAATTACATAATTTACTTTTAGCCACATTATTGTAATTTCGTACATAGTTCTCGTTTATGTAACACAGGATATGTATTTTTTATCTTATGGTTTATTAAAGACATCATCATCATCATCAATCCTCGAGTACCTCAGACATGCCCTCATACAAGAGGCAACCATATCCTTTTGTTTTTCAGCTGGTCCGGGATTCAACACCAGACCAACATTTATAAGTCAGTGGTACACAATCGTTCAATAAGTATTAGGTTTTATCAAGACAACGCCTTATTGGCTTTTATGGCGGTTCTTTCCTTGTCTTCCTCTTTCAGTTGCACTGGCAGCCGGGTTTTGAGTATTTCACGGTGACTACACAGATATATATGTTATTCTTTTGAAAGGCTTGGCTTTCCTCCCTTATCTTGTGGACCAACTCTCGATCGTAATTACTTGAAATGATACTTTATTCTGTTTCCATGCAGTGATTGTTTGCGATGATCCAGGAACTCCTTTGAATGGTGAGAGGTCAATCATTCGCGGCGGATTTTCTTACACCGGCTCCCTAGAATTCAGTTGTATTAACAATCATAAACTTGACGGTGTGCAAAGAATCTTCTGTAAGAGAGATGGAAACTGGAGCAGGCCTCTACCGAGATGTTTAGGTAAACAAATGCCCTGTTCACACCAAAGCTTAAACATGTTTAAAAGCTGTTTAGTTAAACACGGTTTAAAATTATTTTCTTTATAAAAGCTGCTTACTGATGTTTTTATGACTACAAATTCAGCGCAAACTAAAGTATATGTTTAAGTTCATCTAAATTATGTATAACAGCCTGAGTTCCAGTTTTTCTTTAATGGTTTTCATTTTTCTCAACCTGTGTTTAGTTAAACATGTTTAGTTGATGTGAATGGGGTAAAAGTCACGTACCACGTAATTTTTCAAACTTGAAGATGTCTATAAAATTTCGATAAAAACTCCTACTGAGGTGAAACCTTCAGTCAAAGCGCTATTTACCCTTTCACCTAAACTGAGTGAGGTTTCAGAAGTGAGGAACCACCGCATAGTCTCAATTAAATGATGCAAGACATTTAATTCCCTCGAGAACATATTCTGATAATCCATAACTAAGACTACGTTTGAAGAGTTGACGAAGTGGACATATCTACGTTTGATAGGGTGCTCCTTTCAACCCTATCTTTGATCTATAGATGCGTCACAGGGGCGTAGATTCGTTCTCTCACATGATCTTTAGCCACTGCTAATATGTAGCATCAATACAGGGTATTAACACATAAAATGCATGTAATGTATAGTGTACAGTGGGAAATGCAATAAAATAGAGTTCCTTTACAGCCTTTTCTGTAATTTTCCTTCGTTTGTGTTAAGCGGCATAAACACTTTACGATGCCGGTTACATTTCACTTGAATCAGTCCTCCATTTAGTTTTGTTTCATTTTCAGCGCCTTGCCCTAACCCAGGCACGCCCCAGAATGGAAGACGGACTGGAAATAACTTCGAACATAGTGAGACCGTCCATTTTTATTGCAAGAAGAATTATCGACTGGTTGGTTCCGAGCAACTGACATGCAACAACGGACGCTGGAGCAGTGCTACACCAATATGTCACAGGAAAAGAAGAAACTAAATCTGTCCGTGCGGTCCCAGCGGTAGGAAAGAAGGCCGCTGTGGTCGTCCTATAAGAGACGTGGTCAAGACCTAACAAGTAACTATAAACAATTGAAGAAAATGTAGCAAAAATTTAAGAGCAAGCCGGGTTGTAATTTTGAAGAGATGAAGTAGGCTTCCTGCCATCATATTAAATGAATTTCAACATCATCATATTGAATGAATAAACAATAACATTCCAACATATCTTTGGCCTTGAATTCTTTTTATGATTACTTGCAATTTTAGCCACTCATTTCCAGTAAAAACGAGATTTTCAAAATCATAAAGGTAAATCACGCCCCCCCCCCCCCCCCTAGCAGCATGCAAAGTAAAGCTGCACCGTGTGACTAAAATTCAGGAAGGTGAACGTTTTGGGGCAATATTTTCTTTCACATAAAAAGAGGGAAAGAAGAGTGAAATTTACATCTGTCAGCCCCATGATGTGCGAAGGGTTCATAGCGGTTTCCTTCGGAGTTGAAGGGCAGACCAGTTTCTCCACCCTACTCCACATTCAATGTTGGTTTGTGGCCGTGTCTTGTACTGAAACGCTGAAGTGACGACAGTCGCTATAAACATTGTTATAGATTGTAATGACTGACTAATAAATAATGAACAATCGTTTTATGGCTTGTAGTTTGGGCATTTGAGGAGGGTAAAGTTAGGTATTTCGTTCCTCTTGTTAAACGGGCATGGTTATAGTTTTAAGATACAAACATTACTCTTAACCTTCTAGACTGCTTTCAGAAACTTCACTGCTGTTAACATTATTCAAATTCAATTGGGAAGCAGTGAGCTAGAGGTTTTCCCCACAGTTTTTGCTATCGTAAAAATCTACGTAAGACAAACCAGTACATTTTTAGCTTAGTGTGAAACAGGCCAATTGGTGGGTCGCGGTAGTGACAGGTGCATTCCGACCGACAAGCGCAGCCTTTTCTGTATATCGCATACAACCACCGGTGTCAAAATCTTATTACCTAAATCACCATTACTAAACTAAATATCGATTGAAGTCATTTTCACTGATATGAATGTAAGTAATACAAACAAAACAAAACGACCCAGTGCAGCGCTGGTAGATCGAGATGTTAGGCAAACAGGATTTGTTTTACGGAAAACTCATTTCATCCCTTTGTAACTTGTTTCGGGAGCTTGCCTCGAAGCACTGAAAATGTCTTCGGCTCAGTTTTTCGTTTTCTAGAAAAGTATGTGCTGTCGCAGTTTTTTACTCCTTGAAGTGCATCAACGACTTCCTTCACATACAGGTGATCTTCAGGAAATTCATAACGTCGAAATGTGTCAAGTGCTCTGCTGTAGTAATCAACAGCGGTGCTAACTTTGCGCTGCTTTTCACTCAGCTGGCCCAGAAAGTAGAGACTTCTACCCACGCGAACCTGGTTTCCAATCTCCCTTCTAATGCCATGGGCTCTCTCCAAAAATTCTCTGGCCTTGTCATAACGCGAGCAAAACATGTGGACTCTCCCCACATTGCTTAAACAAATTGCCACTTGTTCGTGCTTCTCTCCATAAATGTCAGATAGGATAAGAAGAGCTTCGTCTAAGTACTTCTCTGCTTCGTCATAGCGGCGAAGAAAGGTGCATGCTACTCCAATATTGTGCAAACAGCGTGCCACGGTTTGATGATTATCTCCAAACAACTCTCTGGAAATTGACAATGCTTCCTGGTAATATGGGAAGGAGTGTTCGGTGTAGCCCATCAGATTTCCTAAGCTTATCAAACAGTCTGCGACGTCTCCATGTTTTTCTCCATGAATTTTGCGAAAAATAGCGAGCGCTTCGTTGAAATACTTTTCGGCTTCAACACTGCGTGAGAAATTGTAGTTTGCCCTGCCTAACTGGAGAAGACAATCGGCCACAGATCCATGTGCCGTTTGAAAGATCCTTCGCCTGATAGACAATGACATCTCAAAGTAGCTAATGGCGCTTTTAAACTCACTAAGCTCAGCCAGAGCGCGTCCACAAAAGAATAGAAGCAAGGAAAAAATCTCTTCGTCAACAGCCGTGATTTCAGGGCTCTCTGTAAGCTTGCGCACTTTGTCTAAACACTCTTTCACGGCTACCATTTTTCCGTATTTAATACACATTAAGGCGCATGAGATGAAGCTCTCGAAAAAATCTCTTAACGTGGTGATTTTGGCGAGTTCACTGTAGACGTTACAGCAAACATGCCCAAACGAGCTGACAGCGTAAGTTAAAAAAGCGTTTAGATGTTCCGCAAAAATCTTTGAAGCTGAACATTCTTCTTTTGTGAGACTCTGTAACGTCTCCAATGCTGCCACGATTACTTCAAGTTTTGTCTCTGGGGGAATTGCGACTTTGCCTTCACCGCCGCTTTTAATGACCCTGTACACAACTTGGTGAAGCCACAGTGTTTGTTTGCCCTCTTCTGAATTGCACGAGATTTGTACGAGGCTCGATTCCGTTAACTTTAAAAATATATCCTCTTCTTCTAAGTCAGGCATTCGCTTGCCAATGAAACCGATCACAACTTCCAACGGGATTGGTACAGAAGCGCAAACTGATAGAAACTGGAAAGCGTGAAATAATACTTTTTCACTTGTCACGGTTCTCTCAACGGCTAATCTTACAGCTACAGGCATTGATTTCGTGTAACCACTTTCGCATTTCTTCTTAATTTCCCCCATCGTTTCTTCTTTTCCTCGTTCGAGTTTTTCCAGGTACCTTCCCCAGTTAAAGATATGGTAACCATGGGATCTCACGCTGTGTACGTACATCCCAGCGCACGCTAGCGCCAAAGGTTGATAATCAAGAGCTTTTGCAACTTCTTTCACTTTTTCCTGATTTGTCATCCGGGAAGCTTTAACAAGGAGACTCACAGCATCTGCGAGATCCATGCCTTCACTAAGACATACGCAGCGACAGTGCGGACCATTCTCTGGTATACTACTGTTGTCTTGAGTAGTAACGAGGATTTGCCCATTACCGTACTCTTTACTTCCAGTTGTTGGCCAGAATTGGCGTACATCTTCTAACACAATGACGTTGTCAATTATCAGGAGCCATGACGCGAACTCTTTCATTTTAGGGGTTACCAGTCTCTGGAACTGCTCCAGTTTATCTTCTATCTGATCACTTGATGCGGTGATCCTACCGACCGCAAACTCAGTGCACCGAAGAGCTCTACTTAGACTGTCATATGATTTAAAAAGGGTCTCGAATGACTCCGCATTTAAGGTAGCCACAAAAGCGAGTTCACCGGGTGAAATTTGCTGGTAAAATGCTTCTCCAACCATTCTAGCAATCTGACTTTTGCCGCAACCTGGATTACCTGAAATGTAGACTGTGGTGATTTCTTCGTTACTGTTGGTTTTGAGCTCTTTCATGTGTTTTAAAATAGTTGACACCTCTGAATGGCGTTCTTGAACCACATGAGAAGGCTTAGTGGGAAGGCTTCCACGAAACGTTTTGAGTTCGGAATTGAACTCCTCTTCAAGCGCAGACAACCTATCTCGCAAAAGGCTAAGTTCCTCGGTGGGGAAGCTGTTTTGATTTGCAATGCCTCTAATCGCAGTGACATCAAGGCTTAGTCCAAGGAATGCGGCCTCCACTCTGACTATCAAACTGTAAAAGTCAGTACTATTGATGGTACCGTTTGCGACATGAGCGAAACCTTTATTACGAAACTCGCGGAGGTCGTTAACGTAACGACGAACTGCTGGATTCAATGTTGATCCAATGCTGTTTGAGTAAAGAATCCCAAAACATAAGGCTGTGCTGTCCCAATTGTCTGTTTTCCCATTCACCATGATATTCAGAAGCCGCGCATTTTTGTCTTTGCTGGATAAAGGTTCCCATTTCTCAAAGTCTTGTCCATTCTGTGGTGTATCTTTCCACCTTCCAGACAAGTTCCGATACTTTTTATCCCATTCCCGTATGAAGACTGTCCTCAGTCCTTTAGTCACAATGTTGGTGATAATGAAACAAATTCGGAAAAAGTTTAAGTGTTCCTCTGAGTACTTCATGCCTGTACGTGCTAGGAGCCTGGTATGGGGCAAACAAGGATTTTTCCAGTGAAAGTAGGATATTAAAACACCTCTTCTCAGATGTTTTCATTTTAAAAAATAGATGAAAGCAGCCAAAAACATAATTATAGGATTCCACACCCCAGTGCTGTCGAATCTAAGGCTACATGTATTTACAAACGGCGTGTGAACTGAGCCAGCACAATTGTGGTGGTGGTGGTGGGATTAAAGGAGGGAAGAGAGACAGAGAGAGGGAGGATAATGATGGGGGCCGGGGGTGGGCGGAGGGCAGGGGGACGCGGGGGAAGGCGGGAACTGCCCAATTGTGAACAAAACAAATGTGGACTTGGGTCTGGTTCATTTCCTTGTATTCCCGCACGCTGAATACAAGGTAAAAAAGGCCCCTTCTAGCAGGGACTACTAACATCTCTTCCACGGGTTATAGATCACCAGACACAAGTTGAATACAACGGTTGAGCAAATGTAAACAACGGTTTGACTAAGAGCTTAGGACTAAAAGGTGAAATAAATTTAGATGTAGATGGCATAAAACTACGATTGTTGATATCAAATTCAACGGTGAACCTACCACGATTTAGGTACATCAGTTGAAACTTTCGTTACGGAAGTGCAGATTACGAAAATGTTTTGATCACGTATTTTGTCGTTTGTGATGTTTATGTTGATGAACTGCGGCCTGCTAATGGAGCTTGATTCGCAGACAGACTGATAGTTGTCTTTTATCGCTCTTTAGTTAATCAAAATCAGTGTTTTAAAACCATTGGTGACGTTTGCTTCTTTGACGCTCAAATTTGAAAACAATGGAATACGTTCAGAAATTATGCCCCACACTCAGCAATCCAACAGAAAGTCTGCTATAAACTGTCATACCTGCAAAAAGTTCTCTGAAAGCCGAAAATGAGAAAAATCTCGTCATATTGAAGGCCATCTCATTCAGATGTTTGCTCACTTAACGAAATCACCTCCAGCTTAACATACACTTTTCCCGTCGTAGTTTGATTTCAGAGCAACACCTAAGTTAGTGATCTATGAACTCTGCTGCACGATTGGATGGCGAAATAGTGAAAATCAATTTGGAGGGGTTTCCCCGTTTTACCCTATTAATCAAAACAATGGGGAAGAATGCACCGCAAATAGGCCATATTCGTATTCTCGGTATTGAACTGGATCTAGCATGAAGTGGAGGCTGTTGCGGGGGAATCTTTTCATATGTAAATGTATTCCCCCGCAAGAGTCTCCACTTCATGCTAGATCCAGTTCAATACCGAGAATACGAATATGGCCTATTCGTTGGCTAAATAATGCACAAATATTTTGCCTCTAATTTTGATTGAAAACAAAGGAAACCAAAGCATACTTTATTCAGGGTTCGTATACTTTTTCAGGCCAAAGATTCAAGGACTTTCCAGGACCCTACTTACAAATTTCAAGGCCTTTTTATAATGGCAATTTTACCTCAAAACACGCAAACACCGGAAAACGAGTGCTTAAAAACACGTGCAAACAAGACATGCGCTGTGCACTTGTAGCTAAACGTACATGTGTGAGAGTAACGAGACAGAGCACTGGGAACGAAAACACAGGTTATCACATAATTCGTGAGGATTTCCAGAGCGTAATGCCTTGCTTTCCTGAACATTTGTCCTCACTGGATTTCATTTACTTTAAAGCCTTAAAAGCCTTATTTTTTGATCAACTCAAGGACTTTCAAGGACCCAAAACGAAATTCAAGTACTTTCAAGGCCTTGAAATCGGCCTCCTGAAATTCAAGGGTTTTACGAACCCTGCATGTTTATTCTCCCGTCAATTTGCGTCTGTTTGCAGTCCGAGTTTTTTGATTAGTTAAACGTGCAAGATAAAAAAAAAATAATAAAAATAAAATTATGCTCCGAGGAGCGATGTTTCGAAAACTTATGTTTCTTAATTTGTCTATGGGCTTGCTTGATTTGCAACTGGGGGACGTTCCCTCAAAGCCACGCTTTATCGCTTATGACATTGCTCTCGCCTTCTGCTACAGAATTTTCTTTCCACGGTACCTTGTATTGAGAAACTAGAGGTGTCATCCGTCCCTCCACAGGGGAGCGCCACAGAAAATCACGACACGCTGGAAAATGTTCGTACAAAAATACACTCACTTTGTTATAAAATTATTGACAAATCAAAGTGATCCAGTCAATCCTTTTATTTTAATCTCCACACGAAATCCTAAATTTAATTTTAGACAAGGCGACTTCGTTTCGCTTGATGAACGATTAACATTCCTGTCAAAAACCCAACAAAGTTCGAGAGCGAGCACTAAAATCAGTCTCACTTTTACATGGTCTCCTTAAATTAAAAAAAAATTGAAAATCCTTGTAAAATAACTACAAACATTCTGGCTGATAAGTCTTCGCAATACTCCTAAAAACTAATCTCTTTTCATTAAATCAGGTTACAAAATGGCACCTAATTGACGTTGTCTCTGCTGTTCAGCTCAGGCCAAGATACACTTAATTATGGCACTATTTGTTTATAAATCAGTAGATAACGCCAACTCTCTTCATTTTCATGTGGTGCGTGTCTCATCAACAAGTGGCAAGTAACTCACTGTACATACACTGCGCCTAGAAAATTACATAAAAAGGCAGCATTTCTCGAAATTTTCCCCACACTGTGGTATGCACACCTTCTAACTTATCTCGAGCTTAATTTGATTAAACATTAACTGAGCCCCGTGATAATCAAGAAGACAAGCATAAGCACAGTCCAAAGCTGATCACACTTTTATGCCGCCTTTCTGCGCTGCCAATTGGATAAATGTCTTCGTTTGTTTATTGACCTCCTCTCGAAGATTGTATTAACCACATCTGACAAAACCAAGAACAGAAGAGGACGAAGAGCAATCAACGCTTGCTTGAAACACACCCTTCCTCCATCAGGGCCTCAGCTGGTCACTAAATCTTGACAAAGAACTTGATATAGTGCAGATAATATGATATTATAATCCAGGCTGTTGTTCCAACCAGATTCATTGCCAAAAACTCAGCGTGTTGTACATGACCTCTTACTGTCCAGCTGAACGGGAAATAGTCATTCAGAATTTCACTTCCAACATAAACTAAGATGGAGTTCATTCCTGAAGGAATCAATCAATCAATCAATCAATCAATCAATCAATCAATCAATCAATCAATCAATCAATCAATCAATCGATCAGTCAATCAATCAATCAATCAAGCAAGCAAGCAGATAGTCACCATAGTCACTGCAGTGACTGTAGCTAGTAAGTCAGTAAGTCTGTGTCGGACTCGCTGCCAGCCAGCCAGCCACGCCAGACAACCAACCAGTCAGTCAGTCATGCAGGCATGCAGAGGGGCGCCTTTAACACTAAATATTAGAAGAAAAAAAAAACTCCCTAAACGTGTTGGTTACCTGGGAAGATAAATGGCGCTCCGGTCCACCATCCTAACACGTCTATAAAGAGGTAACAGAGAGAAAGCAAGAAGAATGCCATGGCGCCAGTGGCAAAAATGAATGATACGGACCTGAAAAAAAAAAAAAAAAAACAAGAAGAGAAAGCTTGCGAGTTTAATCTTACTCTTGGTTAATGGCAAAACTGCCAAAAGCATCACCGAATGCAAGTAGTAATGAAGAAGAGGGTCAGTCTCACGACACTAAGGAATCGGCTTTGATTGGCTAGAAGTAGTCTTTTTATGAAAAGATTGAGGTGGAACGACTCTTGACAGATGCTTAAGTCAGTCAGTCAGTCAGTCAGTCAGTCAGTCAGTCAGTCAGTCAGTCAGTCAGTCAGTCAGTCAGTCAGTCAGTAGGTCAGTCAGCCACTCAGTGAGTCCATTACTCAGGTAGCCAGAGTGGTATATACCTCATGGCTGAATGCCATAAGTGCACCCAATATATATCGTTCAACAAACACCCTCAGCTATACTTAAACAACCTTGAACATCCTTGACTATACTTAAACACCCTTAGACATTCGTTACCATCCTTAGACATCCTGTGCTATCCTTAAACATCCTTAGACATCCGTAAACACCCTTGAACATCCTTAGCTATACTTAAACACCCCTAGACATCCGTAAACATCCTTAGCTATACTTAAACATCCCTAGACATCCGTAAACATCCTTAGACATCCTTAGCTATACTTAAACATCCTTGAACATCCTTAGCCATACTTAAACATTCCTAGACATCCGTAAACATCCTTAGACATCCTGAACTATACTTAAACATCCCTAGACATCCGTAAACATCCTTAGACATCCTGAGCTATACTTAAACATCCCTAGACATCCGTAAACATCCTTAGACATCCTGGGCTATACTTAAACATCCTTGGACATCCTTTTTCAATATAGCTAAGGATGCCCAAGGATGTTTAAGTATAGCTAAGGATGCCTAAGGATCTTTACGGATGTCTAGAGATGTTTAAGTATAGCTTAGGGTGTTTCTTAAACAATATATGTTGGGTGCACTTATGGCATTCACCCATGAAGTATACACACCGCCAGAGTCTAGCCAGGCAGCCAGTTACCAAGTCAAGGACGTGGTCAAGAGGCCCTTTGCTGTTTACGATCACATGGTAGAAAAACTGCCATGTTGGAGAGCAACCTGGGACACTGGGACATCCAAAACAAAGCAACTTAACTTAATATTCTTTTGTTTTGGATGTCCCAGTGAACAGTTTGCTCTCCAGCACGGAGGTTTTTGTACCATGGGATCGTAAAATGCAAAGGGCCTATTGGAAAAACAGACAGTCAGTCAGACAGTCATTCACTGATGTCAGTCATTTCTCTAGAGAAGCAGTAGTCAGTCATCCAATCCCTAGAAAAGGGAAGGATGGGAAAATATTTAAAGCTTGTCTTAATCACTCTTTGAAACCACGAAACCGTCCATGACACTTACCACAAGTTCTTGTTTAATGGAATAACACCCTCATTTTTCGCTCCAGTTAGCGCTAACGTGGCACAGCCCTAAGTGCGCAATAACAAGACAGTATCTCAGTTTTCCACATTTCTGACATTTAACCAGAAAACGTCCCGTGAGAGATGCGCTCTCACCTCACAATTTTACGCTTATGACTTTTACTTTCTGCGATTGGCATCCTTATGATTTCAAGAACTTACCAAAAGTAATGACCAAATGATCCAACGCTTCATTCTAGCGATGTGGTTAGGAAATGTGAACAACGTATATCCAGCCTGTACGACAATAAGAAAAATAAAATTTAGAAAGATCCTGACTGGCATGGATGGTCTGCCCTTTCTATCAGGGAGCTTAAGAAACGAGGACGGCAACGACAAAGACGACACAGAACAAAAGGCTTAATTAACGAGCAAAAACAATCGCTTTACAGGTGCGTTTTAAAGTGTTGTAAATTTCTTTGCCGTCATCTGCAAAACAACAACGTGAAATGGCCAAAGTTTAGGTTATATCGAGAACGTGAGCGTATGACGGAAAAATCTTCTTTCTTTTTCCATACTTTGACACCGTTCATAGTAACTTACTTCCTGGAGAGTCTCCCAGCATTTTCAAAGTTAAACAAATTGGAATGATTGCGAAAAGAGTTACAAAAACGAGAAGTTAATCAAATGAAGAATGATCCTCGCAGTTTTAAATGACGCTCTAGCTGACGTGGCTGTTGTCGTTGCTTAATAAGCTCCCAATGACCAGGGATTGCTTGAGAAGTTCGCGTGTGGCGAGGGGTTTGATCTATCAAAAGCACAATACGAAAAAACGTCTCTTCAGCAAACCAGAACTCAGCTCTCAACAGTACTTTGGAGTTGCTCTTAACACCGTGCATGGCTCAATAATCTCAGGCGTCTCTCCTTCG
Organism: Galaxea fascicularis; assembly: GCA_948470475.1. Classification (NCBI taxonomy): domain Eukaryota; kingdom Metazoa; phylum Cnidaria; class Anthozoa; order Scleractinia; family Euphylliidae; genus Galaxea; species Galaxea fascicularis. Next base: position 43,881,888 of record OX419335.1, on the reverse strand, counting down.
GTGCCCTCCCCCCTTCCCCCTTTTGTTTTTTCCATTCTTTTCTTGAAATATGCTGGCGCCGGGAGATGAACCAGTTTCCTTACTACATGCACTTGAATGCCAATCAAACCTGTACTCCAAGAAACACTAGGAACGCAGATGTCAGTGTACCCAAAGCACCTTCAGGGTCGTATGGCACTTCAGTTTTATAGGTTTTCTGCGACAAAAATGAGAAAAACTGTCAAATAGGCCACTCAGATTTACGAAGGGTTGACATCGCTGAATATAGCGAACAGCAGCTTGTTTCCTGCATGTAGCCCGACGAAATGTGCATGTTACAAAAACAGATACTTTGAGATCATCAAATTAAAACAGTGAGCTCGAAAGAAATCACAAAGTCAGTTCAGTTCAGTTCAGTTCAGTTTATTTGCTTTTACAAATTATAGCACCAAATTACATTTAATTATCATACATTAAGCAGGCAGTCCAGGAAGCTATATTGCTTATTTAAAGGACTGCCTTAAGAAAAGGAGGAAAAGTCCCACAAAGTAAACAAACAAAGCATACAATGTTTTATCGCACCTTGCAGGTTGGATTCCTGTAGATATGGTTTGAGCCAAACAAGTGTCTATCTACGTACCCAGCGGTTCCTCCCGTACAGTTGTAATAATTAATATCAGCTAAGCCACCAGGACCAATGTAGCCTCTGCAACAAACATCGAAGTGCTTAATAAACCAGCCAAAACATATTCACCAGTATACTATACATAACTGTATGAATACGGCTTTTCAAACAGGGGTTCCAAAAAGAAAAAGAGTAGCAGGAGGATATTCAGAAGTACCCGGAGGACTACTGCGCTGCGATAGCAGCACAGTGTGGCGGAGCCGAGGTTTATGCCGAAGTATCCGGCGCAAACGCTTAAAGTAGCCAGTGATTTGCGTCGGGCGCCGGCAACTTTTGAAAACCCTGTTCAAACCTTGTTTCAATAGTCGAACCTGTATTAAACGGTCACCCTCGGGGAATGGCAAAGTGACCGACCGCTTAATACAGGTTGCACAGAATACACGTGAACCATCCCTTGCACACAATTACAATCTCAGATCTGGAGTTAGCCGTATCACGCGTCATTCTTGTAGAACTAAGCGCACTCAAGAGTTTGTCACTTATAAGTTCACCGACTGACTTGTACTGATTTATTCATGATATAGTTTTAGTAATTATATCTTAGTATAATTTATTGTATTTATATTCTAGTATTATATAATATTGTACATAGCTCAGTAATTCAGCCTTATATTGTGTATATTACTGCAATGAGTTTTTAATGAACTATCCTTAAAAAAAAAGTAAAAAAAGTAAACAAGGCAGGCGCCATTTCATATTAGATTAATCACCTATTATAAAATGAACAGTGTGACACAAAGGCGTTTCCAAAATAAGTTGCTAGGTTAAAAAACTGCAATAATGGAGAACATTGTATAAAGCAGACCTATAAAACAGTAACGCCAAGTTATTTTCTTTTCCATATTGACCGTTTAATATAGAAACCGTTTGTTGGGACTTAGTAGAGGGTGAGCGCAACCGCTTACAATCTTTTTTCTTATAAGATTATTGTTTTTCCGGCTCAGGCTGAATATTGTTTTTTTTTTTTACTGATTTTGGGTTGAAAATATTATTGTGTTGAATCTTCGTTTCCTATGATGGCTTTGATGGCGTTGAAGTAACTTTGGAGCCAGACTACAGCCAATAAAGACCACTAAAGCCTGATATGACATACCTGACATCTTACAGAAATAATTATTATTAGCATCGAACATACGACTAGTACTCGTGCTGTTTCTGTTTTTGGCTAGTTTTGCCAAAGTGAAGAATTCTATATGGTTTAGTTAAAACATATAATGGTATTGTATTGTATTCGCACCACACAAAATTACATTCTTTTCCAAATCTCAGCCTCGGGTTTATTCTTAAAATTTCACAAATTTCTGCTTCAATACTCTTGTAAAAATTTAATGTATTCCTCTGAAAAAAAGAGTATCAGAGGAGACCACGGTTAAGAGACCACTTACAACAATAAGTCAAAACCATTCAGAGAATTCACGCCTTTTGCCGATGACCGCTTAATAGAGGGTGACTGCTTCATACAGTGCCGCTTAATACAGGTTCGACTGTAATTAATTAAATTTGTTTGCACTGTATCCGGTAAGCAAGAAGAAAGAGGCAATGCTATGGGAGGTTGATCGGTCACACTCATACGCAAATCTACATTTGTTGTATAGGTCCCTAATACCATGGACATAACATAAACAACGTCAACACTCACCGTGGACAACCAGGCATTTGAAGAGCAAATGTGACAATGATATAGATAGCTAAAACACCTAACATCACAAGCCACTGGCTCCAGAGAGCGACAACATCTCTGATAGGATTCCACCATGCGCCCACAGGCTAAGCATAAAAACATCACATACATTGTATGTAAAGGACTAATACTGAAATTGGATACACTGTATCATAAAGTACAGCTGTGCATGTATTTTCATTACACTTTATGTACCATAATTATTACATTTGCGTTTCTACCAAAAGACCCGTTTTATAGTTTTTCTTTCAATTACCTGGCCATCAACATTAAAATGAAGCCTAGCTACACTGTACATGCATTTAAGCAGTGTAGATGAAGCCATCTCTACATCAAGTCAAAAAAAAAAAAATTATTTCCTCACATTTTCATTTTAAAAGATTTGACCAAAGTGTAATATAAAAGTGAGCACCACAAGCAAGCAGCCTCTGCATGTTAAGAATCGCACATCACTACCCCATTTTTTGCATCCAGAGTTGCATTGCATCACCCATACAGCTGCAATGCAATACCACTACTTGTACAGCGTGCATGTAGCTTGGATAACAGAAATTTACCAAGACAGAGTCCATCCCAGGATTAATAACCAGTTGCAGCATGGCAACAATAAAGTAGCAGGCTGCAAATCTCTGAAGAACTCCTGGAATTCTGTAGTTAGCCAAGTCTGCCACTGAGTATGCAGAAGGGCAAAGGAAAGAAAAAATATACATATCAGTGTATTTTTACTGCTCTTGGTTAAAAAATTCTTGGTGAACTCAGAAATGTGAAAAAAATATAATACATGTAACTTGAGATGATCAATGCATGGATAGTAAAGTCATTTTATAATCCATGATCAATGTAAAAACAAAATTTACAGATCAATTCACATATCAACAGGCAGATATTTTCTTGGGATACAAGTGTAGTTTCTATATTCATATCATTAATAATAACAACAAAATATTTATTTATACCATGCAAACTCAAGTACAGTAAGTTTCCAAATGCCTAAAATTTCCAAATGCACCTAGTTACAATTCTAAATCTTTCCAATTCTCAAATCAAATCAACTGGAGTACCAGGAGAAAAACCTCTCACGGCAGAGTAGAGAACCAACAAACAAATTAGGACTGTTAAAATAAATACAACTGGTCATGATATGGCTGAGAGAAAAGAAGTTACAAAGTACGAACTGCTCCATGTATGGTTAAATAGAGAAACAATCACTACAGATACTTTAAGTCCTCTGATCAGTTCTTTGTAATTGGCACTGACTGAAGAAGCAGACATAAATGCCAAAACATGTATGCAGTAAAATTAAAAATTGATGTATTAAACTTGAAGAATACTTTGTGAGTTATTCATAATCATTATTATCATTTATAACTAAAATAACTGCTACAGCATTGATAAAAAGTATTAAAAGTACAGTTAGTATATTAAGTACCTATTAAGTGCTAACAGACTGAAACTTACAGTTGCTTACTAGGAGACCCAGACCAAAAAGAATGATAGTCCGTCGTATTATCTTGAGAAATATTGTGATTGGTCTCATCTGCTGCTGTCTCAGTGACCGAAAAGAGATGACAATCGAAAGACCCATGATCCACATGAACCTAAGGTGCAAACACAGAATTCAATGGCTGACATCTCATGTACTTTATGGCCGGTAAAATCAACGTTTTTTTCCACCTACAAAATATCACTGTAAAAAAGCTTTGTCACTTTAAACATACCATGGAAATACAAGGTCAGCTACTGTTAGTCCTGGAGAACAAGAGAAAAAGGAAAAGAATCAATTTAAAAAAATTCAGAAGCCATTTGAAATAACATTAATATTATTGACTGAATAAAGAGAGAATGGCTTACACTAACTAAAGATGGTTCAGTGACTGACTGACTGACTGACTGACTGACTGACTGACTGACTGACTGACTGACTGACTGACTGACTGACAGACTGACTGACTGACTGACCAACAGACCAACCAACATACAGACTGACTTTCTAAGTACATGACTGTACACTGTAAGCAGTGCTGGAAACAACAGTCGGTCACTAGACATTGTCTGACCAAATTTTGAAAATGTCCAACCAATTTCACATTATAATTGAACATGATGTCTGAACAAATTCAAATTATGTTGTGCTAATTAATGTCACGTCAAATTGGTAAAATGTCTGACCTAAACAAAGATATGAAAGGATGAATGTCATGTTATGGAAGAAAAATTATTTCCAGTACTGTGTGACTGATGTACTCACTGAATGACCAAACCCAAGACTGACAAGCTGACTAGCTACCAACAGTGTACACTGTACAGTGTATGATATGGGATACCTTGCCTGCACTGGCACACTAATTTGATTGATTGTCACCCACCATTCCATCTGGCATGCTTGAAGAAATAGTATCCACCTCCTCCATAATTCACAAAGATCATTATGGTCAAAGCAATCCTACCACAGGGAAGAAAACACTCAAATCAACAAGGAGCAATGAAAGTGCAGGTGTGAGAGCACTCGTCTCCCACCAATGTGGTCCAGGTTCAAGTCCCATTCTTGGGGTCATGCAGTATTGTGGATTGAGTTTGTAGTTGGTCCTCATTCTTGCTCTGTGAGGTTTTCTCCTGGGTACTTAGGATTTCCCCTCTCCTCAATAACCAGCATTTCCAAATTCCAATTCAATCCAGAATTCCTGATTGCCACAGGTTTGTTAGTGATAATGACTGTTAAGTGTCACCCCTCCTTAACCAAAATTGATTTGATTTGATTTGAACAAGTGAGGTTGAATCAATGAGTTTTTGTGTCACAAGGTAAAAAATGACATGTTAAGGTTTGCCACTACCATAATTATCCGCTGCTATATTAATTACTGCCATGGTGCACAAAAATGACTGTGGACGACTTTTCCTGAAAACAAAAATGAATGATACATGTATCGTTCTCCTACATCTCAAGGAATGCTTTGGCATGAGTAAAGGTCATTAAGTTGGCATTTCTATGAAGTTTAGGCCAGAAACCAGCAAACCCTCATGGCAGTGCCCCTTTCAAATAAGAAGTACTAACCCACGAAAAGTATCAAGTGACTTGAGTCTTTGCTTCTTTGGCTTTTCTGGCTGCACAGCAAAAAAGAAAAAGAAAAAAAAATTATTGGATCAAGAGATTTGCTAAAGCAAAGACATGCAAAAAAATATAAAGCATTATTTACTAAAATTAATGTTATTTTAAACTTGCTCTGATTCATGGACTGCCATGGTTGTTAAAGAACAATTAAGATCACAACAATTTTTATCAAGAAAAATCATCAACTAGAAAAGCCAAGTAATGACGTCACATAACCAACCATCTGATCTGGGTCATGTGCACGTTCATCCACAGAACCACTGAAATTAGGTGTGCCCAGATCCTGAAAGACAACAGAAACAAAGTAACATTCAGTTATGCAATGTGTGTTACCCCCACAAACTTCACAGTGGTGGTGCCTGAATATCAGCAGTACTTACAGCATTTATAAGACTTTCTGTGTCTTGAAAAAATTTCCAGTTGACAAAGACATTGTACTTCCTATAATTATGTATGAATAAAAGGCACCACATATAGTAAGTGATGTATAATTGTTAAAAATGCAATTTTACTTACAACATAATTTATTTAATAATTTCAAATTCTACTTGAGTTTGGTTTATAGTTCAAACAAGCTTGAATTTGTTACTATGCAAAATAGCACAGTGGTATTTTGCATATAAAACAATTAGAATTAGGTTATGTGTGCTCTCACATTGAATGCGTTGTAGCCAAAGCCAACCGGATGTTGGGTTTTCTCCGTCGGAATTGTACTGACATTGGGACCAATAGCAAAAGAACGCTATTATCTTTCTTTTGTGCGTTCCCACTTACATATATACAGTAGGCTATGCTAGAGAGGTTTGGGTCACATCATTTGCGTATTCTAGACGGTGTTCAACGGTGGGCAACTCGTTTCATTTTAAACTGTAGTTATAAAGTGTGGGAAAGACCCGACTATAAGTCCCGCTTAAAAATGCTAAAATTGTTACCATTATGTTATTGGCACGAATATCGTGATATCTGCTTTTTCTATAAGTATAAGAATATAGTTATGGGGTTGACCTCGCTGGGAGTTCAAGTTCGTACGTTAGTCCCTCATTTTTAGTGTTTCTTTTTTGTAATGTCATTTTCACTAAATGGAAGCTACTATTAAATTAAATTAAATTAAATTAAAGAATTTAATTATTAAGTACATGTATACTGGACAATGTTCTTACTGTTTGGAGCTCAATCTCACCTTAACATGTAGAGCAACAGAGTCCACAAAAAGGCGACTCCCAAAATGCAAAGAAAGGCATAGAGCAAGGCTATAAATAATTACAATTCAAGTGAAAGATTAGTGCACGCTATAAGAATGTTCTTTAAAACTTACATGTACATGTAATTCAACTGAATACAAATACACATACTAATTACATATATTATACAATGGACATCAAGTGTAAACCTCATGTATAGGGATGGGTTGTGATATCTCATCGAGAGAGATTTTCATGATGCTACATGTATCAAGGTATGCTATGACTGGCTGAGTGAAGATATCCCATCAGTGTTTTGGTGTGGTGAGAACTTTATGATACATGTACATGTAGATCATACTATGATCTGCAAATGTGGGAGATTCATTAAATGCAGTGCCTGATCACACTTCCCAGGATTATGAAGTTGATAAAATGCCAGCAAATACATGTACATGATTGTATTGCACTCACTGTCAGAAATTTTGTACTCACGCATAAATGGATTATCTGGCTCAGCATCTCCTTTTGTTATCACACAAGTGATATTTTTTTGTCCTCGAATGGAATGGACCTTGTAGAGGTATAAGCCATGTTCTTCAAACTTGTATTGTTTAGTTCTGCAAGAAAAAACTTATTCAGGCCTGTGCTCTACTGTAGCAGTACATGTATGTTAAGCTTGAGGCTAGAGTTACCAGTTGCCCTTAAATTTGCTTTTGCACAACCGGGAAATATTAGTTTTTGCACCAAACTATATTCTGGGCACCCTGGATTTCAAGGGTTTACGATTTTGACAACCAACTACTTTTCTTAGAGTGTAGTCTTGTTATTCAGTAAATTACTAACAACTACTAAGGCTTCAAGTATTCAACTTAAGCTTCATGGATAACTTGACTCCTGTGGTCCTTAATGCCAGTACAGTATACTTTCTACATGTAAACATTCGCTGCAAAAGTCCCAACTACTGGAGTTCAGGTTGTTGCTTGGCAACCAATCACTTAATCTGCAGCTCATCCACAGCTAGTTTCACAAATTCCTTACATACCGATAATGCCAGAGAGTAATAATATTGAGCATGAGCAAATTGTGACGATATTTCGTATTGTTTTGTTTAGGCTGGCTGAAAAAAGGTCTTGTCCCAAATCTCTGGTTCTTGTCACGGCCAACAATGGCAGCAAAGATAGCACAGTAAAGTACACCAGCATTAACTATATATAAGTACAGTTGTACTAATTTAAACAAAATATTTAAACTTACTTGCATGTATAATTTCCTTGTGAGTTGTTGAGGGCCAGTTTAAAAGCATAATTTGTTTCTACTGTTAGATTGAACTCTGCTTTATTCCCTAGACCTGGCTTCAAAACCTGTAGATCACACTGTCCAATAGCGAGAAACATAACAATTAACATCAAACATTGACCCACTATAGAATGAAGTCTAACTGACTGGCAGCTCTCCAGAATTGCAAAGAAATCACTAAAAAATTGTTAACTTCCTTCCAAGTTCTTGAGGTAATTGATGGTGAAGTCAGAGAGGCAGGGAAAATAATGCAGATGGCAAAAATTGCAAGTCACCTGTGTAAACTGAGGACCCTGAAGGCCCATTAATTTTTTATGTGGTCCTGGGTACCCGAGACAATCCTCCTTCTCAATACATCATTACCAAGCGTTTACATGAGGATTGTGTTACTGAGACAACCTTGTCAGAGTTGACCCTACTAATTAATTAATTATTCATAATTCATCTTAAATTTACAAATCCTTGTATTTGCTCTTCTTTCCTAGTACTTTGGCACTTTTTGATTGCATAATTTATCATCAACACATCCTTGTTTGGTCCTGGTTGTGCTTAAGCACTTGTTTTTACAGACACAAACATGAAGTTAGGATGCAGAGTTCAGCAAATTCGAAGTAAACATGTAATATTGATTCGCATTTGAGTTTCTCCCTCCTGTGGCTTTTGCTGACTAATTACCTGAAATAAACTTGCATTAATTTTTTAAACCAAGAAATAAGACAAAAAATATTTTTTTAATAATAATAATAATACAGATAATAATAATAATAATAATAAGACATTTATAGAGTGCCCTTTCCCAAAGGTCCAAAGGCGCTATTTACAGAGTCAACATTAAAAAATTTAAAATTAAAGTTAGAACTACAACAGGTAAGACAAAATATATATTGTCTTACCTTTTGTAGTTAATAAAACACCAAAGTAACGTCATGAATTTAAAACAGTGCGTTTAAAAAGAAAAGTTTTCAGCTGTCTTTTAAAAATGTCCAGTGATCCAGCATCCCTAATATGCTGAGGAAGACTGTTCCTGAGAAGCAGCGCAACAACAGAAAAAGCACGATGGCCATGACTATTTGTGTTAAAAGCAGGGATGACAAGTAGAGTTTTGTTTGAAGATCTAAGATCCCCTGGTGGATGGTAGCTTTTAATAAAAACACTCTTTCTGTAAGTAATTTCACAGTTTCAATTCGGGGATGCTGTAAACAGGCAAAACGCATGAAGAAACCTATCTCTGCAAATTTTTGTGTCATACTGAGCACAGGACGAAGAGTTGAACAAAGAGGGTAGCTGGGACAGGCAGCAAATAGGTCAAGATTGTGGCAAAGCACCAATTGGAGGTAACGGGAGTAGATATTTTGAAGATTACAGGCTCAATCAAAACGGAATTGGTCTCAATCCAGCCAAATAACCTACCGTGCCTGGTCTATGTCGTCAAAGTGTGCTGAGAGTGTTAGCCACGTGACTTGTTCATGCTCTTGCCCAAATCTGAGTCTAGCCCTACCCTAAGCCCCTAGAACTTAACCTGAAGGTCAGAAAATCAACTAGGGCCCTTAAATCCCAACTCTTGCCCTGTCCTTCACTTAATCTTAGTTACTGCTATCCTCTAGTGGTGTCAGAAGCACCAGTCACGTGACCTCAATATTTTGTTAAGGTCTTTAATGTAGGTGGGGGCAAGACCATGGAGAGTCTTCAAGGTAACTGTAAGGATTTTAAATTCAATTCGGAGTTCAACTTGGGCAAAACAGTAACAACATGAGCAGCTGCATTCTGTACGCGCTGAAGCTGTTTGATCACATACTTAGGTAAACCGTATAATAGTGAGTTACAGTAGTCAAGTTTTGATGTAACCAGTGCTTGAACAAAAAGCTGGACTGCATCAAAGGTGAGATATTTTACTAATGAAGTTGATTTTATGGAGACGATAAAATGCAGATTTGCAAATTGCAGTCACCTGCGGAACCATACTCAGAGATTCGTCTAAAAGAACTCCAATGTATATTTGCTCTTGGTGAAGCCAGCACTCTCTCATCACAGACATGAATACCGGTATGTGACAACAGAGGTAGAGCACAGTGAGATGATTATCACAAGAAGCTCAGTTTTGTCTTTGTTTGGTTTCAATCTGTTCAAAAACATCCAGGTATCAATTTCTCGTACACAGGCTTCCAACCTACACTTGTTCAATTCCATATCATTGAGGGATGACGTCTCGAATGTTACATACAAGTCATGTTTTCATGTATGCATGCAGTTAATTTTCTGCCCTCTTGTCCTGGGTAGGCAACCACAGTGTTTACATGATTGAGAAAAAGTTGCCTGCTTGCCAGGGTTACCCTACAGTATCTGCCAAGGAAAGACAACTCGCCTCCCTGAGTTGTCTTGCCCACCTCATGTGAATGGTTGACAGGACCTTTCAAAGAAATAAGTAGAAAAATAGCTTACCCAGGGTAACTTGGGAAGAGGGTTGTCTCAGGTACTAGCCTGCCCGCCTGACTTCTTACTTGGAATCAAGGCAAGATTTCTGACTGTATTAACTGATCCGGTGTGTAAAGTATAGCTCCAAGACTAGACAACCTCTTTGACTGTGGAACTGACTGTTAACATGCACCTTACAGGCTGACTATTTGACTAAATGACAAACTAAGTTAGTGACTTATAAGATATATAATTTTATACTGATAACATCACTGCTAGTAGATATACATGCAACCAATCATTTCAACTGTGGCAATTAAACTATACCAACTTTGTTGTACAAATAACAAAAGCATGTTTAGTGCACAAATTGCCAAATGTACATTACTACAATTCATGTACAGTACGGTGTATATTTCATAACAACTGAACAACAAAGAAATCAGCTAACAATTTTTTAAACTATCAAATGAATATACATGTAGTAAAGTTTTAAATTGATAAATATGCAATGATAGGTAATGATCATGATAGAGTGGTTTGTAACTGAGTACCAAGAGCAGCTACAACAGCCAATCACAGGAGATGAAGACAGCTCATTGAACCAATCAGACTTTAAAGTAATTACATGAAACAAGCACCAAACACAGGAAAATGCACACATGCAGCTAGTGATTGGTTTTGGTTTTGCTTCTCATTGTCTGAGAAAGTGGGGCAAGTTCGGTCAGCCAATCACAGACTGGAGTGAAGTAAAAACAAAGCAAACACAATTACAAAGTTATCATATATTAATGATGATGATAATGATAGTTTAACAGGTAACCAATGTCACAGAGTACCAATAGCAGCTACAGGTGTAGTGGTGCCCTGTGACACACACACACAAGTAACTTTAATGTAATAATGTTAAATGAAAATCTTCTGATTGGTTGATGAAAAACCACTGTTATTATTGGTTGTCTGTTATTAATTAGGGCTTCAGATTATTAGCTAAGCTGTGATTGGCACCTTTCATTCCATCTTGTGTTATCAAAATTAATGTCCTCAGTTCTACTGTTACCAACTAAGTAAACGTAATAAGTTGTTTCTAAGAATGCATGTGGTACTCGTTATTTCAAACAGTTTTGTTTTCTTGGAGGATTGTCAAGTATAAACCAAATTCCAAGTTTGTACCTTCTGGCAGTTGGTAGAGATACCAAGCAATTTGAAAGGTGATTTATCTTGCACATGAGGGATGGCCAGGTGAACTGAGAGGATGGCTGTATCCATTGGCAGATTGTCCACATCAAGTGTTTCATTATGAGTATGTTTACTGCCAACACCTTTATAAAAATGAACAAAGAGGATTATAAAAAATTCCACCAAAACAAACACTATCTGCTCTCAACCAAATTTTCATTAAGTGGAACCCTGCAATTTGGTCATCTACTACCTCATTACTAATTGGCCAGTTTTTCTCATCCCTGTGAAACATCCTAATTTTCTGTAACAAAATGCTGTTATATAATCTGGCTACCAGCCTGTTAATGCATGCTGTTGTAGCCAAAAATTAAATTCAGGTAAAAATATTTTAACCTTCAGCTGTACGTGTAGGTTGAAAATCTGTTTCCATTGACAAAACTACATGTATATACATGTACTTTAGGAATTGAGATTCAATCTAGGTTTTAAAAAAAATTTAATTTTTACACTTCTTTTTTATTCCTCATTAATGTAGCCACTCACACCAAATTGTGCATTATAAATTAAGGGACAGACAAGAAGCAAATCTTAAGCTAATTGTTCTTAATTGGCAATGTCTGTCCTAGCCTCCTATGCAGACATTCTTTTGGGGAGGAAAGATTGCATGACAGGCCAAAAGAATGTCTGCTTAGGAGGCTGTCTGTCCAGGTAGCACTATGATGAAATGTCAATTTTGTCATACAGTGTAATTATTAGTCATATGAAACTACAGTACCACATTATGTACAATGATGATCAAAATTAGCCACTTACTTCACCAGCACAGTGAAAATGTTTGGTCTTGTCTATATTATTTTCATATTGAGTAACAAAACATCTGTTATCACTCCTGGGGCTATCTCTCAAAGCTCCTGGTAATTACTGGGCCAGTGTTAAGCAGTTTTGTTTTCCATTCCAGATGGGAGTTTCAACAGTTTTGAAAATTATATATTAAAGTTATTAGCTAAAGAGACAAAATGGAGGTTATCTCATTAGAGGTCAGAAAACAGTGTACTTTTATTGAGATTTTGAGTTCAATAATTATGGTTTGTGGGCCAATTAAGTTACCGGGACTTTTGAGAAACAGCCCCTAAACACTGCAGCACCACAGATTCATTAAAAGAAACTAACTCTATATTCATTATGAGGTCACAATCACGATAGATTTTCTTTGAAACTTTGCAAGGTGGTTGCCAACGTCAAAAACATCAAAGAAATGCAATAAAAAGAGAGGGTTCCCATGTCTGTTTTCATGCTTTGAGGCTTTAGTTTATACCTACTTTGGTACATTGTTAGCACAGTTTAAGTTGATATATGTAGCTGAAAGTGGCCTGAGACTCTATAATTTACAAAAACGAGATAGAAACAATGGGATTAAGGTTTTTGTCAAAAGCACATCATGGTCGAAATTTAACCTCTCGAAGGTGAAGAAAAAATGAAATAATGAAAGATTAGTCGTGTTTTTTGCATCTGTGCTTTACCACTGAAGTTTCAATAGCCTCATAAAGGAGATCTTCTGTCCAAAATAAAAAATGGGCAATAAAAAATTCTTCAAATCTGAATATGTCATGGAGAATTGCATTTTCTTCCAATATGAGAAATAAAAAGCATAGGTCCCCATACTTGTTTGGGAGAAAATCGCCATTTTCCTATTTCTAGGAGATTCACTATTTCTAGGAGATTCACTCCTTCACAGGGTCCGAAATTAACTTTTTTCTAAGGGAGCCAATTGGCGACTAACCTAAAAATTTTGGTCGCCAAATGGAAGGGTTTGGTCGCCAAAGACAAGTGTTAGTTTTTTTGGTTTGGTTGTATTAATTTTTCATTTTACTCCAGTAGTTTTAATTTATGTTAATTTGTAGTAAAAGCAAAAAATTTAAACTTTCTTTCACTATAATTAAACAAAATGTTTCCATTTAACACAATATTATTACATACAGCTATTATTGCTCGAACCAGTCCCCCACCTAAGTCAGTGGCCATGATAAAAACTATACTGAAAAACTAATTGAGTTGATTATTGACCAATACAATCGCAATGGCATTTACTCTGTTTACTGGTATTTAGGTAAAGTATGAAAAGATTTAAATTAAGCGCGCTTGTTTCGGCTGACGCTTTATTCGTCACGACTCGTCACGTTTTTGCCCGCGATATCAGAATTGCAGAAAGTCGCTGAAACAATATAGCGCCGGGTAATTATGGCGATCGCTTTGTTTTACTACAATTCTCCACGGCAGCTTTATGTTTTCTTAAAAAAAAAGCCCATTTACCTTGGAATTCCAAATGCCGAGGGTACAAAAGGTTAGTTGCCTGCTGGCGACCAGTTCTAAATTTCTGGTCGCCAACGCTCAATTTTTGGTCGCATTGGCGACCAGTCAGTCGCAATGTCGGACCCTGCTTCAGAGAACTGCAAAGTTTTCAACATGCATGCACTCGTGCACATGCTGCTGACACAAGAAATTATGCGTAGTAAGGATGCGCAATGCAATTCAGAGGAATTACCTTAATTAGCCAGACCTGCAAATTTCAGGTGTGCTCTGCTGGTGGGAAATTGCCCACAAGTGAGAGTACAGTGCAATGAAAGTGTAGGTCTTGAGAAAATCCAGAAAAATTCAGTAGCAATGGATTAATATACATCTAAAATTGCGCAACTAACACTTGCCCTTGCCAAAAATCTGACGTGGGAAAAGAATAGTGATTTTTTTTCTCGTAATCTGTCGCTGAAACCCTGAGGCGCGCAATTATTTTGCAGTCAGTGACAAGTCACATGATTTTGCATTGAGAGATTTGGATTGTTGCACGCACGAGGCGAAACAATTTTTACGACATACTAGAGCTTCCTTTCTGATTCTGCGATTCTGTCCCTCGTGGTTGAGCGAGGACGTAAAATTCATTATGGTTCAGGAGACAACTCTCAAAGCGACATATTCTTAGACGTGTAAACTTGTGAGCAGTTTGCAATGTTCCTTCGATTTCAAGTGGAGCCTTGTCGCGGAGCAATCCTGTGTACAACGGAAGCCACCACTAAGCTTCTTTAACAAACCGTTCCAAAACAACGGATCTGTGAATTTTAACTGAAATGAACCGAGACTTACCTAATCTTTGGGTAGAAAGTGCTACCAAGATGACAAATATAACAGAAAACGCCATGAACACTCCGTTGTCATCCGCACGAAGTTCCATTGAAGACAAACATGGCCGAAAGAGACTGGTACGGTTTTGAAACGGAAGTCAAATGTACGGAAAGGACTTCCAAATGGGAGGTTGGTGGACTGAAAAATGGTAACTTTCGCGAGTGGGAACCCAAACTCGCTTGAGATACGCTCTAACGGCTTTTTTTTCTGCTCAGACTTGGCGGGAAATGGTTTAAATCAGTGAAGAGCGTTTCACATCCCATTGCAGAACCACCAAAGGTATTTCGATTGCGGCTTCGATTCTCGGTGCAGGTTCCAAAAAAACGAAGAGTTCTTTCTTTCTTTCTTTCTTTCTTATAATATAAAAGATTTAAAAACATTTCCATAATCAAGGTATAAATGTTAGAATTACTCTAGGATAGGAGTGATTTTGGGAAGTTTACTCTAGTATAGGGTAGCAAAATTCAGCTGAACTAGCTCTGGTATAGGCGCTAATGGCCGGGTCGATAGCTCGTGCTACAGCAAGTTGTTAGAATAAAGTCCTGAAAAGTAGGGAGTCGGCCAGATTTTCTTCTAACAACAAACTTAACAAAGCAAAAAAGACTATCCCCTATGTCATATGGTTTTTCAGTATCATAATGAATGCATTTTTATTGTTTTTAGGAGTGTCTACTTTTGAAGCCATCCAAATTGCCTCTTTTGGGAAATTTATTCCACATTGATACATAATAATAATGTTGACCCAGCGTAGGCAAATGACAGATAGCCCAATGTCTGAACACTCGATCGAGGCACATTAAAAAAAGTAAGGTATTTTGATCGTAATGCGCTTCGGGGAGATCTATTTTTCCTAATAAGATCTGAGATGTATCGTGGCCCATAACGTGCCTATGGCAAAGATTCCAACCCTCCCGTTTCGGCCAGTTTTGGTGATCGTTTCCGGCCTCCAGTTTTCACTCAATAATCTCCCATTTTGTAGTTATTTTTGGCATGCGGAACTCGACAAGTGACCAATGAAGGTGAATTAAACAAGGCGTAATTTAATCAAATTTAGGATCTAAGCACACGCGTCTTGCAGCAGCATAAATAATTTTTTTGTAGGTGATTAATTGATTTTGAGCCTGGTAGGGGAAACTCCCATATATGGGCTTTATAGGTATGTGCCGCGGGATAGGGTATAGTCTTTGAAGTTAAAAAATTCTTAAATAGGGTATCATTTTTGTCTGTGTTGGCACAGTGTTCCGAGTGGCCATCCCGTGATGAAGTATCAGCATTGCACGTTTTTTCCTTTCTTTCTTTTGTTTCACTTTAGGATAAATGTTTGCATAACATCTGTGTATCTTACATGTCAGGGGTCAAGCTCAGATATCACATGTTTTCGCGTCTATTCTCTTGTTTCAGCTTGGCTGCACTTTTGGCTGTAACATCTGAAGACAATCAGTAATACCCAGGGTACAAGACGCCAGCATGACCATCCAAAGTTTCTGTGTCTATGTTTTGTTGTTAGGAATATTTGGTAAGTGCATGCATGGTTACAACTTGAGAATACTAGCATAACCCTGCTTATAAAAGCACATGGGTGACTTAAGCCTCTCGGCAGTAGACTGAACAGGAAGACACACTAGTCAATGGGTTATGACCGACGGTCCTCGCTGTGTTACAAATATGACTCTTTCTCTGTGCTCGAGTGAATGCTTACAAGGAAAAGCCAACCCCTTTGTAAAATTAGCAACTCATTGAAATGAAACTGTGAATGCAGTTTTGATCACGTTAAAGCGAGGTGCAGCAATGGACAGATTATTGACATGAAAGATTTTGTTAACAGATAATCGTGTTTTGTTTAGCGTCTGTGCTAAATATTCCCCAGTTTGAACAATCTCTGACATTAATCGACCTGAAGCGCTAGTATCGATAGTTCGAATTCACTGACAGCGTTGAAAACCTTGGATGTCCGTTACCCTGGAGATTCAGAAATCATAGTTTATTAATTTGTGTTTTCAGGAACTAAGTATTTACATATCTATCAAAGTTGACTGTAAATTAGCCTAAACAAACATAAGGAGTCTGGTGGGAATCCATACCAGTTTATCCCGCAGGAAATTTCAATGACTAAAACCTTTGAGCGATGTTTTACTCCCTTTTCGTAGCGTTGTGGAAATTTCGTATTAGTTTTTGTGCTCCAAATTGAATTGCCGCTGATGAAATAAAATATGATACGTTTAATTCTCTATTTTAATTTTATGCGAGTCAAAACTGATTAATGCAAAGAGACGCACGAGTACTGAAGATTTGTTTTGTTGCACAACTGATTCCCGCATGACTTTTCCGAAGTCAGAAAATAAAAAGTGATGAATATAAGTTTTAAATCCCGGATACGGATGGTCTCAAATATTCGTCTCAGCAAAACTTCTTCGGATGGCGTCAAAAGCTGTCAGAAATTAAAAACTGTCTCAAACACAACACTCTTTCAGCAGTTTTTATTTGTCCCAGTTCTTTTATTATTTTGTTTTGCGGAGAGAAAAGAAACGTCTTGAAGCTCAGTCTTTCACAATATGGGAAATCTTTAATTTTGTTCTTCAGTAGCATTTTGCAATAATGTGTGGGTTCAAGTGAGGCCTGTAACTGTGTTGCCGGCTTCTTTTCCGAGTTTTTGCCGATCCACGGCATCATAAAAGGTAAGAAAAATATTCAGCGTAAAGCTTACATACGAAATGATGTAAAATAAAATGAAAGAAAAGTGTAACGTTGCGTAAAAAATGCGTAAAAAAGTGAAACTGTATAAACTAAAATGTGAATAATTTAAGGCACATATAAAACGATCTAATAAAAGAGTATCATTTCTTTGGCGCGTGTGTGCGTGTGTGTGTGCGCGCACTAATTATGAAGGGAATCTGAAAAGAATCCACTGTAACCTTGCGATCTCTTCTTTGTAACAGGTTTTAAAGTTCATGGTGACTCATCAGAGTTTTGCCCGCATAAACAAGAGAGGTTTAATGGCAAGCTGAAAATGGACACAGCATTTGTGAACATCACCTCCACTCTCAAACACCCAGTTAGCGTATTAGGAATTTCTTCCAACTGTTACAAGGTGCATATCGTGATGAACACTACTTAAGTTGTAGGGAAAATACGATGTGATGATCACCTGATTTACTTCAGATTTACATGGAACATCGCAATTACGATCACGATCACGATCACGATAATGATAATGACAATGATCACTGGGCATACGGTTCAGATTCGGTCACCAAGACTGTGAATTGGGATAATTTGTAATGGTTTATTCATAGCATAATTTTTGAAATACATGGCTCTTCATCTGTGGAAAGCTAAAAACTGGAATAAAATATAAAAAATAAATATAAAGATGGAAATATGTGCTTGTAAGAAGCAATAGATCTGAGGGAAAAGTCTTAAAATTATGGCCTCCTACGCAGACCTTCTTTTGGCTCGTCACGCAATCTTTCTCCCTCGTTGATCGGAGAGGAAAGTAATAATCAAATCTTAGAAGTGCGTTCGAAGGCAAGATTTCCGCACAGCTCGACTGATAGATTAATTCTGTATACACCCTATTCAAGTTTGCTGTTTTTAACTCAAAACTCAATAACTTTTCGAGGTCAGTGTGTCTCATATCCAGTTTGATTTGAGCAGGTTTGGTATGCCAGTGAATGTCAGTGATGTCTGTACAATTAATTTAGGGGCTGAGGAGAAATCCTTCTCAAAAAGTTGTCTAAAAAGTGATGTCTTTTTACGGATGTTGATTGAAACTCGCTTGCGTATCTTATGACAACCACTTCTGCCAGCAGGATCTTTTGAACAAAACTAGTGATGACAATGCACATATAATAAAATTTATAAGGCGCACCATCCTAGCTATGCTTAATCTCTATCCCAGGCTCTCTCCACTGCCAATAATGAGGTAATGATGTCATTCGCCCCTGCAAAATTAATCATCTGAAGTGCGTTCTCCTACGTCCAACGCAATTGTGGCATACATGCCGTACAAGTGAGAGAAATCGTTGTATATTATGAAACCGGCTGTTAAATATAACAAGCACAGGAAAACTTGGTTTTGACATTTTGATTGGTTTGATGACCCACATTTTTGGTTTTATTTTCCAGTGCCCTCTTCAAGTACTGGAAGCTGGAGTCGTGAACAACACATTTGTCATTGTTAAAACGCACTACAGTTTTATCCTGACTGTAAGAAATGGATCTCGAGAATTATGCAGGTTTGTACGTGAGCATAAAAAGTCAATCAGATGACTACATACAGTCACACAAACATCAACTTTAATTTACTTCGAATTTACAGCGTAGCCTGTTGGCTGCTTTAGGAGACAGGATGGCCGTGTGGTTAAGGGCCCTAGATTTCAATGCGGTGACCCGGGTTCAAATCCCGCTCTGGCTACGAGCTGGTGTTGTTCTGGGTAAGCGCCTGGTTCAACCTCTCGGTCATCCTTGTAAATAGCCAACTTGGCCTCCTGCCAGTTAGGATTCTTATCATATTATGTTTATTTGAATCTTTGTTTCTTGGAATTTAGGTGGAGTGCCTGTAAAGTAGCTGATTAGCTAAGTGTACTTTCACTATAAACATGGTATTTTGTTTGGCTAATATCTTCCTGAGGAAAAAAAAAGTTAAAACGTACGTTAAAATATACTTTAATATAAACAATAAAATGTTAAATTAATGTGCCCTTAATGTTATATTGATATGGCGTTAAAATTATGTCGCTTTAGTTTCTGTTAAACAGACTCAGACTGAGCCTTGGACCTAATATAATCATCCAAAAGGGAGTTCCTTAATTGGGAGTTCCTTAATTAGCTCTTTAATACTTAAACGAGTGAAGTTCGTAAGTAGTTGACCCCGGCTTAGGTAGACTCAACCATATATTGGCCCGTACTCACCTCCATAATCCATGTTCATGTACAATAGCTTGGAATATCTTTTTGGCGAAAGAGGTTGGTACGAATTTACGGTGACAGTGAAAGGCAAGTGTAATCTGAAGGAAGTCAGGGCACCTGAAAACTCCTACATGCGTGAGTAAAACACAGCATAAGATATAGCATAATGCCACTTCTTTTGGCAGTTACCTTTCTTATAATTCTGCGTTGCTTAACAATCATACTTTACGGCCTTTTATCAAATTGGAAAGGAGCGACGAAAAGCAGCTGATGATTCCGTTTAGTGCGCCCGAAACGTTGTTTCCTTGGGGTAAAAGCACCGATGTAGCTGGCGGACGGTCTTTACCCTTAGTCGAATTAGCTGGGTTTTTTTTTTCTTTGAAATAATTTAGCCCTGTAAAAATAAAATTTGAACGTAACGGGGTTGCTGTATAGAAAGAGGAACTTGCTGTACAGTATAATGCGGTCGATGAGTGAACTTGTTTCAAATGTAGAAGCATAAAGCATAACGCATAATTTATTCATGTTGCTTAAAATAAAAAGGTAAAAATACATCATGAAAAGGAAACACGAAGTTAACCCTTTGACGTTTCCAGAAAATAAAAACGACAACAATACAATAAGACAAGCCTTGTAATTACAACACTCTTTCCTCGCAGCTCTATGGATTGCATTTGTTGGTCTGTGTGGCGTGGCTTTGTTATGGGTTTTACTCACATTTATTAAAAGGTACGTAACCTTATCACGTACTTTTAAAGGCGGACTACTTAAAAGATTCTAGGGCGGCGAAGACAGGCAAAAACAGTTATTGCCCCTGTGCTCATATTCTACACTGAGAAATTGAAGTACAATGTCAAGGCAGCGAATGGCCGTTTCTTTATAACCAGTGATTACTGATTCACGTTAACTTTGTACTGTTTAAAAAACGAGCAGCAGTGTTTGTAGACCCGATAAAACACGTCTGCGAGTTTTTTCAACAGCTTCAAAAAAACTTTTGTGGTAGATCTATTCATTTGTCGAATAATCGTTGGGTTTATTATCATATATTTCCGGATAGAATCGGCTGTAAAATTTAGCCGTGTCTATATCAGATTTAGCGGTGTCTATATCAAATATAAAGACACTCATTAAACATTGATTTCTTTGTATTTCCTTTATGAATTATTAATGAGTTTTTGAATTACTTTTAAAGACTGTGGAAGAAATCCTGAAGGTGCCAATTAAATGAAATCACTTTCACTTGGCTATGTTTGCCGTAACGTCAGCTTATTTTATTCAGAGTTTACTTCAGCTTACTTCCGTTATAATCACTACACCTTTGGCCAGTGGAAAGACTGTACCACTCACTATGTTCCTTATTTTTTTCTAAGTAGCTAAGAGGTTTTTTAAAGCTACCTACTGGCGTGTATAAAGGGGATAGTTTCTAAAGAAACTGTGGTGCTGCGTCGGTGGGGAAATAGTACACAAAGATTTTGGTATTATCAACATAGTTGATAAATGTAAATTGACCACCGTACAGGAATTCTAAAAGCTGACGTTTCGAGCGCTAGCCCTTCGTCAGAGCGAATCGAGGAATTATGGGTTGTGTGTAGTTTTTATAGTGGAGTAGGAG
Organism: Galaxea fascicularis; assembly: GCA_948470475.1. Classification (NCBI taxonomy): domain Eukaryota; kingdom Metazoa; phylum Cnidaria; class Anthozoa; order Scleractinia; family Euphylliidae; genus Galaxea; species Galaxea fascicularis. The sequence continues at coordinate 43,860,666 of OX419335.1, read as the reverse complement.
CTACGCTATCGGTGGTAACATGGTAACGCGACAAAAACGTTGGCATTTTTTTTAGTTAGAAGCGCATTTAAAACTAACGAGCAACCCGGCACTTTCAAATGCGCGCGCTCACGATGTAAAACTTGTCAATTCATTCTTAACA
>OX419335.1:43845524-43855524 GCA_948470475.1 Galaxea fascicularis | reverse complement strand
TTCTTCTTGTAATTGTAAAAGCTGAAAACTGTTTCGACATTTTAACAACCGAGTGTCATCCATCCATCGAGTGTCGTACATCCATGTGCAAAACATACATTCCGTGACGTTTTATTTTCCAGAGGGACGGATTTGTTTAACTATTGATGTATGTGTTCGTTTCTTCCTTTCACTTCGGGTGATGTTTGCAGTGCTATTGAAAAATAAGTCATCTTTATCAAGTGTTAACAAGGAAGATGATATAAGCATTCATTTTGTCTCATTGATCTTTAGGGCTGCTGGTTGCTGACTTGGTTTTTCCATGGTACGTGTTTTCATTGTAATAGATACAGTGAAGCAGTGTAGCTTTGAATGTATATCCGAAATTGTGGTGCACTAACTTTTAGCTTAAAAGCTAACCAAATAGACATTCGATTCAAAATCTTTCAAACAATTTCCTTCTATATGGCCATTTGATCAAACAGCCGACTTGATCAGTTGTATTTCTTAGTCACGTTGTAGCAGTACTTAGTCACGCTGTTGTACGTTGGTAAGATAACATATGACAACATGAGATAACATGAGATAAGATAAGATAAGATAACTTAAGATGAAATGAGATAACTTAAGATAAGATGAGATGAGATAAGATGAGATAAGATCAGATAAATTAAGATGAGACGAGATGAGGTAATCTCAATCCTGAGCGCCCTTTTGTTAAGACTTTCTAATTTATTTCTATTTCGAGCCCCGCAAAAGTGCCAAACTGTTGAGCAATATCTAAAATATGGAACAATGAAGGCCTTATAAAGTTTACATTTTACATCTGTCGGTACTATTTTTCGAAAACGAGAAATTACATAAATTTGATTGTTGACCTTTGTACAAATGTTTTTTACATGGGTGTTGAACTGCAAATTCTTATCAATGTTCACTCCTAAAAGGTCAATGTTGTCTTTGACCGGAATGTTAATGTCATTCACTGTAGAACTAAAGGTGTAGTTTGTGTTCCCTAAAATCATTGCTTGATACTTATCCGGATTTGTAATCATACCGTTCATACCAAACCATTGGTCAGCTTCGAGAAGCTGGCATTGAAGTTTCATTTCTAACTTCACTGGATCTTTATCCGAGGCATAAATTTGCTCATACAACAACAACAACAACCTTTATTTATGTGTCAAATCTAAAATAGCAGTTATACAACCACTAACTGGGGACACTAAATAGTACCTAAAATTTTTAAGAAATTTAAAAATAAAACAATATATATGTACAATTTAAAATCTAACCTAAGTCTTACATAGAAGGCAGTTTTCACATTTACTATCAGTCAATTTAGAAACAAGGTCTATTCTACGTATGTTACATTTAAAAGATGATATGGATGTCAGTTCTCTTACATTTCTTGGTACAATTGCCCATATTTTGGGTCCCATATATCTAAGCGAATGTTTTCCAAAAGTAACAGTATTAAATCTAGGTATACCAAAATCATTATTACGCAGTGTGTACTTAAGTTGTGGAATTTGAAAAAGGCTACATATGTAATTAGGAGATAAATTATTCTTTACCTTATACATAAGAATGGCTATATCCTGTAGTCTTCTGTTCTGCAGTGTACTTAGGTTAGCCATGTCTAATAATTTATCATAACTACTCCCCTTATCACAGTAAACTGCCCTAAGTGCCCTTTCTTGAATACGTTCCAATTTTCTAGTATCACTCGCCCTACAAAAATGCCAGACAAGATGGCTGTATGTTAAATAAGGAAGAATGGCTGCCTTAAACAACTTCAGCTTGGTGTCTGTTGGTATCATATTCCTGAGCCTCATCAGGACTCCAACACGCTGGCTACTCCTCTTACAAATGTTAGCAATGTGTTCATCAAATTGAAGCCTATTGTCTATATATACCCCAAGAAGTTTTAAACACTTGGTAGATTTAACTTCATTGTCATCAATTATAATACTATCCATATCATTATTTTTATTCCCAAGTGTCATTGTCTGATACTTGTCATAGTTCCCTTTTAAGAAATTCGATCTATACCATCTGGAGGCTAATTCGGCACTTGCTATTAACTTATCATACACTTCAGTAACATTACTGCCTGCAGCATGGAACTGGTGGTCGTCTGCATACATATTGATATTAGAATTAGAATTTACACTGTATGTCAGATCATTTTGGAACATGTTCCATATCAATGGTCCAAATGCGGAGCCCTGTGGACATCCCCTTGACCCCCTCTCCCACTCACTCACTGTGGATCCCAACTTCACCCTATTGTACCGATCAGTGAAGTAGGAGTCCAACAATTTTAGACTGTTACCCCGAATACCATAAGCCTTTAATTTAGCAAGTGTGAGTGGATAGTAGAGGGAATCAAAGGCTTTACTCATGTCCGTAGAAAGAACACCTACCACTTTATGTTCATCTAAAGATATCTTCCAATTCTCTGTCATAGCCAGTAGAGCTGTTTCGCAGCTATGATTTTTCCTGTAGGCTGTCAGTTTATCACATAATTTATCATTGAAACTATAATTAAGCTGTTTACTAAGTAACTGTTCAAAAATCTTATTTATAGTAACTTGTACAGTTATGGGCCTATAGTTCTCTTTCTCATGGGGGTCCTCTTTCTTAAATACTGGTGTCCACTCTCCTTTCTTCCACACCGCAGGCCACTCACCCAATGTTATACATGAATTGTATAGTGCTGTCAGAGGCCCTGATAGTTCTCTAGCACCCAGCTTAAATGCTTTGGGGGGGACTCCATCCCAACCAGTACTCTTTCTGGGGTTAATACTTTCCAGTGCGGTCTCCACCTCAAGTATCTCCAGATTCCGAAACTGGAAGTCTTGATGGCCTATCATATTCTCTGTGATATTCCGAACACTTGAATGAGTCACAAAGGAAGAGTCAGTAATGCTTTCTGTGTCACCAATTCCATCAGCAATGGTAGAAAAATAGTGACATAGATGATTTGCAATCTTACTTTGATCATGACTTATCGCTCCTTCAATGTTTAAGCTCAACTCATTAGTGGTACCCTTATTCCTCTTTTCACTCAAGAAGGGCATAAATGTTTTATAGAACTCACCAGGCTTACATTTCAATTTAGTAGTTTGATCTTTCCAATACTCCCTTATCGCCTTTCTCCTGAGTCTAGTGGCCTCGTTTCTTGCTTTACGTTTAGCCTCCCAATTCTCTCTGTTTTGCACCTTCAGATATTTCTTTGCTGCTCTTCTCTTAGCCCTAATGGCTTTTTTCCATTCGTTTGTCATATAAGGGACATCTTGAGTCCTCACTCTCATTTTCTTTTCCGGAAGATGCTCATCAACAATACTAGATAACAATGTTTCCAAAAAACTCGTCTTGTCATCAGCAGTATCAAAAATTTCACCTACATGCCAGGGAGCCTGCATCAGTTCGTCCTTATACTTTTCTGCGTCAAGATGTTTAAATGATCTAAATTTAACAATCTTGCCTTTTTGGGGTTTTACCTTCTCATTCAAGAACCCATATACAAGTGCATGATCACTGATCTCTGGGTTATATACTCCACAGTCACCAAACAATTGTGGTTGGTTGGTGAGAATAACATCTATCAGACTGTGTGTAGTAATTGATCCTTGCATTTGTATCCTTGTAGGTGTGGTTATCATACAGTCAAATCCCTGTTCCACTTCAAGGTCAAGCAGTAGTTTACCCTCAGTGCTATCTGGCTTAAGCCTATTCAAATTCAAGTCACCAGTCATTATAACAGTTGAGTACTGCAATCCAGCCCAGTTGGAAATATGGCTCAGTTCTTCTTCTAGCAATAGTTGATAACTTCCAGTGACTTTCTTTGGTGGCCTATAGATAGCCACGACTATTGCATTTCTTGATTTAAGGCCAATCTCTAGTGCCAGAGGCTCGATTGTTTTGTATTTCCTTTCAATGGATATCCTCTTAGATTGTATCTTGGAAGAAACAAACATGAGAACTCCACCACCTCCTTTCTTCCTATCATTCCGGTGTAAATAATAACCCGGTATGAGAAACTGACAATCTGGGTACGATCCATCAATTTTTGTCTCACTTACAGCCATAATTTGCACAGTTGATTTGAGAATAATATCCTTCAATTCCTCAAATTTATTCTGGATACTGTTTATATTTAAATGACACACCAATAAATCCTTGCCATTCTTTTGTCTGGCAGTTTGAAGTGGGTCAATCATCAGTGTAGCGTCCTCCTGTTCCAAGTCAGTCTCCACTACCTCCTCCGAAATTGCCAACGATTCAGTAATATAATTGCTCACATCATAGAATGGTAGCTGTTCCATTAAATGTCTAGAAATACACATTGGGCAGATCCAAACTTGGTTTGCAAACTGCTGCATGCGTTTGTACTCCAAAGGCTTCACACCACCACATTTAATGTGGTACTCACTTGAACATGAAGCACAGCATAATACACGATGATTACGAGCGATAGATCTTAAGCATGTGCTGCATTTATCAGGCCCTGGATTTGGTGAAATATCGCCACTGACTGCTAACCTTTCCAGCTGAAAAGTCGACTCTGAGTTCGAATATCGCTTGACCCTTGCTGCAAAGTAAGCGGTTGATGGTTTGTAAAATCCAATATGGCGGATAGCCATGTGGCGACGAATGTCGAAGAAGATCACCGAATTCACGTTAAATGAAGCGAGAGTCGGCCGAGTTTCAAAGCCATCAGATTCACTGATGACTCTGCCAGCGAAATATACATCTGGCCAGAGTAAATGTGTGCAAAATACACCAAGAAAGTACAGACTTACTGGAACTATCAAAGACACAGCCTTCGTCACCATCTTTGCGTGATTAACATCTAATCAGCGTGCTCGATAATAAAACTTATCAGAAACAAAATAAGCAATCAGGAAAACTTCCTTACACATCGTGAGCGTAGGGGCAGCTCAGCATAGGCATTGATACAAACTCCTTTCAGGAAGTAAAAGAGATCATTCATACATACGTTGAAGAAAAGGGGTCCAAGAACGGATCCCTAAGGTACCCCTTTTATAACTGGCAGCCAAGAAGAAAATTTGTCGCCTGCTTTAACTCTCTGTGATCTTCCAGACAAATAGTTTCGCAACAGAGCAACGCCGTGTTCGGCCACTCCATACGCCTTCAACTTAGCTAGAAGCAACTCGTGTGGTACACAATCAAAGGCCTTTGAAAGATCTAAAGATATCACAGCAACCAGTTCTTTATTGTCTAAGCCAGCCCTCCAATCTTCTGTTAGACGCAGCAGTGTGCTCTCACAGCTATAATTCTTGCGATATGCAGAAATGAAGTCAGACAATATGTCTTTGAAATATACCGATAATTGATCAGACAAGACTCTCTCATAGATGTTATTTAAAATGGGTGGTACCGTCACCGGTCGATAATTCTTCTTGTAAAGTTCATCTTCTTTTTTAAATAACGGTGTTACTTGGCCCATTTTCCACCTGACCGGATAACAACACGAGATGACTGAGGAATTGATGATTTTTGACACTGGAAGCGCTATAACAGGAGCAGATAATTTGAGTAGCGTCGGATGTAGCATATCATGACCACAAGATTTGCGACTGTTAATAGAAGATATTAAGAGATCCACCTGAGATGGATTCACAAAATCAAAGTTGAAAGTTTCCCTTTCCACCTTATTGTGCATTATTTCTCTGATACTTGGATGTTCAAGGAAATCTGTACCATATTCCATTTCCATGATCTCATTGGCATCTTCCAGAATATTTACAAAATAATCATTAAAAAGCTCAGCAAGAACTTTTTTGTCATTTATGAAGTTACCATCTTCTTTGAGTAATATGTTGTTTGCTTGGCCAGAGTTCCTGGAGTGTAGGAATGGACGATACATTTTCCAAAAGTCAGCTGGGTTTTGGGATCCCTCAACTTTGTTGTTAAAATATTTCTTAATTGCTTTGCGTCGAAGTGATGTTCATAAATTTCTTTGCGCCTTATAGAGATCATAATTTGCATCGGTCCGCTCTTTTGCAAAACGTCTCCAGAGACTATTTCTTTTCCGTATGGCTGAACGCCATTGGTTGTTCATGTATGGAACATGATTTCCACGTACGTGTGCATACTTGAGGCACTGTTTACACGGACGCGGTTTCATTTGTAACCGCATCGGTTTCGATGCGGTTGCACCTTTCGTTTACACGGAGCCGGCCGAGTTCGTTATCAAAACCGGGTCGTTTTGAAAACGCTTTCAAAAGTGGAGCGTTTTCAAAACGATACGGTTTCGAGGTCGTGTAAACGGCGAAACCGCATCGATTTGAAAACGGTCTGGCTCGAAATTGGCTGGCTCGCGAAGTAAATATGGTAAATCTCGCACGGAGTGCAGCGCTTTGCTGCACAATCACAACTTTGATCTGTGGTTTAACTTCGCTTTTGCTGCTTTCGTGTATTTTATTATAAACCGAGGGCCATACCGCAATAACAGGCAGAGATGTCTTGAAATGTTGACTTTTTCGTCGATACGGTCCTGCAGAGTAACGAAGAGAAAAGCCAAACGACGATTCTGGATTCGGCCTCATGTCTGGTCAAATCTAGATCCAATTGATGAAGCACAAAGGCCTGAGAAAGAGATCGCCTTGACATAAACGGTTGGATTTAACGGTTGGATAGGTTCCGTGTAAACTCTTTGAAACCGTGTCGTTTTCGATGCGGTTTCCAGATCATGAAACCGTTTCGATTGGAAACCGCGTCCGTGTAAACGTAGCCTGAGTGGCGAATGCTGGTCAAGGATGTCATTGTAAAGTGACTCAAAAACATACAATATGTCATCTGGATCATCAAAGATGTCCATAATGTGAAAAGGAGCGGCACTGAGATCCTCCACAAATTTATCTCGATCAAAATTTTTGAAGCTACGGAATGCGATTTTTCCTGACCTTAGTCGCGGTAGTGTTACTCGCATAATAGTAGTTCTAATAGTGTAAACCAGCGAGTGATCGCTGATTTGTGTGTCTACGACACCAGTTTGAAGAGCTCTTCTGTTGTTGTTAGTCAGGATCAAATCAATAAGCGTTTCCGAAGATTTTGTTACCCGTGTGGATTGCGTAACCAAGTTTTTGAGATGATAAACATCCAGTAAGTCCATGAGACATCGACCATCCTTTGGTGCTTTGTCAGGATTAATCATATCGCAATTAAAGTCTCCCAGAAACAGAACATCGTTCCCTCGGAAAGTAAACATTTCAAACAGATTACTCATCTCAAGTTCCCATCGGGATTTTTTGAGAGATGGCGGGCGATAAATACCAACGATTGTCATCCATGATCTTCCAACCTTTACATCGCAAGCTATACATTCAGTTTCATATTTTTCACGTTGCTCTGTAGATACAGTAGATAAACTCCTGTTAAACCTAAACGGAATATCAGACCTCAAATAAAGCATAAGCCCTCCACCATGTTTATTTCTATCAATCCTGAAAAACCGAAAGCCCTCGATCATAAATTGACTGTTGGGAAAAGTTTGATCTAACTTTGTTTCCGAGATTACTAAGATATCGAAGAAACCCGACTGTAACCAATGCCGTATCTCATAAAACTTGTGTCCTGCAATACTGTTGGCGTTGATATGACCAATCTTACAGTTCTTCATGTACTCGTTTGCGATTTTCTCAAAGTCAGAGATACACATACGTGAGTCGTTGCCATTGTTGATTTGTTCATCCCAACTGTCTTCTTCATGAACACTACCATCATTTCCAACTACTTGTAAATCGTCACCAAAGAACGAATCACTTAGTTTTGGCAGTGAGCAAAAGGAACACTGCCAATCCAAGTGATGCTGCTGTAGGTAATATTTAAAGATATGCTTTCTCATACCAATACACTTCGCATGAAACCAACGATCACATTCTGAACACAAGATGGCGTCCTGGTTGCTTCGTACATTCCGATTACATTCGCCACAAGGATACTTGATCTGCTGCCGAGGAGGACCCGGGTTTGGATGAATGTCGCCAGAAAGATTGATCAAGTGAAACAATCGAACACCATCCACATCATATGGCACACGGCTTCGCAGAAACGCCCGTCTTCCGCGACGAATGAGTCGAAATTGTAATTCGTGTGAAAACCAAAACGGAGGTACAGTTAAGATGAGACAAGATAAGATAAGTTACGATGAGATGAGATGATATAAGATAAGATAAGATAAGTGAAGATGAGATGAGATGAGATAAGTTAAGATGAGACGAGACGAGATAAGATAAGATACGTTAAGATAAGATGAGACGAGACGAGACGAGATAAGTTAAGTTAAGTTAAGTTAACTTAAGATGAGATGAGATGAGATGAGATGAGATGAGACAAGACAAGACAAGACAAGACAAGACAAGATAAAATAAGATAAGATAATTAAGATAAATACTTTAGCATGACTACTCAGTGGATACACTAAAATACTAGTTAGTTACTCCACAAAAAATAAAATAAAAGATATAGTAAAAACAGAAAATACAGTGAGCGATTGAAAATATTAAAATTTCGAAAGATTTACATGTTTGAGCTACAATGTACATAAAAGGCAAATTTGATAACGATTAAAGTTTCAAATTGTCTCCCGTTTAAAAAGGGCGATCGTTTGTAAGCGGTGGAAAGGATTTTAGCCTGGAATTCGATAATAAACTAATACAAGTTCTAAAGACAATTACAAATGGAATTTTACATGTCGAGTTAGCTTTACGCATACTACGTCTCTCATTGAAAAGATTTATTGAACAAATTTCTAGACATGATAGCTTGTCAGTCAGCTACGATCCATTGGGAGCCTATCAGCATAGACAAAAAAATTATCCTCTGAATTGGTCCTCTTAATCTCCTCGGAATTAAAGAACGTTTTTCGTATTCCTAATTTATCTGGTTAATTAATTAGTTCTGATAAAGACACTGTGCATCACTCTGTTTTCGGTGCATACAAACCCACTAGCTCTATTTCCAACTGTAATCTACCCCTGGCCCTAAAGCTGGCCCTAACTTCAACAATACACTACTCCTTTTGACATTTCTTGTTAATTTGTGTGAAAAGTTTTAACTCAACTCGTGCATCAAATATAACCCGTGATATCGACGAAACTCGTGTTACCTTTGACCAACCTTTAACCGCACTTGACTACATGCTAAAGGCTTGCGTGAATTGGCAAAGGCGGTCCTTACCTTCAAAGAGATCTCAAAGCTGAGCAATCAGTTTTCTAAAATACAAAAAGTTTTCCAGAGAATCACAAGTTTCAACCAATTTTCCATCTTAAGGGACCACTTGTTTATTTTTTTTGTTCAGTGACTAATCTTAAACTTTTTAGGTTTATCTGGATCATGGGCGTTTCCATCACCTTATCATTCCGCTCCTTGAGTGGCCGACGAACAAGCAAGCTGAAGATCGCTTATAAAATCATTAAAAGAAGTTTGATCTTGTTTGGATTGGGTCTATTTACTAGCAACTGTAAGTAAGAAAAATATAATAATAACTGATAATAATAATTAAGTTTAAATGCTGGGATGTGTATACGCGCCGAAGTAGAAAATAAACAGTTTTCCGTACGGCATCTCATGATGCTCAACTGTAAAACTGCCAGCTCCACCTTTCTACCTGTCATTGATGCGGAAACACAACACATGGTAGAATTACAAGACAGCCACTGACCTTCATGTCCGTGTGCAAACTGATGAATGGTCGGAATTTAGTTGAGGATTAAAGAACGGAAATCTGTGGACAGCTAAATGTAAATGTGCAATGGAAAGAAATGATAACTGACTTTGACTAAATTACATTTTGTATGGCGAAAGATTCACACAAACCTAGTGGCCGAACGAAATGCCAAAGAATTCCGATAACAAACGAACGATATATTACAACTTGCCTGGAACCTCTTTCTTATTATTTGTTGCTTACTTTTAACGATAAATCCGCAATGGAAGCCGAACGAAAAACCAAAAATTAACACAGAAAGCTATTTATATATGCACTACT
>OX419335.1:43805524-43840524 GCA_948470475.1 Galaxea fascicularis | reverse complement strand
GGTATCCAACTAACTCTGAGGCTCTCAGGAAACCTTAATCTTATAACAATCTGCAGAAAGCGAAAACCACATCAGGTAGAGCCTCGAAGCAAAAGACTTGGGTGAGAATGGGTTTGTTTGTTTGTTACAAGTAATATCCTTCATCAGTCATCCGAGGCTGTGTAGCAGGAAACTAAAAAAAAAAAGACTTTTCGAGCAACTGAACTGCAAAACGGGCCATGAATAGGTGAGCAATGTCGAAGCCACTAAGTTTTTTTAGAGCCTGCTGTGACAGATAACATCCTGATCTCAACTTTTGAGCGGAAATCGAGGGATTTAAATGCGAAACGGTATTTTGTCGCCCCATGTCCTCTCCATTGGCCGACGATTATATGTTTTAGGATTGTATATTAAAACGGCAAATTAAAATCAGTGAACTAGTAAGATTCACATCTCCCTGGATTCACACTACATACGCAGTATATGTTAAGCGTTAAGGCGCGAATTGGAGCGCCGCGTGGATCAGAGGAGACTCGGGCGAAGAGGAGAGAAAATAATTTTTTACTTTACTTCCCTCAAGCTGGCCACTCTAACTTGTGCTTCATTTTCCTCCGATACACGGAGATGTTGCTCTAAATTCTTTTGGTAGCGGACACTGGTTAGTAGTCCTTCTGACACAAGTAATTTCTAATTTTGCGGCTATGTTCTTAGGATCTTTACAAGACTACCCTTCCATTTGACCCTGAAGGCATTCTGGGATGCTTGACCTCCATCGTGTTGGTTTTCTTTGGGGTTCAGGTAAACGTTTAACAGCAAGCAGATTTTGAGCTAAATTCCGATCACTGTCAGTGTCTCATGGGCCCTAAAGTCCGCACTCGTGAAGGAAAGAGCTGAACAATATTCCTCGCGAGGCAGTTAGCTCAGCCATGTCAGCCGTATCCTCTCGTGTGCGGCGAATTTTCGGTCAGAAATTCGCCTCGCTAGGGCGTGAGGGGAATATTAAACTTGAGCTAACTGCCTCGCGATGAGATTTTGCTCAGCACTTTCCTCACGTGTGCAGCGGGATTAACATAGGCTCGATTGCTGCCGCTCACTCGCGGGTCCGGAGTATCCTTCCCGAGAAGAGGCGACTGGACGCGTGAGCGGCCGATCGTGTCTGTGACATAAATTCAAAATTTAATTCATGCATCGTTACTGGCCAACGGAAATGTCATCAGTCACTGAACACATGTTATCTCACGTAATCTTGAATTAGCAAAGTCAGAGGTGAAATCACAACAGCAATGGTTCTTGACGATGTCAAACATCATCGGCGCAGATTGGTACAGAAGTGACTTTCCTGACCCCGTCGGTTTAATGAAAACATCTTTCTGATCTTTACCATTTATCAGCTTCTTTGACGCTTTGCGTTGGAAAACTTTCACGTTTTCCACTTTAAAATGCTCTAAAATACGATCACACACCAAATCAAACAACACGTTCGCATCCGTCATTTTGAAATTTGCTCTGGAAAAAATAATTTATGCTGCCCGCTCGGTTTGAGCAGGCGAGCTTCTGATTGGTGGAAGTCAAAAATACCTCATCGACGCTTCCAGCCGTCTCCTCGGGGGTGAGCGCAGGCTCATTTCCCGAAGCAGCAGCTGGTAATCGAGTCTAGGATTTAGGATTAACCCAACATCAACACCAACTTATTAACTTATTACAGCTTGTAGGGTTAAGGGAGGGGTAGGTGCGTAGTTATCCAGATACTGGCATTGATGTCTGAATTGGTGTAGAAACAAAGAGTAAACAGAAAATTTAGAAAGAAGGTGAATAAAAAAATTAACAAAAAATCCGTTCCTTACAATGAATCAACCTTTGGAACGTGCAATGAGGCCATGTCACAAGGCAACCAACCGTGTTATGTTTTTGTGATAATTACCTCTTTTGTGTTCTATTTCTCTCATCTATTTTAGGCGGGACATATCTTGTCAATACACTCAAAGCATAAGCCGAGACTCATCCGATGGTTAATATGGGCAGTTGTGATGGTGAGTGTGAGTAACTAAAACAGATAATGTGAATGATGTATATATGAAATGAATCATATGAACTGCGGAAATGAAATCAAATGAAGACTGATCCTTGCAGTTGTGTACGCAATTATAGGCAATTGCAAAAGAAGCCTGAAAAAAATTCAGGACTTCCGACGGGGTTTGAACCCGTGACCTCGCGATACCGGTGCGACGCTTCTTTCGCAATTGCATATAATTGCGTACATAACTGCGAGGATCAGTCTTCATTTGATAAAACAGATGAGAAAAACGGTTTGGTTTTGGTGTAATGTCCCTGACGCAAGATCAAGTGCGCATGCTTATAGACAAGGCGGCTAAAAAATCGTGTCAGCTTGACTCGGTTCCAACGTCGATTGTTGTTCAGTCGCTGGACATTTTGCTGTCAGTCATAACTAAGTTGGTCAATCTTTCTTTTGAGACTGGCCAGTTTGCTGTGACCTGGAAAGAGGCGCTTGTCTTGCCTTCTCTTAAGAAGCATAACTTGGACATTGCCTATAAGAATTTCCGTCCAGTGAGCAATCTCGCCTATATATCCAAGCTCTCAGAAAGGGCGAGCGTCGATCAGTTCACTGAGCATCTGACAGTCACCGAGCGCCATTCTCTGCTGCAATCTGCGTACAAGCCTCTTCACAGTACGGAAACAGCTTTACTTAAAGTAAAGAATGACATCCTGATGTCAATGAATCAGCAACATGTCACCCTGCTTGTTTTATTGGATTTAAGTGCGGCGGTTCGGTTCACACGATACACCACGATAAGCTGATTCAGCGTCTGGAGTCTGACTGCGGAGTAACGGGCAACGCGCTTGCTTGGTTCAGGCCCTATTTATCTGACCGGTTCCAACGAGTATCCGTCAATGGTGGACTTTCCAAGACGTTCCCCCTGTGTCAAGGCGTCCCTCAAGGTTCTTGCTTAGGCCCGCTGCTCTTCACACATAGGCACAAGCTATTTGACACAATGAAGCGTCACCTGCCACAAGTCCACTGCTATGCTGATGATACGCAGCTGTAAGTTTCCTTCAGCCCAAACCAATTTGCGGAAGTGAACGCTACTATCAAGTCTATGACTGACTGCATCAGTGATGTCAGGAGCTGGATGATATCCGACAATTTAATGTTAAATGACGACAAAACACAGTTTCTTATACCAAGCACAAAGCAACAGCTAGCCAAAGTTAACTTTGATTATATTAAGGTGGGCTCTACTAATGTGAGTCCTGTTCCGGTAGTTAGAAACCTTGGATCATGGTTCGATTCACAGCTCAATGTGTCCAGCCATATCAGTAAGCTTTGTTCTGTTGCATTTTACCATCTGTATAATATTCGACGCATACGCAAGTATTAAACTCAAGAGGCTACGGGGACGTTAGTCCATGCTTTCATAACGTCCCGCATCGATTATTGCAATAGCCCATTGTATGGACTGCCAAACAGCCAGCTTGCGACATATTACGCCAATCATGCACGACTTGCAATGGTTGCCTATCAGGGCGCACATCAACTTCAAGGTACTTCTCCTCACGTTTAAGGCGTTACACGGCCTCGCGCCTCAGTATCTACAGTCCTTAATTAATATCAATACATCATGCAGCAGCTATAATCTCAGGGGTTCTAATACTCTACTCCTAGCTATGCCATCAGTGAAATCTAAGGCCACGCTTGGAGATCGGGTATTCGCAATCGCTGCACCGTCATTGTGGAACTCTCTGCCTAGTGACCTTCGCTCAACCACATGTGTAAATAGTTTTAAAGCCCATCTTAAGACTTATTTTTTTACACATGCACATACTTAATCGAGACTTTATTACAGAATTTTTTCCTTTTTACATCATACTTTTGTTAAATATCTATCAATTAGTTTTTGCCAACCGCCGACCGGTGGTAGAGCACCGGACTGCTGTGCGGGAGGTCGGGGGTTCAAGCCCAGGCCGTACCAACACTCAGGGTCTTTATAACTGTGGAGAAAATGCTACCTTTGTAATGACATCTGCAAATGGTTAGACTTTCTAGTCTTCTCGGATAAGGACGATAAACCCGGAGGTTCCGTCTCACAGTACTGATGTGGGACGTTAAAGAACCCACACACTGATCGAAAAGAGAAGGGGACGTAGTCCCCGGTGTGATGGTCTATAATTTATTCTGTTCTGGGGGCACCTGTGTTGATCCTACTATTCATTCAAATAAGATTGTAAACTGCGTGGCTGCAATTTGCGCCTAAAAAGCAGTCTGGCGAAGTCCCCATAAAGTGTTGTAAAGCGCTTTGAGCCCTTTGGATAAAAGCGCTATATAAATCCTCATCATTATCATTATTATCATTACCATATTTTGTATACTTTAAATTTATTAGGCCTTGCCGTGATATTGTTAGTTAGATATATACCTATTATTCCTCGTTTTATAATTTAGGAATGCGCACCTGATCATAGTCATGTAAAGATAAATTTTATTATTATTATTATTATTATTATTATTATTATTATTATTTCATGATTGTTCTTGTTGTTGTCTTTTTTTGCATTTTCTAGGGGGGAATAACACTTGGCCTGTGTGGAGTTTACACGAATGAAGGCATTGTCCCAATCAACAAAAATCTTTGGTAAGAGTATAATCAAACGAGAGAACAAACCAATACCATTTCTTTGGGATGAGATGTTTTTACATGAGGCCCGTAGCGTCAAGGCTAATCAACTCAATTCTTGTTGGCAGGTCCGTTTCCTTCATCTTGGCCACTGGAGCAACCTCGTTTTTCCTGTTTGCTGTATGCTACCTTCTGACCGATGTCCTTGATTGGTGGAACGGCGCACCATTCTTTTACCCAGGTAATAATCCAGCAACCATGATGCATGTTGAAAACTATTTGGCTGTTCAAAAACACTCTATAAAACGTCTGTCATAATATGCCTTCTATGTACTGAGATCGACATTACGGAGACATGAACTTTTTTAATGGCATATTATTAATAGCCAGCTGGTACCATTCATGTTGCTCTTAAACTTTGAATTTAGAACAATTATTGCGTTCTTATCTGCAATGACAATAATGTAATTGCGTTGGCACCAAGCCTTAAATTAGGAGAGAATGGTAACGCTGTGATATCGGAGGATTTCCTAAAATGTCAGTTTAGAATAGAAAGAAGTGGTTGTAGAAGGGCCAGTATAATTATAGGAAATGGACTATAGGTTTTTTTTAAACATGTGATTTTTTTTCATAGGCATGAACTCAATTTTTGTGTACGTGGGTCATGGCATTGTTTGGAGACATTTTCCTTTCAGCTGGGAGATAGATGAATACGGAGGCCACGGGGAAACGCTTGCTATGAGTTTGACAGGGACTGCTCTTTGGTGCCTTATAGCGTATTATCTTTTCACTAAGAACGTTTTCCTGAAAATTTAGACGATTTTAACGAGTCTACCGCGCTATCTAGGTAACGATTAAACAGCGTGAGGCTGAGAAGAAGAACACGATAACCTACCCTCATTAGTACGTTTCAACAAAGAATTCATAGATTATTATTGTACTTTCAGAGTTCATTGTTAAGGGCGAGCAGCTATGGAGGCATTCTGGGACTATTATGAGTAATGTTTATGTTTTTCCCGTTTAGAAGTAAGTGAATATGCAGTAAGAGGTTTACCAAACAAACTCATCTTCTGCAAGGTTTGTGGTTTGAAAGCCAGAGTAGTGAAGAGCTCGAAATTGGATCTGACTTCTGTTACCATGACACTGGCTTTACTCTGACTGGCCAAGTGAGCCGCACGATTTTCCCACCAGAACTTTCTCAACCGTATTCTTTTCATTTTGACATAAGCAGCAGGATGGACGGCATTGTTGTTGCCGCTCATTCCCAAGACAAAAATAGCCTTCAAAGGAAATAATTCGACGCGTTTGCTCGCGGTGTTTAGATGGTGTCTTATAGCCCACGACAAGAGCTTTTCAGCCTTTGTAAGTTGTAGTTGTAGCTTGATATTTAACATCTGAATGTGGCTGTTTTGTGAGTGCTCAGAAACGTACGTACATTAGGTATCCCTCTGAGAAAGCTTCATGTAAGTTACATGTGGCGTTTACAAAAGATGGTACATGTAGTGCTGGACTCAAACGGTTTAGAAAGGGGAGTGATAAAATAAACAGGTCACTTACTCAAGTCCAGTAACTCATGGGCTTTACAGTACTAACTCTTGTCATTTTATGACGTTTATTCATATAATGTAACAATTATTTTAACATGCAATCTTGTTCTTACAAGCATTTAAAATGCCTGGACCTTATCAGTTCCTTATTACATTACAGTCAGTTACTATGCATCATGTTTAAAATCACCCAGGAATTGGGGATTCATGAAAGCACAAGATAGGCGTGATGACAAGGTTGCTCACCAGGGTAACCATTTGGTTCACACATCAACCCTTGCAACAACGATGAGTAATTTTTGTTTTTGAAGTCACAAATTCGAAGAACATGGTGATCGCGGATTGATTTTGATTTTAGTGTTCACAGATACGCTTTTCAAACGTCCTTAAATGATAAAAAGTTGTTTTAAATGTTTTAATCTTTTCACTGTGCATGTTTCGTTTGATTATTTATCCATTCGATATAAGGCGCTAATTTGGTGTAAAATGTATAACGGCCATGGGTGCCACAGCCCTCTCCCCAACTAACCAGACCTACAGCAACCCATTTCATCTGACCGCTTTGCATTATATTCATGACAAATGGACCGCCGCTGTCACCTCTACACATTCCAACACCCGATCGGTTGCTTCCCGCGCAAAAGCTTATAGACCCGTTAAAGTGATAGTCTGTAGAGTTCCGGCATCGTCCTACGTTCTCAATTTGAAACTGCGCGGACAATAGCTCAAGCGAAGATGACTTCACAGGATCCGTTGTGTCAATCTGCCCTGGTTTAAGTACTTGGGTGGACCCCCAGCCTGCCACGTGTCCTGTACTCCCGGGAAGTACACTATCTTGATGTGCTGAACCACTGTTCTGCACGGGGAGACAAACTTTGCGAATGTACTTTTCAAAAGTCACTCTGCTAGACAACTTAACTAACGCAATGTCGTTGTCTTTAAAATCGTCATGATAATGAGGGTGCATGATTATTTTGCCGACGAAGAATGCATGCTGAGACCCTTCAGTTCTGTTGCGATGACTGTCACCAATTGCCACCTTATATCTGAAGAATACCAAGAGGAACAATGCAACGCATTATTCAGAGTGAATCGATCATTTTAAAAAATGTAAATTACACCATCGGCTACTTAAATCAAAGCTGATAAATGTACTCTTGTGAAATTAAATCGTTTAAACTTGTCGATCAACAGGATGTGCACTGACCTTCATACACATCGTTTGGAAACGATCATGATTTGTTAAACAAACATATATCAGAGAGCTTTGTATTAACATCCTGATAAACCGTAGATGCAGCAGATGTAATGTACGTTTTGAACTAAACGAAACCTGCTTTATTGACACAAAAGCTGCACAAAGTTCACGACAACTCACCTCCATAGCGAGGAAAGAAGAGGGCGCCTGGCATTGTCATCCGGGTCTGTGTACATGAAGCAATGTGCAGCTGTAACTATCCACTGTCTGTTTATCAGCGCCCCTCCACAAATAAACATCTGTTTGTCTAAGAAGAAAAAGACGTTCAATAGTTTGCATGAAAATGAGACAAAGCTTTTTGACAGCCAGATATTCATGGAATTCCGCCAGTTATACGACGTTCAATGTAGGCCGAGAAAGGAATGCGAAATGATTCTTTTAACATTATAAATGTCAACTGTAAACCTAAACAATTATTTTAGGTATACAGTTTTCCCAATTAGAACGATTTGAGACTTAAAGAAGTTATTTTATTATTTTAACGTCGGCGATGTTCCGTAGGGAACTATTATGACACCAACGACGTTTGCTGCATTGACAACGATGATGATTTTGATGATACTGATCCCGGTGGTGTGGGGTATGCCTACCGAGGTGATGATGACAATAGTGGTAATAATGCTGTGATGATAGTGATACTGATTGAGATAATACGGATAATGGTGATGGTAATACGATATGATGATGATGATGATGATGATGATGATGATGATGAGCATGGTGATGAGGATGAGGATGACGGTGATGTTGATAAGTGGTATATATTGGATGGAAATGGTGTGATGTGCCCCTGAGAAAGATGATATGCTGGTTGCTACGCAACGAGCGAAAGGATAACTGGCAAGTGGCATATACATATGAGAAATATTCACCACTCCTTTGCATCTGTCGATAAAGGCCAACTTGCCAGGGCCACATACCACGGGCACTTGGAAGCCCACCAACCATTCGAGAACGGCGTATTTTACCTCTCACTCCACACTGTGAATAATCTATAAATATCGATAGCAAAAGTTTCGGTAATTAAAGCGAATAATGCTATAATTGTGCTCCATATTTTTCTTTAGAAACGTTGCAATATCTTGTCAGACGTGAAAACCTAACCTATACTGCTACAAACTGCCGTAAAATGGAAAATATAACCCCCTATGCCAGAGATCAGCATGCATGTCTCTTCCTCATTTAGGCAGCAAATACACCACTTTCGAAAGCAAACTTGTTATCATGTACACGTAACTATACGTTTTTCATGTCGTAGACAAAAATGCAAGTCGCTAAATGATTCCTCAGTCTTTTCATCTGACGATGGCCGTCTGATGACCGTCTGCTCTTGTTTTTCTTTTCTGACTAAGTAACTCATAATTCCATTCACAGTTTGAAAAGTTGACAGAAGGACACCAAAACAGTAAAAAAAAAAGTTGGAAGGCTGGAAGAGACACTACCTTTCATCTGAGAGGGGAGCAGACATCGAGGTCTCTTATTGGTCCAGTTGCCATCGTAACAAGTGATCCTCCTAGGTCCCCTCATCTTATAAGATTCTGAGCAGCGAAATCTCACTGTTGTGCCATGACCAAAGTTATTGCCGATCCGTTCTCCGTTTGTTGGAGCTCCTGGATTATTGCATGGAGCTAAGTGGATTAATGATGCAAGGATTACTTTATTTATGCGAGGTTTTATTAAAAGAAATATTATTATTACGTTAATTTTAAACGATAGTTCCAATAAACGAAAGCGTAGAGAGCTTTCTACCACATCTCTATATTATTAACTAGTTAGATTTGTGATCATGAGAGAATTATTTAAGTACCTAAACAAATCGCTGGCTTGCCACTCCATTTACCATTGGCCTGGCAAATCCGAATTTTACTTCCACGGAAAGTATAATCCTTCCTTCCACAGTCAAATTCAGCTCTTCCTTTGAATATCGTTTTGGTTTCCTTGGTTTTCTTTCCGTGCAGGGGGACTGGCAGACTACCACAGTCAACAACTGAAAAAAAGGAAATCTGGGTTACTGCAGAAAAGTTCCTTCACGAAACGCTTGTGCTTTGCTACCAAGCCTTAGCGCCAGGTGGAGATATGGTTGCTTTTGGGAGTCACTGTTTTTCTTGTACCCAGCTCAGTATCTCAACCAAGTTTTCCCCTTGTCCTCACGGGTTTTTCTTTTTCAAGCCAGCGCGATGAACATGGATAATTTCAGTTGTTACCACTTGACTTAAACTTCACATTACTTATTTTGGATATCTGGTTTTCTCGCTTCGGATAAAATACTTCGACTTAGTTTCCCTAAAGAACATACTCTACAACAGTTTACCTTTGCAAACTGGCACATGGCTGTCCCACGTTCTATTTTGCAAGCACTGTAGCATCTTGCGTCCGTGAATGGCAAAGCCGGCCTTACATAGATACCAGACTTTTTTGCCTACAGAAAAATCGTTACCGATTCTTTCTCCATGTTCCGGGCTTCTTGGTGTGCTGCAATCCTTTGATTCTAATGCCGAGAGTGAAAAGAAATTATCAAAGCAAGGACTTTTACTTTAAAACTGATTGCATGATTAAAGTAATTTATTGTACAGTATAATCATTAAGTATGAATCCATGCTTATCCCGGAGAGAGTATCGAGGAAATAAATAGAGCAAATTCGTGAACGTAGAAATCACTAGTCAACGAAAAAAGAACGAGCGAAGGAAAAAAAAAACAAACAAACGAACGACCGACCGACTGAATGGATGGTGGAGGAATGAATGGAAGGAGGGAGGGAACTAAGGATGGATGGATGGATGGATAAAACTGAAAAAGTGAGGGATTCTTACCAATACAAGAGAATTTGACTCTTGTCCACTGTTGGCCGAGGCAGTAAATAAACATCAACCCCGCTAGGTGATATCCTTGCTCGCATTTGTAAAATATCCTAGATCCTTTACCATGTTTGTATGTAGGTGTTGAAACGTGGGCAATGACAGCATGGACTGGGAGAGGTGGGTCCGGACACACGGGGACTAAATTGGAAACAACAATGTGTAGAACCTCAGAGTTTGAAAATGACATTTTACTCCACTCCGAAAAAAGTCCAGTCCATAATATTACCATTTGTCTTTTCCAATCTTCATTTGTTCACAAAGCCTGTTGAGCTATGAAATCAAGTCTTTTGCTTAATTAACTTCGTTTGACCGTCGAGTCATGATGCTGATTAATCAAGCCGGTAAACTACAGTGGCCATTGCTGGCCTGTCTGGGGTTCCTGATTCCTAGGCGTCGAAATTAGTAACATAGTACTGTGGACGAAGCACAGCACTGAATTTATCTTCTATGTTCAAAACTTACCACATTTGATTTTTAATTTCTCCCATTTACCCGAGGAAAGGCAGGTGATATTTGACTCTCCTATGTTAGTGAAACCTCTGTTACAAGAGTAATAAGCCGTGATGATTCCATTTTCAGTCACACGTACTTGTCCATTCTTAATCTTAGGTGGTTGCTCACAATCATCCCCTGTAAGATTCATCAGTCGCGTCATTATTTATTCCCATTCTTGCATTCACTAGTATAATGTATTCGGGTTACACAACCCGCCTCGATTAATTCTCGCTATACGTGGGTAGTGTATGGTGGCCCACTGTTCTCATAAGGAATAAAAGTCAAAATGTTATAACAAACTGAAAATTTTAGAAATAATGTCAAAATTAAATAAAAACAAAATGTAATTTTCTCGTTTTAAAAATATATAGATAAAAAAAAAAGAGCTTGAAAATAAACTTTTCTTCCTTTTCTTCTCAGTGACTTTTGGAGAATTCAATAAGATTGCACTCGCCTCCTAAAAAGACTACAATAACTTGTGGATCTTGGCCCAGTACCCAAAGTACTGCCCTGGACCTTCCATCTTTCTTGGCCTCCTCTTTTTTAGTGTCATAAAGAATCTCCTACTTAGTGTGGAATGACTCCACGCATATACAGGGTAGCCCCGAGTAGCAAAATCTAGTATTTCTTGTCTAGAATAATTTGCTAAAACATAGCACTTAAGATCGCTCCTCGATTGCTCGTCCTTCTCCCATACCGAGCTACGGAAGCGAGCCGCCATTTTGAAAATGAGGAAACCACTGACCTTAGGTGTTGCGGGCTTTGATAACAATGGGCCAGTCGAACAAAACTGAATTTTGAAACGCTATGAGAACGATGGGCCAGTGTGTGGACCAGCGTTCTCATAGTTATTTCACAAGGATATCCTTTTTTTATTTTGATTTTTGGGGTTGAGAATTTACTGTTGTTTTCAATGTCCATTTGAAATAATATGTTCTATTTGCATTCAGTGTACATGTATGTTTTTCCGATTTATTTTTATCACTTTTTTTTAAATTCACAACAGTTTCTTTAGTTTATTTTCAAGCTCTTTTTTTTTATCTATATATTTTTAAAACGAGAAAATTACATTTTGTTTTTATTTAATTTTGACATTATTTCTAAAATTTTCAGTTTGTTATAACATTTTGACTTTTATTCCTTATGAGAACAGTGGGCCACCATAGTAGTGTACATTGAGCAATGTATCTATGAAGAAATGAATAGAATTGAATGATAATGATGTGTCTTTATTCAAGAAGTATTATATCTTTTAGGATTTCCGAGTATAAACGTATTTTATTATTATCTTTGCCGGGAACTCCGGGATGTGAGAATGGGGTGGGGACGGGGGCGGTAAATAGAGAATGCAGTATATCAATGCGTCTAAAAAACTACTATCTTATCACGATATATGTTGAACATTCTTGATCAACGGCTGGTCAGTGGACCAAGGCAATAAAATGTGTTTCTAAACTGGAATAATATTTGGTGTTACTGAAGGCTACATGAGAAAATGGTACAATGGTGGTTACTAAAGAAAATGTGTTGGAATTTTCTGGAACGCCATCAGCCAACAGTCTGTGGCTTGTCAAGTTCCCCACCCGGTGTTCCCCTTTTTCCTTAAATTCCCTACTAATTCCCAAGAAATGCCCCTGGTATATGGTACATTTGATCGGACTGGTTTGATAGCATGCCATATACGTAACGGATTCGGGAAAATCAATATGGCCAGAAGAGTCAGATAATTAAGTTCTGGCTTTAACCTGTTTCGCAAGCTCAACTGACTAAAATTCACAAGACTTCTTTTAGAATTGGACTTTAATCTCGTTGTTGTTTTCTTCGTTATCATGTTTTGGTTCAGCTGTCTTCTCAGCCCAAGTATGTCGCATTGCTGGCATGCTTCACCCTACAGATTACAACGTCTACGTGTTTGTTCTTTTTAATTGTGGTACTCCATACCTGTGACGAGATGTGAACCAAAGTAGCAAAGAATCACTACGTGCAACAGTCTCACGGCAGCCATGTCTTGAATGCTGCTGGCATCAGAACGTGTCCTTTCTTGCCAATTAGCGGAAGTAGAGGAGACGAATTATGTGAACAAATCTTTGTGCCTCACCACACGAACAGCACTAAAGAATTTGAACTTTGTGTAAATATTCTTCCGAATTTTATAACAAAAACTTAATACTTTCAGACTCAGCAATTCGAACTGTTTACGGCTGATCTTGTTCCAAATCCTCCTTCTACCATTTTCAGCCTTTACCATATAACTGAATGAAAGAACACAGGAACCAGGGCTTTTTGGCGTGAAAACCTGGCCGGCTCTAAGAGACACAAAAGTCAGTTTTTGAAAAAAATATGCAACTGAATACGTATGTATGGCGGATAAAAAAGGTTATTTTGTGACCTTTTGGGATATATATATGTGTATAATCTTTTATCTTGTCATGGGAAAACAAATGGATACTCGATATGCTTGTCAAAACTGTCCGCTGAATTTTCTGTAGAAGGATATTAAAAACGCAACTTTAGCTAATAATAAGCTACAGTTGTAAGCTAACTAAAACTACAAAGGAATGAGGAAAATTCACAAAAAAGGAAAAAAGAAAGCGCAATTTCTTTGCAGTAGTACCGGATGCATCCATCAACAACTTACATTGTCATGTGCTACCCGGCTGCGTGAAAATTGACTCCTTGCCAACTGCCCTTAGTGTAACACTGACGACGTCTAGGTTAAGAAAATAACTTCCTGTGCGATGTCGATGCGTATTTGGTCAAGAATATTATTTAAAGCGATGAAATACACGGCGTTGATTCTTGTCGTGCTTGTACAAGGTAAAGAAGAGTGTCCTTTCAGTTTATATCTTATTTAACGGACCTGATTCAGAGCTGAATGACAATTTGCAGTGACTCACCCACTGAGTCACAACAACTTATCTGCTGAAACGCAGAAGACATTTTACATTGCTTTATCTAAAGCGCTGTTCGAGTTAGACTTTTGTTATTTGGAGACTCAGGTGGCCACACGTAAAAACTATAATGTCAGTTGAGTATATAATCTACTCACAGAGTGTACTGTCAACTGTAAAAGGTATCGCTCTTCCTTCAAAAGACCGAGATTCGGCAGACGGGAGAAGTTTCATTCGTTAAAAGTTTCCAGCATTGTCCTCTTTTGATAACGTAAAATTGTTATGAACCAACTGATCTTTTGTTTGCCAGGCATTCAATGTCAAAACTGCACTCGTACAAACACCAAGAAAGACTTTTGTGTTACATCATGTACTCAGACACAAAGCAACTGCAGTGGAAACACTACTTGTGTGTGCGATGGCGACTGCGGCTACAGCTGTGTCAAACAAGGTATGTGCCGGAATCACAGTCCATAATACTCTTTTGATGATAGTGGAAATAACTTGTTTACAAGTATTACCAGTAAAAGTTTCAAACAGTTTCTTCAGTTTGTTAACGAAAACGCAAAACGTGTGAGGCTTGTTTCAGCACAGAGTCATCAAACCACTTCCTTTGGCAGCCAAGTTTCAGACCGAAAATAATTTTATTGTCACTACAGATTGTAACACTTGACTAAACCATTGTTCAATACCATAATTACAATGCTATATTTTCAGGTGAATGTTTCCGACGGTGTGCTGACTCTGTTTTGGACTGATATTGTGAAGTGAATATGCGACAATAATGACGCGGCTCTGTATTGACTTTCCATTTAATATTTTGAAATAGCGCATTTGATGGCCGTTTTCCAGGTACGTAGCCGTTTATTGGGATGTCACGAAAGCGTTGCGTGACATCCCCTAAAACGGCTGCGAAGGAGACCTTTTTCCAGGATGACTTTCTGCAAATACCGAAATCAGCTACGAAATGAGGGGGTGGCTACGTTTTAACGATGACAATCACAACTGAAATTGAAACATTTCTAATTGAGCTTCATCAGTGAAAGGATGGGACGATTCAACAGGAAAATATATAAACATGAATAAAACAAGAACACAGAGCAAAATGAGTTAAGAGATAGCTCAAGCCTATAATCCATTACCTGCTGATAACGTTAACAGATAGAGAATAAATGTGATACCGAGTAAATGCTTTGTGTCTGTAATGCAGGCAACAAAAGTTGAGGTACTTGTAATAATTCGATATAACTCCTTATCATCATCATACTAGGTTGGCATACAGGTAGCGGAGTTTAAATACTGTAAGATGGTACATTAGCATTAATATGTACGTGGAAATGCAAAAAGCCAGCAGGGAATTATGCCTATTTTCTTGATAGCATTTTCTTTGTTTTGCATTTCCACGTGTAAACTTCGGTATATGCTGAGATCGTGGCCTAATGTATTAAGAGCTGGCATGAATTCTTTCAGACCTCCAGTGCCAAGGGCTGAGGAATATAGATCATGGGATAGTTCGCTTCAGAGATACCACCCTTGGATCTATTGCAAGGTATAAATGTTCCGAGAGATATACGCTGCAAGGACCTAGAAGAAGGGTGTGTAGAGGAAATGGAGAGTGGGATGGAAGCGAACCAGTTTGCAGTAAGTACTCAGTGTGTTTTCCAGATGTAAACCACCCGCGAAATGTCAACATGAAGGAGGAACTCAGTGCTTTTAATTTTCTCCATGATAACTTCAGAAATTTGTTTTGAATAGGCCTGTTATAGTTAAATTTGACCCTACAAAGACTAATTCATGCGTAAAACATGACGCGGGCATGCATGCTTCTCTTTTGGAGCTTTCAGTAACGGGGGAATCAAAACCATATATCCGCGAGCACTTTCTAATTCATATTCCGAGTTCAGTGGCTTTCGTAGTGATTGTGCCGACTCATTGTTTTCCTTTTTAGAAATAATATGTGGAGACCCCGGAGACATCCAACATGGAACGAGAAATCATAAAGGTTTTGAGCGTGGAAAACGGGTAAAATACAAGTGCTCGCCGGGATTTACCATGCAAGGACGCGGCACTTTGATCTGTAGAAGAAGTGGACAGTGGGACAGAAAAAAGCCTGATTGCACGTGTGCAAGAACCAATACGAAAAGTTTCCGATATTGTCAAAGTGCTTGTGATCCAAACAGGAACAAGTGTAAAGGGAACAGGCAGTGTATTTGTGATGGAGATTGTGGATACAGCTGTGTTCCTAAAGGTACATTTTCATCGATATCCTCGCGTTCCATGAGATCTACGGTCATGGAGTACTTGCATGGACACAGTCACGCCTAATATGACTCATGGTGACAAGGCGTTTTGTTTCTCTTGTCCTAAATTAACGAATAACTTTCCCCTGGCACTAAAGAAAAGTAATTCCCTAATAATGATTGAAGACGGGTTTATTTAAACAGTTTCTAACAAATGGTTGCTGGGGCGGATCTAGGGGGGATCGGGGGCTTCGATTGAACCCCCTAAATTAAAACACCAAACGTCAAAAATTTGTAAAAATATAAAATAAATACAAGTAAATCTTAAAATAAAAAAGATAGTTCTCTGCTTTTCAATGTAGCTAAAACGTTCTCTGTTTAAAAAACTAATAAATATTTGAATATTACGGTTCGCTGCGAATGTGGTTCTTTCAATTGTTTATTTTCTCTTGCCTCTGCAAAGCATGGCGTAAAAAAGTTAAACGGTAGTATACTTTATCATAGCTTTATAAATGAAAATTTTATCCGAAGTACATAACTTTTTACGTTTTTTGCGCAGTTTTGTTATTTTTTAATGCCATAATAATGGCATTTAAACTTTAAAAAATGAGGCATTAAACACGCTGACTTTGCCACAGAATGCCAGAAATCGCGTTTCCGAAGACTAAAAATTCCAAAATTTTCTGGGGAATGATGCCCCCGGACCCCCCGACAGGAGCGTCGCCTTCGGCGGTACCTTTCATCGTACCCCTTTTGTAAAAACCTGGACCTGCCCCAGGGTTGCTATTGATTTTAATTCTTATTAATGCATTTTCTCATTGCCTCTTACAATATTTACGCATTTACAGTTTATAACATAAATTATTGCTTAAATTTACTATAGACTCAATATAAAGCGCCTTAGGTTTTGGTATACAAGTGTTGATGATGATTATAATACAAATTTTGCACTGGAGTAGACCCCGCAGGTTTTTAGTTATATTTCGCTTGAAAATGATCATGCAGCCAATGCTCCTTGTGGTTATCACCACGCTTTGCCGTTTGCAGCAGATCATTTTGGTATGATTTGTTTGTTTGTTCTTTTTTTTATTATATGATTTTGCTGTAGGTTCACGTTGTGGAAAGCCTATTGAAATTCAGAATGGCAAAAGACAATTCTCGTCCACCGCATTTTTGTCTACTGTCAAATACCAGTGCAACAAGCCATATTCATTGCTTGGATCAAGCATGAGAACTTGCCGTGGAATAAGAGAGTGGGATGGCATCACACCACAGTGTAGTGAGTATCAGAATATTGTGGGTAACAGTTCCTTCTCTTCACTTAAAAAGATATCCTAACGCAAGGAATCAGCGAGTTCCGGTGAGTTTGTTCCCCATATCTTAGCTCGATCAATATTACGGACTTTTGGAATTCATTTGATTAATGTGATGTAATGAACTATAAAGCCGTTTTTGGTTAGCCAGAAACAAAATATATTGCTTAATATTTCATGCAAACATGCAATTACCAACTAAGTGTACCGTTGTTCCCGTTTAGAAATCCTCTGCCAAGAGCCTGGAGATACTGAACACGCAACTAAACAGATTTATCGCAATCGCGGCGAAGACAATATAACAGTTGGTGCCCGCGTGGAATATACGTGCTTTCCAGGCTATAAAATGGAAGGCGTCAACATAATAACCTGCGATAAGAGAGGAGAATGGGATCATGAGAAGCCAAACTGCATCTGTAAGTTGTAAACCCTGCTGCAGCAAAACGATTTTAAAAAGAGTGAATCGTAAGAAAACAGTTGTTAAGATCATTGACCAAAGATAGCAAGGTGCTCAGCGTCGATTATATCTGTTAAACCATACAATTGTCCCACTTCTTGTCTGGTACAACAATTTCAGTAGGTCAACAAAATTATCCGACCATGCACTCGTTCGTTCTCGTCTGTCTACGCGAAAACGATCAGTCGGCGTTTTCAAAAAAACTCCTCTCTGGATACCGCCGTCTCGAAAACACTTCCCTTTTTGGCGTTTAATGAGGAATGCTAAAAGGAGAAAAATTATCCATTTTAAAAGGATCTGGGTACGTGTGGACGGGGCCTGAAAGGCTGAAAGACTAACACCTCAAGGATACCCAGGACCCACTGTGGTCAACAAATTTTCCACAACTGCTGAAATTCAGACGAGCAACTTGTTCCAAAGCAACTTCAAGCACCCTAAAAACAAATCTGACCAAAATGTGATAACGTAGATTCGTTCGTCTCTGAACCTAGTGGAGGGTCCTACGGAGTACACACGAAGAACTACTGGTGTTTGATCATTTTAAAGTTATTTCAGAGAAATTAACCCTATGTTTGCCGAAATGCACTTTTTCTATGACTAACCCTTACTTCCATGTAGGTCCTGGCCGTTGTTTTATTCGACTTTGTTTCATTTGCCATTTTCTTTTTCTTTTTCGGAGGAAATCAACGAATCTTTAAGGTAATGGCGATTAAGTATATACATGCAATCTGTACAGATATCCTTGTTTGAGAAGATGGTTCTCTCTTTGTTTTGGAACAGTGCCTTCATGCGACCGTCCTGAAATTCCAGCAAATGCTGAGTTATGGCAACCCAAGAAGATCAAAGCATCATACAGATACGGCGAGAAAATCATGTTCAGATGTAAACTTGGATACTTTTCAAGAGGAATAAGAATCCAAACTTGTGATTTGACGGGATGGGTGCGCCAAAGTTTTTCCTGTTCGCGTAAGTTTCTCATCCTCGTTTTAAGTTTATAATGAGCACTACAAGCCTATGGTCTGTGCTGTACAAATTTCTTCATGATTTATGTTCTGTGCTTCATAAACAGTTAACTCAGACATCAACTGTGATCTGTCTTTTACGACGTATTCGGCCAGTGTGTCTTGTGGCAATTTCTTCAAATTTCTTCAAGGCAGACGACTGGTCATTGTGTTAGTGTGACGAAACCGCGCCACAAAGGTGGGCACTCTTTAACAAACAAAAACACTAGGCATGAACAAACCCGATAAAACACGCAACAACAAAACATAAGTCTACAAGTATTTATTACACTGAACAATTACACTAGAAATAACTTGTTTTAAATAGGATACTAATAATAATACAAAGTAAAACTAATTCTTAAATAACTTCACCTAGAGTAATTTTAAAACCTAAACGATAACAAAACTGACACTTAACTACTAAACTAATTATTTACAGTTAAATTATTTGCAGTTCAGTTCTTTGATAGTCCGTAATTCCTTGTCCTTGATACTCTTTCAATAACAAATAAACCGAAAACAACCTACGACCATCAACCTTCTCACAATCTTTCATCACCTTCAGCGCCCTCCTTCTTTACCTTGCTCTAGCTCTTAGCTTCCATCTTTCTCCTTCGTACTCGCTTTTTCCAACAGCTTTTTCCAACACATTCACGCTCGCCGCCGCCGACAAAGGGGTTTTGTCTGGGATACACAGCTGGCTCCTACCAATGGATCTTGGTAGTGGTTTTCTTGAGCGTCGTGGCCTTCGACCTTTCAGTTCGCAAACTTTCCTTCTTCTTGCTTCTCTCCCACTTTCTTTCCTTCCAACTACAGCACATGGCGTTTACTCCTATCATTTATATGTTTATGCTAATTCATTTACAACACTTATCTTACATATTGTTAAAACATGATACCTCACACTCCTACGATAACGCTTTACTAAATTAACACTTAAGTACAATAAACGTACTAGCTATTCTTATAATAACAAAACACCTCTAATTACAAGCTAAACACTACAACGAATAATTAACACTAACACGAAGAATTGGAAACAAAATGAAATCATCACAGTTAGCCATTTGTCATTTGTTCATGCTACCTTTGTGTCATTCGCTGTACTTTTAAGAAGGTCTAGGGATAACATGCTGAACGTTGACGGTTATAGTGATTGAGTGATCGGTTCTTGAGTTCCCTATTAACACCCTGGTGGTTTTGACAGCCCCTCCCGTCAACGAGTATATTTCACTGAGAGCTATAACGGTCACACGATTTGGTGCAGTGTTTGAAAGGGTACCTGATACCAGAGATAGACCTTGCCTGTGAAATTGTGGAATGTTTGTCTGGATTGTATTTGATAGGGTGTATCCATAACCATCCGGGAATGTTTTCCTCACGTGATCATTTGGTCCGGTAATTGGGGGCAGCCCTGCACCATTTACAAGACCTCACAAAATTGGTGAAAAAAACAATAGACAAACAATTAAAACAGTGGCACCTAGCCCTAAAACAATAGAGCTGCTCCCTACGAAGATTGAGTGAAATTAAGTTTCAAAGAGGTCCAGCCTTATCCTAAATTGTGATCTCATGATTAGATTCACTGACAGGTCTGTACGTTTATTTTCATTTTTTTAGCCAAGAGTTGTGGTAACCCAGGGATTCCTACCAATGGCGAGATTAAATCTTATATCTTTACATTCAAAAGTAGAGTGTATTTTGATTGTAAGTATGGATACAAACTTGTTGGAGACAGATACCGTCAATGTCAATCAAACCAGAAATGGAGTGGACGAATTCCAACTTGCCAAGGTAACCACTAATGTAATTCTTAGCTTCAGATGGCGGGGTCACAAACTGTTTATGGGCTTAAACTTAATGTTCTTCCCACGTTTACCTGGAAAGTGGTGAAGACTAAGCCCAGCCAAAAGGAAGCGAAATTAGTCGCAATTTGAACTTACTTTGGGTGGCCAAAGTAAGTCACTTGCAAGTTTGCTCGCAAGTGCAGGCAAGTTGCTGGCGAGTGAGAATATCAAGCATTGCCAGTACCAATTGTTGACAAATCCTGAAACAGATGTTGGAGCTGTTGCTTCGTTTCTTTTATCGCTGTATTGTATTGTATTATTTATTGCACTAGTTTTTTTTACACATTTTCTGACTGAAGCTATAGCACGTTTAATATTAGATAGACAAAGATTAATATTATATAACCAAAGTACATCTAAAAGGTTTTCGCGCTGGCCAGAGTAGCCATCGGCTTTCATACGGTCAAGTACACATGGTACACTTAATGAGAACACTACGAACAGTATTTGCATCAACAAAAGTACACATTTATCTAATTACATAGATGACTTACGAATAAGCATATTCACATTGCAGGAAAGAATATATATACATTGAGTTACTTGCATATAACAATTCACTAATTAGATTTGAGTGTTAAGTACATGCTGCCTATAGTGCTTTCTGAAGAAACTGTATTGCAAGTTTTTTTAGTCTAATGAGAATCAATTGCCAGATTTTAGACGCTGAGAACCGGAATGTTGATTGATCCTCAAAATCCTCAGAAACAAAGTTATAAAGCAGGTGGTCAACTTTCCTCCTTCTCAAAGTAAGTAGTGGGGTGGTCTGCGAAAGGCGCAAGACCTAACTCGCAGTTATTCTGTCCCCCACCAATCTTCATAAAGGGATTTCCAGTTCGTAATTACAATGAAAATGGTATTATGTATTATGCATTTAAAAGTGAAAACTGTTTTTTGTTTGCTTTTTTGGACGGCGCGTATCATTTCCACCCATAGAAATCGATTGTGGAGTGTTACCAACACCAGTCATGGCTACAAAAGTGTTAGAGACCGGTACTAAGGTGGACGGCGTCGTCAGATATGCATGCAAAGAAAAAGGGTACGAGATCATCGGCTCAGAAATGAGGACATGCCTGAGCACTGGCGTATGGAGTGGCTTTACAACCTCGTGTAAAAGTAAGTGCGAGATTCCCTTTAAGTACACTGAGAAAGATATCTCTTGCTCTTGTTCTTGTTTAAGCTCTGAGTACTATTCCATAACTGGTGCCAATAACCTTTTAGCTGATACAGATAACGACTCCCCTTTTCTCTTTCATTGTAACATTAGAAGTCTTCGAGCTCTAACATGACCTTCTATACTGCTTTGATAATATACCTGATGTAATTGCTATAACTGAATCTAGAATTAATTGTAACTCATCAGCAAACATAGATTTTCCTAACTACAGTATTGATTCTAAAACAGTGGTTGGTGGTGTTGGTATCTACATCTTACCCTCCCTAAATGCTCTGTATAGATCAGACCGTGAAGCTTTAATTGTGATGAGGCAGAAACCTGGGGCTGGATTGAAATCTTACAAGAACATAAACCTAACATGATTGTGGGATGTGACAATCTCCTCCCCCAAAAAAGCAAACAAGCTTAAGCTTAATTTACACAATATTGAGGAAAAGAACAACATCAAATACCTAGGCAACTACATTGACAAAAATCTAAATTGGGCTCCCCACATTCAACACATAAACAGCAAAATGTCTAAAAACTTGGCCGGAATCCTTTTCAGATTACGCCATTTCTTGGCTATAAACACCCTCAATGTATGTTTCAATTTTCTTAATAAACTTGAAACTTGAACTTGAACTTGAACTTACCCCTACCTCCATTATGGAATTATGAGTTGGTGAAACACATACCCAAGTAGCTTAACAAAAATTCAAACAAAACAAAATAAATGCATGCGCTACAAATTTTTTTTAGCCATAATAGAGAAAGTAGTGCACCCTACTTCAAACTTCTAGATATACTTAACATAGAGAACATTTTCAAACTTAAAATCTCCTTGCTAGCTCACAAAATCTCACAAAATGTAGCCAATATCCCTGAAGTCTTTCGAAACTTCCTCGTAAAGGTGTCTGATATCCACTCGCACAATACCAGATTTGCCTTAAATCTTAATTTTCAAGTACCACGTGTAAGGTCAAATTATGGCAAACACACATTCTAGTTTGCCATAACCAAAACCTGGGAAGAAATGCCTACTAAGATAAAAACACTTAGCTACCATGAGATCAAAAAGGAATACAAGCAAATTCAGCTTAACTCTCAAAGGTAACTATTTAAAATGACTGCTTCACATAAAATGACTATTTGATATAATATTCGGCCATAGTTGACATGGCACCAAGCCCACACTTTATCTATTCCCACTCATAATATAGTGGTAGTTAGCCCGAAAGCTAAGTTCCTCTGACCACCATACACTTACATCAAAGCCATTAATTTTCTTTTTCTTCTTCTCCCTCTTCTTTATTATTGTATTCTTACCTTACTATATATAATGTAAATATTTTATGAAAGCGTGATTAAACTGAATTTAATTGAATTGAATTTAATTGTTGGAATTGTATGTCGTTAAGAATACTGTTAAGTTCAGGTGTTAGTCTGAAGTTAAGCAAGAAAATGTTGAGACAATGCAGTGAATCAAAACGTTTGAAGGTTGTCTCTTCCCAACAGAAGTTTCCCTCATGGCGCCAGTTTATGGGGGATAATTGAGTTCAGTAGGGTTTAGTTGGTAAAGTGCACTGGAAGGTATGAGAGCGGCACATTTACTCGATCTGACATCTTGTGATATGTTTTATATGTACTCATAGTCATCAGCTGTGGAGACCCAGGTACTCCAGTGAACGGTAAACAAGTAAATATGAAGAATGATTACAACTATGGAGGTTCCGTAGAATTTGCTTGCAATGATAACCATACATTAGCTGGGAGTCCCAAGATCAAATGCGAAGAATCGAAAGATTGGAGTGCGCCTGTACCTAGATGCTTTGGTGAGTTGCGATAGATCTAATCACAGGCAGCCCAATCGTGGTGTGTGTCATCAAAAGTTGATCAGAAAAATTGACCGTTAATTACCTAGAATTCCAACGAACCGAGTAGCGGTGGAATATTTATATTCTAGTCAAATATAAAGCCTTCCTACCTTCACTCTACTGTTTTGTTGTCACTTTCTGGGATGTCTAAATGCAATATCATCGCTTTTCTTAAATCCTAGGTCACTGTCCATTCTAAATATTTATTTATTCAGTGTTTTCGCCATTTTCTTCTTCCATTGACCTCTACCACGCAGTCCTATGAGAGACATTTTTCTCAAGATTTGGAATATTTGCCAATGCTTAATAGGCAGTGGCAACATTAACTAAATGTCCGAGCGGCATTCATTTTAAGAAGTCGTTTTGCATTTCTAAAATCGCGCTAAATATGAACTAAAAGTGATAACGATTGACCCTTCCATGTTGCAGCTCCATGTTCTGAACCTGGAATACCAGGCAATGGCAGTAGAACAGGGAATAATTTTCTCCATAGTAGTTCCGTGAGCTTTACATGCGACCAAGGTTTTGATCTGCAGGGAGAAAAAAGCATCACGTGCACGGATGGGACATGGAGTAACGCCCGACCGCGATGTAAAGGTACAGCACAGAACAAAGCAAAACGGATAGGAAAGGGACGGCACGTAATGGGACGGGACGTATGATAATTTTAGCGCTTTATTACACCCATTTTGAAATCACTCGTCATTCATGAAATCTGACTGGCTCTCAACAGTGCAATTTATTCCCAAATTGTACTATTTTTTGCTCTAAATCACATCCTTATTTTAATCCCATCAAAATTCAAAACTGGTTTTCCTGAAGCGAACATTAAGTAAATATTAATATTGACAAAAAACTGTGTGATTTCAAAATGGGTGCCGTTTGAAATCAGGCGTATGATTTCAGACCTTATTACACCCATTTTGAAATCTCCCGTGATACATTAAATCTGATTGGCTCCCAACAGTGCAATTTGTTCCAAAATTGCACCATTTTTTTTTGCGCTAAATTACATCCTTTTTTAAGCCCATAAAAATTCAAGACTGGTTTTTCTGAGGTGAACATTAAATAAATAACAATATTGACATAAAACTGTGTGATTTCAAAATGGGTGTAATAAAGCGAACTTCGTGTCGTGCAATTGTGGTCTAAAATCTGTGGTCTATAGCAGAAACGTATCAGTCTTTAATGGACTCCAACTAAAAGATTAAGCTTTTTAACTACTGAACTGCGTTTTTTCTAAGTCCAATCGCTTCTGGTCTGCCTCCCGCCAGATGGGACTCTTAACGCTGTCGTTTTCATTTGTATTTTATTTGTTCTATTGTCCTTGATGAAAAGTGACTCTAGGGGAGTGGTCAATTTAGTATTTATTTATTTATGTATAAACAATCCGTTTGAAAAACAGTCCCTTTGAAATCACCTTACTAACTCTTTGTTTTGCATGGTTTGACAGTTGTCTCGTGTGAAGATCCGGGAACACCATTACATGGATTCAAAAAGAAAGTCAGTGGCAATTATACATATGGGGGATTTATACGGTTCAAGTGTAAAACAAACTATACCTTGAAAGGTCGGTCAAAATTGACTTGCCAAGCCAACAAGAAGTGGACTTACGATAAGCCGACTTGTCTAGGTGACTAAATCTTACAATATAACAGCTATATTTTTTCCCGATAGTTACCGACAATTGTTTACCTTTTTTATTGAATTTCTGGAACTGTAATCTACAGAATACCACAAATACCGATGGAAAAAAAAATGAATACAGGAATTAAATGGTTCCAACTCAACAGTTACTCGTGGTACCTCGAGGTCACATGAGGTCACGTGTTTGTACTCTTCAACCAACAACTTTTCCGGTTACAAAATAGGTCTCCATTCAATACTTAAAAATATTGCGGTACAAACCCAGTAAATGATACCTACCTACACTTGGACCACATTATCTTTCCATCCGTTTTTTCCCATCGCTGGTCATACATATATATTTCGTTCAATTTACAACATTACATTTGTCAAACTGTCAAATTTTTTGAAAACGCACCTACAATCGTGTCACCCAAACGTTCCCCTACTCGGGCACGTGGTCGCACGAGACTGATCTTTGCAAGTAACGAACGTTTCACTTGAGTTAAAACACTGAGGCCCTCTCGGAATTTTTACTCCGTCTTCAACAGTGTAGGAATATTTGCCTTTTTCTCCCTTAAGTGTTTGGCTATCTTTAACCATTTTATTTTCTAAATTTGTTCCACATGTATAGCACCTTGTCCTGACCCTGGCCAACTGTTAAATGGAAGAATAATTGGAGACAGTTTTACACATGGCTCAGTCCTCAGATTTGAGTGTTTGGGTGATTATGTATTGGAAGGCGCCACAACTATGAGGTGTAATGAAGAGGCGTGGAGCACAGCAATGCCAGCCTGTGCAGGTAAACATTCACAATTTGTTGATATTTTCGTTCACGCAGGTAACACAGTGAGGTATATGGGAAAATGAATTATATGTATCAAATATCCCATGAAATCAACCGAAAAACTTTCTCATACGTAATAGCTGACAGACTCTTGGAACGAAAGTGATCAAGTATTCAGGATTCAACAACCTTGTACCAACCAAAACTACAAAGGACATTGGAGTGTCGCTGGACCCCCACTTATGATATAAACGAATTCATTATTTAAATTGTTTTCTTTTGTATGTTTTTCCTTGGACAGGTAGACCGTATTGACTACACAAGCAGTCAGTTGTTTATTTTTTGTATCAATCGCAAACCAGATCGAGTTATTGACTTAGCGAAAGGGCCAGAAGTAAAAGGTCGCTGGTATAAACTAAAGGTATCTAAATATGGTCAGACATTTTGGCTAACAGGAAAAAGTAACATACCGTTTTGTTAAGCTCACTCCTGGCTTTCGTCGCTATTTTTTTTCCTTTGATGGTAGCCATTGTAAATTTAAACGCAGCTTCAAATTGTGACGCCGTAGTTCAGAAGTGCTTGAAACAAAACCTTTCAAACTTGTTGGTTCAGAGTCGGAGCCAAAGAACTTGGGGTGAAAGCTCATTGGATATATTGAACCAAGCAAGCCAGGATTTGATGTCTGAATGAATTGAAATTCTTGAAAAACTCGACGCCGTGCGCAGATTTCCTCGTTGTATTCGGACTTTCCTGTTCTCCTACGAAGTCGATCAGTTTCTCATTTGTGATCTAGACAAACCTGCTTGTCTCCATTTCAGAACAAACTTAACTTCGACTCGCGAAAAGACCAACGCAAAAACTCCCAAAAGACCAAACGACACTTGACAGCGCGCGGAAATTGTGCGAGCTGATTTGTGAAAAATGGTATCACACATGTGTGGATAAAAAAGATATTGTCATTGGCGGGATAGCGTTTTTATCGATTTGCTACCACTCAGTATACCACTAAATTTTATATAATAATCACGATTATTTGATGGAAACGTGTGAATTGCACTTACCTTCTCAAATTTGTACCAAAAACTACACTTACTCCTCCAAACACTGTTTTTTTAATGTTTTGTTTTTGTTTTTGATTTGGTATTGTTCCCTGAATAGCTTGAACTTCTTGAACAGTTTGTCCGTTAGGGCTTGCTGACAGTTTGACAGTCTGACGGTCTGACCGAGTGACAAGCACTTCATCATACAAAAAACATGGGAAAATGATACGCATTGCGTTTAGCTCGCGAAAAAGATACACAGGTAGACCGTCGTGAAAAACTGGGCAGACATATTCCGTGATTGGGCGGATGCAGGTCTGATAGAACTGTACTAATTCATCTGGGCCTCGACCTCCGCAATATGATGGTTCCTTTTTAGATCACTCGAAATATTTATACCCAGAATCTTAGCGTGTGAGACAACATCAATTTGCTTGTCATTAGTAACAATAGGGTTGAGATCGAGAGTCCCGTTTGTACTAAAACAAATCCTCATTTCCTTGCACTTCACCACGTTCAACTGGAACTTGTCCGAGGCAGCACGCGAGGCAAATATGTCGACAGCGGTCTGGATGTTGTTCACTTGACCCTTGAGTGTTGTTTCAGGGATAGTAGAATCATCGATGTACTTCCATAATTCAAAACCTGGGATGTCGAGGTCATTAATCATCACAATGAAGAGCCATGGGCCCAATTTGGTACCTTAGGGAACCCCTGCCGGGACATTACGCCACAACCTTGACCTAGTTTCACTCGCTCAGTGCTTACAGAAACTCAGAAAGTCAGGAATCCAAAGGACGACGGCCTCAGGAATGTTAAAGTGGCGGAGCTTTTGGACCAGTATCCGATGATCAATAAGGTCGAATGCTCTCTTAAAATCGAATAACACTGCCCTCACAGTGGCCCCGTTCCCGTCAGTGGCACTACATCACGCATGCGTCATACTGATAAGTACCTTTGTAGCGCTTGACCCGGGAGTAATCCTGGAGCTCTTGCAGACCTCTATTTTCATTCGTCCCTGTGACCTGTTGCTTGTTTTGTTATGAGACTGGGTATTGCTCGTGTTGTGTCATCGATTGTTTCGTTCTCCAGTCACTGACCGCGTCTGGAGACCAACGGGGTCTCTCTGACCCGGGGATAGTACCAAACTGCCTTGGATGACTCAGCACCATACGCATCATGTTCTAGAAAGTGTTCAAGGCAGTGTTCAAGAATGAACCTCGTGAAGTACCCGGCTATGCTTAAGGCAATTTTCTGAAGTCTTGTTACAGCATTCTTTTATAACCCTGTGCTCTCAGAAGCCATTAAGATCAGATCGGATCGTTTTTCAACGGAGCGAATTTTAGGAATTTTATTTTGGCCTTCGGTCTTATCGGGGAGGTGCAGTTATGAGAATGCTCGGTTGGCACAGTGGTGAGAACGCTCGTCTTCCACCAATGTGTCCCGGGTTCGATTCCCGGACTCGGCACCATAAGTGAGTTGAGTTTGTTGGTTCTCTACACTGCTCCGAGAGGTTTTTCGCCGTTTGATTTACAGTCTCCCCAATTAGTATACCACTCGTGTTCAGCTAGAACGATTTGAGACTTAAATAAAGTTATTATTATTATTATTATTGTATTTTGCTTAAATATAAGGTTCTTTAATGCGCTTACAATTAATTAAAAAAAGAAATGGTTTTAAACGAGTCTTTAAAGTAGACACGGACTACGAGTCTGTGGGACTGTCAATCATGCTGAAAACTGACTCGCCGTAATTTCGTTCCATATTGAAAGCACCTTGTCCTGCTTCGGATCAACTGTTACATGGAAGAATCATTGGAGACAATTTTCAACATGGCTCAGTCGTCAGATTTGAATGCCTGGACGATCATTTGCTACAAGGTTCTCCCGTCAGGAAATGTGATGACGGGGAGTGGAACACAACAATGCCAACCTGTGCAGGTAAATGTGGTTAACTAAATTCTGGCTATTACTTTTGTTTCGGTGCAGTGGCCTCATACTTCATGATTATCTGGCAGAGCCAGCTCATCGTGTTTACTTTTTGTTGGAGTAAACACTATTTAAAACATGCAAATTACGGTCCCTGCAATCGAGAAATTAATTGCAATTACTTCTAAAAATATCCCGCTAAAGTTCGGGTTCTTCGCGAAAGTTGGTTTCTCCACATGCGGCCCAGACGTTGTTTGTGATTTACATACGTCACAGTATTGCGTTAGGTTTTGAGCCATTTAAGAGAATGTATGAAAATGGTTCAAAAATCGCTCTAAATTCAACTTGCAGTCAAGGATTTAAATAAAAGAATCTTACCTTAGTCTGCATTTGTGTTATTTTGAAGTCTTTGTGGCAGCTGAGTCGTTCTAAAGTCGTTCTACAGCCATTTTGACGATTTAAACTTTTCCAAGTTTGCTTTCCAGTAAAGAGAAACGAAAGGCTGGCGACCTGTTCGGCTGACGGTTCGCACTCGAATGTCCATAAATTCCATTAAAATGCTCGGAGCTCGCCAAAATTGCCTCACGGCAGCCGTCGATAATTCTTCTTTCTAGTTGCTTCGCCTCGGATTCCAAGGTTTATGTTATCCGCCCGAAAAACGCTCCTTTTCGAGCGCTGGCTGCCCATTTTTGCTTTGTCGAGATCCGTAACGAGTTATCTTGGCCACGGATTTGAAAATCGTTGGCTTAGCGACCCCTCCGTAACGACAAAGTCGCCCTCAAGCGTAGGAAGGCACAGGTCAATTGCCGGTTTTCACTGTCACACCGTCATCAAAACCATTTAACAAATAAAGTCAAGAATCAAAGAGACAAAAGAAGATGAATATGCAGACAGTCTCGCAAAGATTCAGGTCTGTGCGATGTTTCGTGCGGGAGATATTCGAAGAAATGTTCTCCTTAAATTTTAAGGCTTTTGTATGGAGACGCCATGTTTGTGTCCCTCTGAGGGGCACAAATATGGCGACCGGAAGCTAACAAAAACATATGTCATCGAGTTTTGCTATAAAAAGCCCATAGTCGTCCTCTGAGGGCTCATAAACATCTAAATGAGTACTTATTCTCATTCAAGGACTTTTCAGTTTGCGAAATCTCAGCGGATAAGTCATTTTTTTTAACCTACGTGACAGCATTCTCGGCCGCCAGTTTAATATCGTGTCACGCAAAAACTTAGAAATTCAACCTTGCTTTATCACAAGACGAAAAAACCAATCAAACTGAAAAATTGTGAAAAGGTACGTCTTCAGCTGTTCCAATTACTAGCTAAACTAAAATCTCAAAAGGATAGATAATTACTTATTTTTTTATTTAGATGACGTCATGTGAAAACCGAGAATTTGCTGTATGCAAATTGCACTGTATTAGGGTCCCTGGGGAAATTACACCGGAAACGGCGGGAAATCTAGCCAAATATACTGGCCGTTTTATTTTTATGATTGTTCAGCGCTAATTTTTACCGTGCTAACAAGACAGTTGCACGTTGTTGTTGTTCGTTGGTCAGTTCTACTCGAGAGCACTTTCTAGTGGAATTAATTCCCATTTCTGCCCAGCAAAACAATGCTTTTCAGCGCTAAAATAGCTCAGTTGGTCTCAGCAAAACTGTTTTTAAGCGCTAAAATCGCTCAATAAAACAGTGCTTTTCTTTAGGGAAAAAAGTGCTCAATATAACATTTCTTCTGAGCGCTAAAATCGCTCAATGAAACAGTGCTTTTAAGCGCTAAAGTCACGTAACGTAGTTTAATCGTGCAGCCAACTTTGCCTTTACTATTGGTGGAGCCGTTTAGGCGATGTTGTCTAAATTTGGAAGACGCGAGCGACCCTAATACGGTGCAATTTGCATACAGCAAATTGACTTGTGCCTCCCTACCGTTGAGGGCGACTTTGTCGTGACGGAGGGGTCGCTAAGCCAACGATTTTCAAATCCGTGGCCAAGATAACTCGTTACGGATCTCGACAAAGCAAAAATGGGCAGCCAGCGCTCGAAAAGGAGCGTTTTTCGGGCGGATAACATAAACCTTGGAACCCGAGGCGAAGCAACTAGAAAGAAGAATTATCGACGGCTGCCGTGAGGCAATTTTGGCGAGCTCCGAGCATTTTAATGGAATTTATGGACATTCGAGTGCGAACCGTCAGCCGAACAGGTCGCCAGCCTTTCGTTTCTCTTTACTGGAAAGCAAACTTGGAAAAGTTTAAATCGTCAAAATGGCTTTAGAACGACTTTAGAACGACTCAGCTGCCACAAAGACTTCAAAGTAACACAAATGCAGACTAAGGTAAGCTTCTTTTATTTAAATCCTTGACTGCAAGTTGAATTTAGAGCGATTTTTGAACCATTTTCATACATTCTCTTAAATGGCTCAAAACCTAACGCAATACTGTGACGTATGTAAATCACAAACAACGTCTGGGCCACCTGTGGTTTCTCCTGCGCTTCCCGAGAGAAGCGCCGGAAAAACCATCTGCTCGTAGGGTAAATCTGTTTGGAGTAGGCCTTTTGCTTGCTTTGAGATAAATGTAACCAACTTTTCACAGAAATTTCTGGTCAATCTGATGGTGAAGTCCACATTCACCATGTTTTCCTGAGAATAAAGGCGAAAAATCACATCATGTTGTTCGTGTTCTTTGAATTTCACGTGAAATTTAACGGTCAGTAGACCGAAGTTGCCGAAACTTGGGAACTTACGTATGCATTTTGTGACACGCTGTCATCCCCGTTGGCTCGCTGTATGTTTGTGCTGTACTGGAGATCTTTCTTTCAGTTCAACTGTAAAGACTAATAGTTATGTATAGCTCTTTCACAGATGAATGCTTCTCTCACCTTGTTAAACGGCCAAACTATCACATTGCTGTTTTTCCCAAATTCCAGCTTGTGACGGTGGTTTACCTCTTGGAATGAGCAGTGAAGCGATTCCAGACTCATCCATCAGAGCATCCAGTCAAACTGATCAGCATCCTGCTCACCATGGCCGTCTTGGTGGAAACAAATATTGGTGTTCAAGGAAAGAAAGGATGAGCGAATTGAGGATAGACCTACCAAAGAAATACAAAATTACAGCGTTAACGATTGAAGTCCAGGATCCCAACGATATTAGCATTATTGCACTGCTAGGTTCCATTTTACATACTTGGTGGCAATTGGACGCTCAAAAGGTAAACTACATGAAATGCAATTAAATAAGTGCGATGGGCAGGTAGGCAGGTAAGGCAGCTGAGAGAGAACAAACTCAACCCACACATGATGTCGAGTCCGGGAATCGAACCCGGGCCATATTGGTGGGAAGCGAGTGCTCTCACGATGGTATCATACTAAGCATCAAAGCTTGTATGCCGAACGGCCTGCCTTAACAAAGATAATTTTCAATTCGGCAAGACTGTTGAGACCATTTTACCATCTTTCTGTCGCTAAATAACATGAGCAGAGTATAAAAACATTGAAATTTTATAAAATTCAGTATAAAAACGTAAAATCCAGATGGAAAGGAAAGTGCATATCAATATTGTGCTGAGGTGTAGAAATGTATTTCAAGATGTTTTCCAGAAGATCGAAATTTAGGAGCGCCTTTCACTTCTAATGACTTAGTTTACGTTCCATAGCTCAAAACACATCTTTTTAACACGGATTACTACAAAGGTTGTATGTTGTAGTGAGACCTTTTTTCCTTCTCCTTTCATCCTTGCAGCCTGCTTTCAGATCAAGAAGGAGTAAAATTGCTATCAAATTTCCATTTATTTCCGAGAGCCTCAAAATTCTAGTAGTTCGACGAAAAGAAAGTACCGTTTGTCTTAGAGCTGAAGTGTATGGATGTGATATTCCAAGAGGTACGGATTCTCTAATCTCGTTTTCATTTCCTTGTAATGGCGCCATGCATTGTATGAAGTTGCGTGATACGGGTGTAGTGAAAGCAGTCTACCAAATCTAGCTTGCAAATCTAGCTTGCAGCTGAAGGAGAAAGACATAAGGCAGAGATTCCTTGGATTGAGTTTGGTTGCTGCCGCTGGAAAGAATTGTAATGTGTTCAAAGCGCCGTTTTTATTGCTTTAAAATACTGAACTTCCAAAACCATGAGAGTGAATTCAGTATTAAGACTTCACTTACAATCACTTGGATGACTTTTATTTATCACCTCCCGGTCAAGAGTTAATGCTGTTATTAGAGTTTTGTATTTTGTTCAACCTTATTCAGGTCACAATAACTTGCTCCTTTGTTTTCTCTTCAGATTGTATCGTACCGGGTTCCCCAGTTTTTGCGTCAAATGATAGGAATGATGGTACCTTTTTCAAAGGATACGTCACCGCAAAAGCAGGTTACCTACTTGAGTTCCTTAATCAGGAATCTAAAAAGATTACCATATTACCAATGGAGAGAATATTCCTAAATAAGAAGCCGGAGCCCGTGAAACTTATTAATGGAACTTTTGTCCTTGTAAAAGATTCCCGTTCGAACCAAGTTAGAAAGGGGGAAATTTTACTGGTTAAATATCCGTTATATTCAGTTAAGATCGAGGGAATTGGGGAGAAGATCAATGCACGTGATATCGATATCCTTGCGGTCGTCAGACAGGCTAAATTCTGTTCATCTTAAATGTTACAGGTCACATACAGTACGATGACTAACACTATTTAGCATTTGAGTTGGTAGCTGACAAAAGTAATGTGCAGTATGCAACAATTCAATATAATACAAACGTTATGACGCAAACCTGTGTCTTATTTATATAATTTTATTTGATAAAAAAAGGTTAGTACGTGATCAAAAGAAAGTTTGAAAACGACTTCATGTGGTAAGGCACTTAATTTGAAAAAGCAGCGCTGGACTTACCATCCTCGGATACCCAGGGGCAGATAGTCGGGATGGGAGGGAGAATAGTCCTTATGCAGACGTCAGATGTTCAAAATTCACCACCAAGCCTCGTTTGCACTAAATTTTTCTTATCCTCCGGACGTGCATACTGTTCTCGCGTGATGGGTATTCTTTACAATTGTGTTGCTTTGGGATTTAGTTCGTGCGTTGAAAATTTACAAGTTTGAAATTCGAATACGAAATTTGGTGGTGAAATTAGCTAGTTTGACGTAGCCACGCATGTCTTTTTGAGGGCTATTATTAGTATTCTCTTGCAGTCTGTTCTGTAAACTTTAGCAACTCTTCAACTTTTCAAACCATCGCGTCTGGGTCTTAGAGGATGTGGACTTACAAAAGTACAATAGAGTAGAATAGAATCTTTATTCATACACGATAAGAATTAAAGCTAAAAAGCTTGTGGGGTCTTGTACATAACAAAATAATTACTTACTCGTCCAATCAAAAACCGTTAATTATTACTAAAACACATTTCTAAAAACACTCCAATAGATTACAATTCTCAAAAATCGAACTAAATAAGAAACTAATACAAACGAGCATTAAAGTTGTTCATCAACTTAATTCTTTTAGTTTTTGTTTCAATTGAGAAGATATATCAAACAACTCGAATTCCGTCAAAAATACTCCGCTGCGCGTCGTATTAACCTTAAAGTCTGTTCTTTGGGAGATATGTTTAAATTTACTGAGGTTTAGGCCTTAATTGACATCTCAAGTAAGATGAAAAACTAGAATCAAAAAGAGTTATAATTAATTAATACCTAAAAAAAGATACTTCGTCCCTTTCCCAAGTTGTTTCTGGAGAAAGCATTTTTTTAATGGAACCAGAACGTATGGGCACGAAGATGAAATGCATGCATGTGG
Organism: Galaxea fascicularis; assembly: GCA_948470475.1. Classification (NCBI taxonomy): domain Eukaryota; kingdom Metazoa; phylum Cnidaria; class Anthozoa; order Scleractinia; family Euphylliidae; genus Galaxea; species Galaxea fascicularis. The sequence continues at coordinate 43,805,811 of OX419335.1, read as the reverse complement.
CTGATGAAACACACTCAGACATACACCCAAACCACCACAACTTTAACCGCCATCAGTCATTCTTAATTGTTGAAGGAAAAATTCAATAACGGAAGAGGAACATTAAGTTGGAGCCAAAAGATAATATTTATGAAACGTGAGCGAAGTGCATCAGACGCAATACCTTAGAAATGTTCTAAAACCGAATGTTTCCTGTAACCAGTTCAATATTTTGATCAGGTGGTAAATTGAATTAAAGTAAGCAATTGGTTTGGTATCCTTTGCGACGACAAATGATGGATTTGGCC
>OX419335.1:43768024-43800524 GCA_948470475.1 Galaxea fascicularis | reverse complement strand
GGAGCCGCTGCCGTCCCGCTCGATCTCAAGCTGGATCTCGTCTTTGGTGTTCACGAGGCTCGTGCCGCTGCCGTGCACGCTGTGGTCAGGCATGGACCGCAAACAAAAGCCCAAACCTGTTGCCGGTGTAAAACTTGGTCAGATTCATGTGTTGCGTTTTGTTTTTTGCCTTGACGAAGAAGCGGCTGGTCTCCTCCCAGACGTCATTGGCGCCGTTGTTGTATACCCTGTTGGGCGAGCCGTTCGCTGTGACGCTGACTTTCGTCAGGTTGGGGTTGATGTACTTTTCTGAGTCCCTAGTGCCGGCGGGATACGGCTCCACAAAGAGGAGCAGGATCCATTTCAATGACCTTCTCTGTGAGTTGACCCTGATGTTCAGCTGCGCGTCGTTGTTTTTATGGAACGTGACAACCTCTGCTCGTGCATTCGCGCGATGAATAGGGTTGGAAGAGTGGTTGTTTGGGGGGAATAACCTTTGAAGACCCGCTCGCCATGAAGTGCAGGGCCAATGTTCTTGTGCCCTGATTCACGTCGTTGTTCACCGCGAGACTCATGCGAACCTTTGGTTGGACTAGTTGGACAGGAGCGTGGGGTACTGCCATTGCTTTTGCGCGAAGTCGCCGTCGCTGTAGTTGATAAAGATGTAGCCGAGGCCGTGGTTTTGGCCGTGTTTGAAACGAAAGTCTGATCAACATCAAATTCGTCGCAAATCCTTCTGTATGAGGCCTTGTCGAATTTGTTGTCTGTTTGCCTGAAGTTCGGGTAGTCGGGCAGAGAGCTTATTCTGTGAAACAAACGTAAAAGAAATAAAAGGCACGGAGCTGCGAATTCCCAGCCAAGGCCTGCCCTGACAAAATCTCCCGCGAGACGCCACACCCTGTTGTTGCACACCACAGCGCGAAGTTCAGCTGCTGTAGCCAAAAACCCATCTGCAGGCCGCCAAGCCATTTTCTTGCGTTTTTTGATGTTCTGGATGTGATCTACGTGTCTTTGAAAATTTGCCTGTACTGCGTGGTGAAAAATTCCGTCGGCGTAATGTAGCTTTCCTGCAACTTGTTCAGAGTTTCACCGATTTGTATGTTTATTTTTTCTGCAAAGTTGACTGCAGAAATTGTTTGCGGCGCAGGTGCGGTTTAAAGCGTAAGTTGAAGCAGGAATCCAACATATTTTTTTGAATCCGAGAGCGCTTCTCATCTCAAGAGGCCATTACTTGCTGTTTGTTCCCGACAATTTCCGTTGTTGCCTTGTGGTTGTCATCGAAATCTACCTGTGCGGTAAGTTTGCTCTTGTCGGCGCCCGGGAATTTCGAGAGAAAATATTCCCAGGCCTTGCCCTCGGTGGTTTGGATAAGGTTTTTGGGCTTGAGATCATCCATCTCAAATATTTAGAATGCAGCACTTTTTAATTGAATGTTTGCGCGGCTTGAAATATATCTTCACGGAAGATATGGTCGTGCTCACAGTGGCCATGACTCAAAACCCCTGCACCGTCTATTTTGACGAACCGATTCCGAAAGCCGATTGTGTTCGGCTTCTTTCCTGCTCGCTGCCGAATTCATGGCACAATTTGAAAAACCGAGGGGAATGTCTTTTTTGTCAAGAGACGGTAAATCCTCTACCGTCAGGACTATACTTGAAGGTCATCACGCCTTTGAAACGATGGCGAAAGAAATTTTAAAAAAATTTCAAAAAAGAAGCTTGTTAAAAATTGCCCACATACATAAATGCATCTTATGGAGCGATGGTTATCTACAACTTGTCAAATCGACACATACGGATAGACAAAGACTTGGCGGAGTTTTTGGGAATAAACCGCACTTTACAAATAGCAACATTCATCAAAGCGCTCAATACACCCAGTACGTACTTTGTTTATTGCGATTTGGTTGACCCAATTCGTAATTTGATGAATGGGAAGAAATCAAATCTCCTTGCAATGTTTGACATCGGAGGAGAAGCGTTCGAAAAAGTTCACTATCAAAAGGCAGAACAACAAAACTTTCGTGGCGCTTCCACAAGTGAACATGTGAGCAGTGTGACACTTTCAGTCAAAGATGAAGACGGGGAGCTGTTTGATTTTCTCGGCCAAAAGCTTCACTTAAAGTTGGAGATAAACTAAAAAAAAAAAAATCATTTATACGATGGCGTCCGTGGATGTGTTACCAACCGCTCCGCCCGAAAGGGTTGCAGAAAGGCAATATACGTCGCTCTATCCTACGCTCCAGCACCCTGTTATCCCCAATGCCGGAACCTGACAGAGATTTCCAATATGGAGAAACAAAGCTCCGATGAAGAGGAGCATTACAGGCTTGTTCTGAGAAAATACGAAAAGGCTAAAAAAGCCTTGAACTAGTGCATTTGATTTGATTTGAAAGCTAACAGGCGTAGGCGTGCCTCTCGGTGTCGTGGGAGCTGTGTGTGGCCTGGTTGCAACCGTTTTGTCGGCTGTGAACAAAAAGCTTGAAAGGAAAGTGAACAAGCACAGTCGACTCTCCGCTCTGGCTGCTGCAAAGCATGACACAATCAGCGCCTTTCTTTCCCAAGCCCTTGATGATAACAAGGTTTCTGATGCGGAATTCAAGCACATCAAACACGAAATGAAGAGCTACGCGCAAATGAAAGAGGCCTTACGCTCAAAATACGCGAGAAAACAAGCCGCTTCGCCCGTGCCGGATATAGAAAAAATCAAAGAAGAGATTCGGGAAGAATTTCGGAAAAAAATTGCAGCGACCAGCGCCGCTTTGAACTGAAATTTGAGGGAAACAGCGTCAGATTCCATCTGAGTTTCTCGAAAAAATGAACTATTTTCGTCTCAGTTTGTGGAGCCCTCTTAACGGTCACAAAACATCGTAAAACGGTGGCAAGTGGTGCAATTGAGGAGAAAATCATGTTTTATCGCATATTCTAGCGCCAATTCTTCATTTTCTTCTTGCCAGCGCTCCACTTCTATTAGAAAAGCTTCCTACTCGTCTTCTTCTTCCAAAGCCTCTTTTGCAAGATCCTGAAAGAACTCGAGAAGATCCCTATGGACTGCATCCCAACCGAGAAGATCCCTGTGCATTACAACTCAACCGAAGGCCCTCTTCCCTCTCTTTTTCGCGGCAATCAGTTCTTTGAGGATCCTCTCTTGAACTAGTAGAAGCATGGACTGAATCAATTTGTCAAGCGGACAGTTGGTTTCCATGGAAAAAACAGGGGCGGCTGGTGGAGCTGCTGCCATATACCCGAGAGGCCCCTCCTCTAAAAGGGGTGTTGCCCTGGCACTGTTGGAGGGTGGCAACTGAGCGGTGATTAAGGCGTTGCCTTGGCGTAGCCTATATGGCAACAATTGCTCCACCCTGGACGCAGAAAACGAAATCTCCATCGAAAGCAACGATGAAGAGTTTGCAGAAATCCCAGTCCAACCATTTTTTCGCTGTCTCCGCATCGATTTAGCCGACAATGCGAGCCGATTTGTCTTCCAACGTTGCGGCAAACTTGCGAAGAGCAGACTAATCCTTCCAGCAAACCTTTTCTTTCAGCTGCTCGAGGGTCAGAAGAAGCTCCATCTTGTTTTGTCCAATTGGTCCGCGGCGGCGATGGGGCTCGTGAAAATATCCCTAGGGGCCCCTGGAGACTTATCACGGGTTCGAAATTCGTGTTTATAAGGTTAAAAAAAGAAAACAAATATTAATTCCATATTAAAAAATAAGAGTAGCTGGTAGATCTAAATCTTTAAAAAAGAGACTAACTCTATTGTTTTGCGGCGTTCTCGTTGCCGATGCCGTTATCGTTGCCTTTATTAGACTCATTTAGCAACAGGACGCGAGGGCTTAGGACGCGGTATTTGACCGTGAGGGCACGAGTACTGAGGGTGAATACGTGTAACGGGAGTGATTTAGCAAGCGCAGGGAAATCAGACTTAGAATTCCACGAAGGCGCATTGAGGTCTCCGCAGTGTGAGAGAAACGTTACCTCTAGCTTATGGCAATGTCTTTGATGCTGCGGGGTTTGCTGCGCTATAAATATAATGAAAGAGCTATTTCCGTACAGGGAATTCGAAAATTTAACTTTGACGACTGCTGAGACGATATCTTGTGCAGAACAGAATTACGACTTGTCAAACCAGACATTTTCTTACTATCAGACGTTTTGAGATTTCCAGACAAGTTCCCGGAGAACTGTTTGCTCATAGCTTGAAGCATTTGCTCTTCACCTAAAGTGAAAAACAGCTGCATAAATAAAAACATTAAACTCACACGAAGGTCCGAGCTTTTCGGAGTCAGGCAAATAACTATTACTAGAAATGAAACGAAATGTGGCCAGTTTAGATCAAGTGGTTTTTCGTCGATTATTTTATGTTCTTATAATGAGAATGCACGTTTTGTTGGTTCAGCTAAGACTCTAGTGAAGATCAAACCGAAATTCTAGCTTATTAAGTTGAGTTAAAAGTTTTTACCAGTCCTTTTCATCTGGACCTGTTTGTACAGCCTAATATATACCATAATATGTAGTGACGGAGACGCAATTTTCATTACCAGTGGCCGGAATGAGCAGTAAAGCACCCTCTTTACGTTGATCATAGCGCATTTGTTATACTGATGAACATTAGTACTATACCATGCAGGTCTTGCTCAGCAAGCTATCTTTCATTGTTTTCCTTTGGGCGCTTCCGCTCAAAGAGAAAAATAAACTTCTTCCATGGCCAAAAAAAAACTGTGTTGTTATGTGTTGTTAGCGGGGACAATTATTGCAAGTTAAGCTATTATAGTTTTTCTACTCTTGGTATTTTTATTTTACTGAAAAGTATTTATTTGAATTATCAGGGCTAAAATCATTGTAAGATTGCTGCTAGTACGCTTGGAGCTGAGGCTCGACGTTCTTATGTTTTTTCGCGTGAAAAGGTTCTTAAGGTGTTCTTAAGTTGCAATAAGATGTTCTTAACTGACTCTCAACGTGACTCTCAGGATGGGTATGTTCTTACCATGTTCTTAAAATTTTGGTCAATCTGAGCCTCGGCGTTGTTATAAAAAAGGTCCTCACAAAAAAAGAAAAAAAAATGATGTGATGCATTCACGACTGACAAACCGACATAAAAGGTTAAACGGGAACCAAATATGCCTCCCACTGAAAAATTTAACTAACAAGTACCTTGGTTGTTTAGGCTTCATCGTAAAAGCTGCATTGATTTTAAATAGCTTCAGTTGTTACATGTCTGCCAAAAAATATTATTTGGCGATTGTTGTCGCCAACCAACAAACATCAAAGTATAACAATGTAAACAAATGACCCAAATTAATTTGCTGACCACCGGAACTTATAACTGCCCCCTGCACAGAACTCTTCTGACTCCGACAACTGAACGTTTGTTTATAATAACATTATACCCAACAAAGAGAGGTATAGCAACATAATTTTTTTCTTGATTTCTGGATAAGAAAAGTTGTCCTAAATCAAAAAATAACTGCAGAACAAGTCAGAACTGCACATTAGGTTTTGGATGGATTACAAATCTCACCCAAAGTTGTCCTCCCACGCAGTTTGGCAGTCACGATTATTGCTGAAAGAGATAGACCACCCGGACCCACTTTGTGTTCTTTGGTAGCTGTAGTTTATGCTACGTTAACAATAAAAAATGATGATAATGTTGATGATGACGACGGTGGTTGTGGTGGTGGTGGTGTGGGTGATGGTAATGATGATGATGGTGGTAGTCATGCACTGCTCTCGATTTACTGGCATGGCTCAACTCAGTATTGCCGGCCATGAGGTAGGTTTTTGACTTGTCTTTTTTGTTCAGCCTTTCATGCACACAGGTTTAAATGCTTTTAAAGAATCCAACAAAACAAAGGGTGTATCTATAAAGAAAAACAAAAGATGTCATATGGTATCCGTGGACTTAGAATTCATTTGTGTGGTAGAAATTTGGTGGACAATTTTTCAGAAAAAAAGTCAAGAACTACAGAAGGCTGAGGATTCAGTTTCGTCGCCCTGTGAGCACGATGCACGCCACGAGGTTGTCTGTTTCTGCTGTTTTAAAATCACATGTATATTCAGCCTCTTTACACATGTTTACAAAGATTTAGCTTTCGGTGCCGTTTATTTGGTTTTCATTAAGGAAATGTGGCGGATCTCAACTAAACTTAGGTAATCCGGAAGACTGAATAGGGATAAAGTTAAGTTACTTACACTTTTAATGGGTTTGTTGAATAGTGTGCCTAGTATTTTTAGTCCTTATGACCGGATGCCTTGGTTTCGCTCCAAGTTCAACATCTTCCAACTAATTTCAAGTTGAAAATTTAAAAACATAAACGCAATTTTACACGTCGAACCAATTAACTTCTGATAGAAAAACAATCCATTTCCTTAGCTGGATTAGGGTTAACCGCGCCCTCACAAAATAATGCCGCGATTTCCTTTTGATTGCCTAGCCAATTGAGAGATATTTAATTTTTGGGACACAAACCGCTTACTCGAAATTAGATAGATCACTTTTTAGCATTAAGCCAGTCAAGAACTGCTTCTAAAAACACACAGACCGACAAGATCATCGTCTGCCTTGGTATTCAGTGGCAAATGATACGGCCTCGGTTTGACTTGTGTGCGGCGCCAAATCTGTACGCACAGCCAACAATACGCTTCAAATGTGCAGAGATAGATTCGTGACCTTGGACTTCCGATTGCTTTCATTAAATTGAAAAAAGCCGGGTATCGAATCATCAGTTCTGACCAAATTAACAGTTTGGGAAACTTCTTGACTCCAATCAGAAATATCATATCCTCGGATGAACTTTCAGCGCAATTTAAACCGATTCATCTTTTGCGCGCTTTGAGTATGGGATGTCACTTGCAGATTGGGATGACGTTTCTCCACCTACGACACGAAAAGATTGTTATTTTATAGAAGTTACAAGTTTGAGCTTCCAGAAGATAAACATTATTAGCTCAGATAGCATGTCTCGCACGCGGCAAGCTGAGCACTGAAATTAGGACCTCCCATCGGGTGTTGATGTCATTTCAGTGCACGTCCAAGGTATATCTGTAAATTGGTTTCCTGTTACAGCCTCTCGGCAAGATAAAGTTGCTTCATGCAGTTCTATCTCTCTTTTCAAGAAGCCCTCTAGCTCTGTATCATGAGACTAACAAAAGAATTTTCAATATTGATCTTTGGATTACTTGTGTGGAGAGTAGTGAAAGGTACGTTGATTTAGCTATTATAATGTTACTTTACGCGATCTTCGCGCTCAAGAAAAGCGCCCGTTAGGGAGAAGGGAATTTCGTAACCAGAGAAAGAATTTTTGATAACTAGTTAACCTCGACATGGAAGCTATAAGTTTCAAGCAGTGCGTTTTGTATCATTGCCGTATATTTCAGCGTGGAATTTTAAATGCAGGTCTAGTTTTCGTAAATTATGTTCCTTCGACTCTTTTCTTTACTCAGCTTTCAGACAGTGAACGTGTTTACCACGAAAGTTGTGAACACCATTAGCTCCTCTTATCATTTAGTGTTTCAGCTATTTTATTTAGAACAAGAGTCGCTTTCCTGCAGGGTTGTGGCTGGAGCAAAGAAGCCTCAGATCATATCTAGTATTTGATGTTTACGTTATCATTTAAAAGCGTTTGATAACCATCAAAACAATTTCCCCTACACTCAAGCATGTGACAAAACGAAACAGTTCTGTTTCGCTAATGTACTGCGCAATCGCTCTTTCCTCTGTGCTTTGTTGAGAAGTGATTTGTGTAGAAACGAAGATTTGTGTAAGTTTGCTAGTGAAACGCAAACAAAGCAATGGCTTCGTGGGTACGCACAGGGTCTACTGTAACGCCGAAGGTCAGATCGAGGAATTTACCACTGGAGCTACTGAATGAATTGTCCGATATGATTACCAAAACGCTTTGAAAAGAATCAGAGAACCAATAGTATGTTGACAGGCAATACCCAAATATCCATTCACATTTTTTACTCTACAAGTCAAAGATCGCATAAATAAATCTTGTTTTCAGCTATCACATTTCCTAAGCAAGTCCTCGTTCAAAGAATTGCTACAGTGTTAGAAACCTGTAAATCATGAAAGGTTATATTACAGTGGTCTGAGTCATAAACATGCACAGAGCTTTAGATAGCGCACTGTTGACAACGAAAGGAAAAGAGGACTTTGCTACATCGTTACGCTAACTTACCTTTACAAGATAATTTTTCTCTTGTGGTTTTTAATATCTCAGTTTGTAGCCACAGCGTGACCTCAGGAGTTCTCCTGAATGGGGGAGGGGTGGTTCCTGGGAATTGAAAGAGGTGTATAATCCTCCTCAAAATAATGTATTTGCAAATCGGGACTCGCAATTGCAAATCCGAAATTTGGTACCATTGTTTGCAATCTGAGATAGATCACACGGTTGTACGCTAGTGTAAAGCAGACCTTAATTTTAACCTTAATTTCACTCCATTTTACTTCCCGTCAAATGCACACGCTACGCTGGGGCTTGCCAAGCAGTAAGCGATGTCGCTTCTCTTCGTATGCTGTGGTTTAATTTGAAACACTTCTGCTGTATCCTTCACGAGTCCAGGCGTATTTAGTTACGGTTAGTTTCGACTTTTAAATACACAGATCTCCTCCTGCTGCCCCAGACATGCCGCAGCAAAAACGAGAGACCTTGTTACATTTGTTAGCGTTTTGTCATGCATTTAGACCACACAAAGGAGTGCGAGTTAGTGGTGACAATTTTCCTTTCTCGTATCCTTGGTATCTCTTGCTGTGCCGACGTAGCGGTGCTCTTTGTTAATTTACTAGCTGTAAACAGGAAACTCAAAAATGCTGCTTTATTTTGCCGTCTGTCCCAGTATGTGTTTCCGGAATACCCTTGAAATAACCTTCGGGTTCAAGCAATTGTGGTGACACAGAAGCGGGATCGAAACTAAGCACGTCTCTATAGTCATACTATACCATGTAGTATATAATTTATCAATGTAAACGGCGTATTCACCGGTGGTTTGGAACAAATAATTTTCATTTATTTAACAGGTCATTAGCCCCCACTTCGTTGTCCGAGATCGGTGTGACATTTGTCACAGTTTCTTCATTTTCTGCCCAAATATTGATCCTATTAAAGAGAAGTAAACATGTAACCTCAACAAAATATCTCTTGTGTGGTAGAATAAATACAGTTCCTTTGAATTAAGAAGCTTTAATTAACAGAATCGAAACACGATTTGGTTATCAATCATTCCGCGACAAGTTTAATGTGCTGTTTTGTATTTTATGTCGGCCCGAACAACAGAACGTTTATGAAATGGTACCTACAAAACAAAGCCATCTTCGGTTCTGTTATTTAGCTTTACCGAAAGAATTTTAACGGTTAACGATTTAACTTAATGTAGGTCTGTTAAGTCTATCATTCGAACTTCTTCAAGTGCTTCTGCCTAGTCCCGTTCCTTCCAGTAATTTGACTCTTCGTCACTCAAAAATTCATTAGGTGGTAAAGTGATTATTTTCATGAAGGCTCAAGTTATAATACAGCAGGTTTAGTGGTGTATCAATGCATCTCTTTTATCAGGAAGTATACGGTCCGGCTTTCCCCCCTGCTGTTGGGAAGCTTAAAAGAAACAGCTTGAGTGTTCTTCTCTCTCTGCTGGGCTTGTACATTGCGGACCGCAAAGAACACGAAATCGAATGTGAACTGAAAACGTCGCGTTTTTGTTTCCGTTTTCTTTCCTCCTGCTGTTTGTGAACGGTTACACTGCACGTGGTGCTGGATTGCGGCTATTATGATAATCAGCAGTTGACTCCATTCAGTTCCCAACCTGAACCCGTTGCAATATTGAGGGACGGGTTTTCCGCAAAATCAATCCAACCATACTTGATTTCGTGGATTGACACATCTAAGCTATAGTCTTTAGGCCATTGCTGAAAGTAAAAAAACAAAAAAAGGAAAAGATTCTGGCGTTATAATTATTTATTCAGTTGACAATAGAACATGATTCTTATTTTCTCTTGATTTGAGACTGAAAGTTACTGGGGAACGTGATGGTCTTCTCGTGGGACGGTTAGACAAGTTTCACTTAAAACTAACACAAATAACCGGGCCCCAACTGTGACCTTTTTGAGCAGAACGTAACATGGCGCGAAAACGTGGTAATCGAAGCTAACCGTTTCCTCACAACTTTCTCTAGCTACACCAAGGGAATGTGTTGACCCTGGTATTCCAAAGGATGGTTTTCGTGTCGGAGAGGATTTTAGTTATGGGGCTAATGTAGAATATTTCTGCAATCCTGGATTTAAACTCACTGACGGTACTCGAATCCGACGTTGTCAGAAGAATGAAAAGTGGACCGGCACCTTGCCAACCTGCAGTGGTAAGTTGGATCAGAATTATACAGGTTGTGTGAAGATATTAAGTCAAGACAATATTACAGAAATGTGTTTTTCGCGTCGATGCGACATCACGTGGAATCGCGTTTTAATTTCGTTATTTACGAAATTTGTTAAATGGACCAAGAAATGCATTGAAATTTTGGGAACGCCGAGGGCATCCCAGTAATTGTCTGGTGAAATATCTCTAACCAGGATTTTTTTCCCGAAAGCCAGGATTCCTTTATATCTTTCTCTCCCTCTATTTCTTTTCAATGGACTGGTAAAGAGGGGACACCCTGATTTTGGTCTACGATAATTACGTTACTCTGTCATAAGGCATCATTTGGATGACGGTACTGTTATTTTCACTATTACTGGCTATTTAGGGGAGCAGGGTTGGCGCAGTGATGAGAGCGCTCGCCTGCCACCAATGCATCATGGCATAACTTGGTCTAGTCTGTTGGTTCTCTACTCTGCTTCAAGAGGTTTTTCTCCGGGTACTCCGGTTTACCCCTCTCTCTAAAAACCAACATTTGATTTGATTTTGTTTGATTTGAGAATATTTAAGATTTCTAATATTAAAGCTTCATATTGTACGGCGCATTTGATTATATTCACATGCTAACTTGTGCCTAATAAGTAATGAATTATTAACTATTATTATTATTTCTAGCAGTTCCAGTCCATAAGTCATTCACACTATCTCTTATGCAAGACCCAATGGTGTTAGTTTACGTGGCCATTGACAAAGACCGTTGAAACCTGAAAATCGTGTTTTTAAACAAATGCATCCTTTATTGGTTTGTGTTAAAACTGTTATGTCCACGTGTTTGCTACGCCAGGCCGTATTCTTACAAAGTCCTAGCGTTTGACTCTTATCTGACGTCCAACACTGTCTTGATTTGTAAACAGCGGTTACTGAAGAATCAGAGTTCAGTTGTTTCTTCACTTTCAACCTTTCCTCCTTCACTATAATCACGAATCATAACTTAGTTGTGGGGTAACTTATTCCCGTAATTTACATGCTTTGTACAAAAGGGAATTTTCAACCGCCACGATTTTTGTTGAGGATTTTACAAAAATCTTTGTTGACTTTCGCATGAAATGACTACATGGATCTCTTTTCTCTTCTGTGAAATGAAATGCAATGCCTTTTTTATGTGTACAGATACCAACGAATGCCTTGAGTACAAGGATTATGAAATACCTTACACCACCAATGACGTACGAGTAGAGCACGGTCATCTGTGTCACGTGAAGGCCACGTGCTACAACACCATTGGGTCGTTCCGATGCAAGTGTAATCCAGGTTACTATGGCGACGGGAAATTCTGTGTGTCTAAGAAATATGAAATGGCCAGTGCTCTGTTTAGAAGTAAGTGAAAAGGAAGTAAGGACTGAAGACTAGTTATCGGATTTGTCATGAATACAATGCTGTTGAAGAGACTTGAGTGGTGGAGGTCCCAGTCTCCCTGAGACATGTTACAATGTAGTGATGTAGGAAATAATGACTAACAAAAGGTATATTAATATCGTGAGACAAAATTTAGAACGCCTTTTACCATTCAAATAGTCGGTGTTTTGGTTTCCATTATGCAAAAGCGGCGGGTAGAATTATAAGCAATATTGTAGGTCCATATCTGCCAGCCTTTTGCGTTGAATCTGCAATCAAAAATAACGAGAGGAGCTCTTTCTTTGTTAACTCTGTAGATAAAACCAAGATGTCACCCTACACATGTGGGACGTTAGGAGACAACTTTAAGAACACTTCGCGCATCAGACGTATTGTGGGTGGAATAACATCTTCCTATGGAGCCTGGCCTTGGCTTGTCGCCATTTCTTACACCAGCACTAGTAAGTACAACACTGTAGAAGCTGCGGAAATCATACGTAAAATACCCGCTTATGAGAATTGAAATTAATTCGCATATATGAACAGATAATAGAACGCATTGAGTTTTGAATATCTTAACCTTTGATCAAGACAGAGTGTAAACATGCGATCATGCTGCTCGAGTTTACTATGGACTGACCTGTTTTACGACAGACTGACACATGTATTAATCTAATCAAGAAGGAAACACACTTCGCTGTTCCAAAAAATTTTGAAACTGGGAAGTACATTATGGAATCAGTTTCTTCAGGGCTTAATTGAAACAGTTTTAGTGTACTGTGTACGACGAAATGCACGAAATGCGAAATGCACTTCCTATTTATTATTTTTTTTTGTCCCTGGCCACCTACGGTACGAAATTGAACAATGTATATAAGGCATGTCAAAAAAAAAAATACCCTCTCATATGACTGAGCGAAATACTGGGCAAATCATTTGGTTATTTCTACAAGGACGCCACTTTCAATATTTAATCTTGAATTCTTGCTTTCGCTTAAACTTCTATGAATCAGAAGTGGTCAAATTAATGAAAAAAAAGCACAAATGCAAATACAGGGACATCTTATTTCTTTTCATACCATAGAAACATCGAAATGCATGAACAATGAAAGAAAATGTTTCCAGATAAACTATGGTCAATGTGAAGAAGTCAGGTCGTATTTCCCAGTTCGGTATGGAAAAGGCTGTAAATTTTTATTCTAAATATGGGCAGGAAACAAGGTTGAAGAGAGGAGCCTACAACGAAGCAGGGTTTGAAAATTTAAAGAAAATCTGTGAATTCCTCTGAATTTTGGAATGTTGGACCGCTATGAGCTGCAAACAAGAACGATTACTTTGTCCAGGCCTATGCGGATTTTAAACGAATTGCTCATTCTATAATCTTTTTCCTGATTAGGATGTGTTTATCACATGAGTAGCTTTCAGAACAACTCAGTTCAACAACATTCAAAGAAATAAATGATTTAAAGATTAAAAAAACATTGGTAAGGGTGTAGGAAAAAGTTTTTCCTTAAAGCATTTCGTTGATTAATGCAGCTTTAATTTAAATTAAGTCCTCCTTTGTCAGTGAGGAAGGGAGACTCCATCAAACACCAAGGTTAATCGACAACCCTCCGAGACTTTGAGACTGCCCTCTTGATAAATTAGATTGCTTACAAGGTCATTGGGCATTCTTGGGTTTATTTGCTTTAATACTTTGCCACAAATCCTGAAACAGGCGTAATCCGTGGGTGGGATGTATAAGTCGATGGGATAATCGACAGCACAGACAGCATTAAGCTTATTTTTCTGTTAATGTGTCCTTGTCTTTTACTTATAGAGTATCTAAAATATTCGTTTTTGTAAAAGTCTGTAAGCACGCTACATGTTAAGGAGTAGGCTAGAATTACACAGGTTGTGGTAGGGTAAACACGATATTTGTTTTTCTTCATAAGTATTTTAAGTGTCGTATCTTGTACTTACTTCTTAAATACATATTCCAACGTTATTATGTCTTATAGTTTTAATGGTGCTTAGACAACTTTACAAACAAACAGACACAAGAATACAAGTACACCGTGGTATCTAGTACTTATTCTGATTTACATATTCCAACCTTATTATGTCTTATGGTTTTAAGAGCTCTCGTGCTTAAACAACTTTACAAACAAATACAAGAATAGAAATACAGTGTTTACGCGTTCCAAACATACCGTCTGATTTAAAATTCCACAACTTGCTAAGAAAATCAAGCGTTTACATTGTATTATAGAAATGTCGAACCTTCGAACAAAATGGTCGAGGTGTGGCACAGATTCCAAATTGCACTAGCTCTCCCATATGAAAACTGTGACACATACTCTGTTCTAATTTGACCAGAATCTTGATGATTTTTACGGTTGAGCTCATCACGCCATTTAACGTGGTCTTAAGCGGCTTTCACACGACAAACTAAAGTTGGCAAACTCAAGTTGGCGTTTGTGAAAGACACAACAGTTGTCAAACATGTTGGCAAACTGTTGGTGACAAATAGAACTTGTATCTATTCTCGCCAACTTTTTTACCAACTTCTTCGTGCTGGTAAACTCGTATTTGACGTGTGAACGATTGGCAAACGTGAGTTGTTGACTTTAAACCAATCAAAGTTTGTGCTATATTCACGTGATTTGCGTGGCGGCGACCGACAGGACGAAGCGGCATTTCAATAGGCCATATTCGTATTCTCGGTATTGAACTGGAGCTAGCATGAAGTGGAGGCTCTCGCAGGGGAATCTTTTCATATGTAAATGTATTCCCCTGCAGGAGCCTCCACTTCATGCTAGATCCAGTTCAATACCGAGAATACGAATATGGCCTATTGAGTGATGAAGTGCACAATTGTCCGGCTTTGTGAGACATTTCGTCCCCTGCGTATAAAGATACAAAAATAAGCAAAAGAAAATGGAGGAAATAGCGCAAATATAATATTTGAAACCCGCGGGATCTTTTGCGCGAAGCTCTTGGACGGGCGTACTGTACGCGCCAAGGAACGGATTTCTGCTTAGGTAGGGTTTTGTCCAAATATTTATATTTTTCCAACGCTTTTTTCTGTTAATTCTCCGGCTATAAACATAAAACAAAAGCAAGACATACGCGGAGTACGGCGGCAATTTTGCAAATTGGCGTGTGTTGTGATTTGACGCGTGTTTGACGTGTGAAAGCGTAAGTTCGCCAACTCTTTCGAGTTTACCAACACGAGTTTGACAACTTTAGTTTGTCGTGTGAAGGCCGCTTTAAACAAGACATGCAACAACACGTTAAGAGTACCCGATTTTATTTAGGAGCTTGTTCCGAGTGGTTTCCCATTGCAACTAGCGCCTAAACAAATGATACTGTAACCACGAAGGATCAAACAAATCAAAGTGGCTATGGCTGAAGTATTTTACTGACCAAACAATGCCGTAAGAGTAAAGCAAAATAATACAAACAGGTGACGGTCGGCATCTTAAACAAACTCGAAAATAAAAATCACATGAAAGCAGCAAAAATTAAAAAAACACAAACAGAATCTGACCTTTCCCAGCCTTTGGACCAGAATAGACACTAGAAAACGCTAAACGAGCGCCCAAACAATCAAAATGTTATTACGCTGCAAAGCTTCCGTCGACAACACTATCGCCAAACTACAACTCTAGTCATGTGACCAAATAGGCGAAGGTCTAGGCAAAATACAAAAACTGGCTACAGTTACAGATACAGACTCAGCAAGCACGGTCAGAACGTCATTTTGGTGGTCATAACAGTTGCAATTTAGAATTAATTAGTTTTTCAAGGGCCTAGCAAACCATGATGAAGCCAAGCAATAAGCAAAGAGTGCATGGCCTTCTTACCATGATGGTAATTGTGTTTGCTTCTAGGAAGAGGTTATTATCTTTTCAACGGAGCCCTCATCAAGCCGGGCTGGGTCTTAACTGTGGCAAACGTTCTTCAGGTCAAAAAAGGCGCAAAACCAATTAAACCAAGTAAACTTCAAGTGGTGCTAGGTAGGCATGACCATCACAATCATCATCATCATCATCATCATCATCATCATCATCTTTGTCCTCCAACGACACATACGTCTGGTTGATTTAAACAATGATTGTTAAGAACAAAAGCATGCAATACACAGAATCAATTACAAATAAATATTTTAACAATAAAAAAAGAACGAAAATATGACGGGTGTAAGCGGGGGTAGCGTACAAATAATTATTTTAAAAATGAGATTAGAGGAACACACACACACACAACTCACAGTATTTCAAAACGTTAGTCTGATTGGTTTAGAGGCACTGTGTGAATTATAATTGGACTTAATTTATTAGCATTTGGTTGTGCAGGAGTCAACTTTAGGATTGTTGTTTGTTGTTTGAGCATCAAACTGTCTGCTCTTGAATAAACCCCTTTGTATTAGCCATTACTAAGGTGCTCGCCTAGGTTTTAGCTCTACCGTTTGAAGTTGACGTAAAGTCTTTTTTGTTTATTTCTTTGTAAAGTGTCGGTTACCCGCCATCTGCTGGTAAGCCGCCTGATTGAAATAGATAGCATCCGGGCACTGGTAAACTGGTGCATCGATAGTTATCAAACCAGTGATACCCACCATGGCTGCTAATCAACACATTTGGTGGAAATATTGCGGTGATCACGTTGTCATATCGAAACATGCCAGAAGCAAATTATGCACTGTAAAGAGTTAACGTTAAATCGGTGTTGTCATCGCAGGTGAATTCAATCGTGGTAAACTGGACGGTTCCGAGACACATATCCGCGTCAAAAGGATAGTAAGACATCCAGGATATGGTGGCAGTGGCTTCGCACATAATATCGCTCTTCTGGAGTTGGAAAACCCAGTAAAGCTAAGCGATCACATACGAATGGTGAGCTGAAGTAACAGCAATGAACATTAAACAATACCTCTCTCTCAGGATTGTGGGTTTTGACTTATTCCTTTGTAATTTAGTTGTTGGCACATAGACGTTCGATAAGATCCGCTTCTTTGGCTTATGTCGCTGAACTGACAAAATTCTACGGGCCACTAAAACTTTCAAATCTTAACCTTGTGTGTTTATCGGTTGAGGCAGTTTATATTCATTTCCTTTTTGGTGCAAAACAACAAAAACAAAAGCAGAAATCACTTCTTTTTTTAATTCTCTTTCAGGAGACTTGATTAACTAATTTTTTTGTTCAATGTGATAAACGAGTGGCATTTTCATTCTGTGCTGGTCGTGACTGTTTTCATATCGTTTCGTTTCCAAAGGTGTGCGTACCAAAACGTAGAAGGGACAAAATTTTTGAGAAGCCGTTGCAGTATGGCACCGTGGCAGGCTGGGGATCAACTAGACCCATCCGACTGGGTGAACCTACAGGCCCACTATCTGCAAAACTGAGGCAGGTCACGGTACCTATAGTGCCTGACAAAGAATGCAAAGAAGCCACGGTGTATTCGTACAGAAAAGAAGACACGCTTTGTGCAGGATTTAAAAGGAAACCTAAGGATCCTTGTTTTGGAGATATCGGTAGCCCCCTGGTTGTGCAGAACCCTCGCTCTGGACGGTGGATTGTAATAGGACTGTTTGGCTGGAGCGAGGGATGTGGTAAGCCCAAAAAATACGCCTACTACACGAGGGTATCCAAGTATAGAAAGTGGATTAATTCTATTGTAAAGCAACACCAGTGATTCAAGAAATGTAATTGACTGGAATGGTGAATACACCATCTCATCAGGTTTGGACTATTTTATTTGTAAAACTGATCAAGGAATTGACATAAACCCTCCCATACCCGAGTAAACGGTTTCCTATTAAATTGGTAAAGGCATTGGTGACAAAGCTACTGATTCTTATGCGGTTTTGTCAATACGCACATTGTTACAGATGAACCTGGGTGTGATAAGGCTAAAAACAAACAAAAGCATCAACTACTATGTGGCTTCCTTTCTTTTTGGATCAAAACATCAAGGTCTTCATACTACAGTATTGTGGAGGAAACAGTTTATTTCCTGGATCATTTAGAAATTGTGAAAGGTTATTGCGACAATCAGTAAAACAGTTTCAACGTTAGCTGGCCTGACAGGTGAGGATGGAGACGAATGACGTGCTTAGCGCTGATTCCAAATATTCGTGTCCGACCCTTACCTTTGTATTACATGCCTTCAAGATTCTGTGACAAACTCATGAACACGTTTAACAGTTTTGCACACACTTCACCAAGTTTTAGTCTTACCGTTACTGGAGGTACTGAGGTGCATGAACAACAGAACAACAGAATTAATTAACTGATTGACTAATTAATTATTTGAAAGCGGTAGTTTAGTAACGAAATTGTCATGGTTAGCCTTTTAGTCTCTAGTATGCATTACGCTCTTCTCAGGCCACTGACTAATGTTGCGCCATTGACTAATGGTTTTTTTCCCTTTTGGTTGGCCTCCAGTAAAGGGTGATTTGACTTTATACCGAGAGCCGATTGATTGTTTAGTCAAATAATTCTGCTGGACTATATAATTTCAGCGAACGTTATTAGCCATGTGTGTACTATATTTTCGAAGCTTTACTGCACAAAGCTATTACGAAGCAGAATATAAAACAAGTATTGTTTGGTAATGTTAATTGCATTGAGAATAATTTATCACTACGTTTGAGATATTTTACATTGATTTTTAATTATTTCGTTAATTTTAATATCATACTTCATAATCCCCAGACCGTTTTTTCTAACGGAATTCAAACGTCGGCTAGAGAAAAACCATTTTATACAGTTTAAGGATCTGGATAAAATGCAGTCCATTACATTACAGGATACCATTGCACTACTGACAACCGCACGTTGAAGCTTCGATGATGACAAAGCTCAACGGAACAGTTTCTTACACGAAGTAAAATAATCAGGGACGGGTGCAACTGATTCCATTACGTGAAAAGGAAGGCTATTTTCTTTAAAACCAGTACATTTTCTTTTCTGTAGCAATCTCTGAAATGAAAACTACAATAGATATGAAACATTTTGAATTAGATAAGGTCAAAACGAGAACGAAGGATGTTCAGCATTCCGGGACTAAAATCTTGACAAAGTTGTATCGTGTTTTGTCTCTGTTTGTTTCACTTTACAATCCATTTTGACATTCGTAGACACAGTAGACATTCGTAGCCAAACCCACTTATTTAATTCTCAGAAAACCAATAGGGTAATTTTAAGAATCTCAAGAATAATTTGGGGTTTTCTTTGATTCCATTGTATCGAGTTTTTGCACTAACAGTAGTTGACAAAGCTTCTAAGTATACGCGTAAAAGACAACAATCAAGCCCGTTTCGTTTCTTTTGTGAGGAAACAGAGAAAAAGACGAGGAAATACTTATGTAGTTTCCAAATGCGTTTATGAGAAGAAGCAACGCTCACGGTTTCAACAGAATGAAACTCAATAAAGACAAATAAGCTTTCTATGAAAGCGTTTGCATTTTTGAGGTCTTTGTCGTTACTTGTATTTATTCCTCATCCGCTCTGAGGAAGCCACGGTCCAGTTAATAGTCTGTCCATGATATAAACCAGAATATCTGTCTTTGTTATTATTATTATTATTATTATTATTATTATCTCTTAGTTAGAAATTGTACTGAATTTGAATGTGGCCGCTTGACCTCATCTAGATTCCCTTCCCTCGCGCTCTAAATCTTATTAGCCAAGCGCGAAGGTCGTACTGGGAGAACATCGGCCCGAAGTTTTGACAGAACGTACAAAAACGAGGGAGGGCCGATATCCTCCCCAGTACAATCCCAATTACACCACCTGTTCTCACAAAAGTCGTCACTGATCCCTGATGTTAACAAAATACGATGAAACAATTTTATCTAGGACACCTCCATTCATGGCACACCTCCATTATATTCCTGTGACAACTCCATTCGTGGGACACCCCCATATTATATTCCTGCTGTCGGAGTCGTAAACAGAATCGTAGAGTGAAAGTCAAACCAACGGAGTTAGAAGCAGGAGGCTATTCTGCTTATGTTTGCGTCGCTTATGATCTAATGAAAACTAGACTGTTTTCTCTATTTTCGGTATCAAACTGTAATCGGAGAGTGTGAGAACAAGCATCGTGATTGGTTGGTCCTTCCGCTTCTGCTTCTGCTTCTGACTCCGACAACTCCGACAAGCTGAGTCGGAACGGTCTGATTCTTCCGACTCCGATTCCGTCGAGATTATGATTTCGCTTAAGACTTGGTCATAAGGGCCCTTGCGACTCCGACTTCGACTCCGACTCCGACTCCGTCGCTAGTGAAAACCAGCCTTGAGATACCACCATTTATGAGACACCTCCATTATATTTATGGGACATCTGCCTTCATGAGACACCTCCATTATTTTCATGGGGCCCCTCCATTATTTTTATGGGACCCCTCCAATATATTCATGAGACACCTCCTCAGTTTAACTTCATGGGACACCTCCACTATATTCCTGAGATACCACCATTCAAGAATCACATCCATTCATGGGACACCTCCATTATATTCCTGAGAAAACTCTATTTATGGGACACCGCCCTTATATTTCCCGGGGACACCCTTATCCATGAGACATCTCCTTTCAGGGGACACAAACGTTGGTCCTAAAAAATCAATCGCAACCTGCTCACGCGCATTTTCCCGTGCTTTGCGCTAGCTACGTGTCATTGTTTTGCATTCTGATTGGTCCATTGGATTGTTTGCACCTGTTTTGATTGGGTAGAGCAATTACTTTGGGTTTGGTTTCACGACACTCAGGTTTTATCCGTTCTATCGTTATCATGGTCTAGTACTGTTTTGACTCAAAATAAACAATGCAATGTCTTAAGTTAATTTGACTAATCACACTTGTATTTATGTTCTTGAAGACAACATGGGTAGTTTTTCGTGCACACCTCTTTGTGCGGATGCCACGTAACTCTTTTCACCTCTTGGGAATGAATGTGATGAACACTTGCACATCCATGCTAATCATCTTCCTGGACTCTGATGAATCAACATTAAAAAGTCACTGCGTGTACAATAGCCATAGACTTATCAGACATAAAGTATACACGTAAAACGTAAAGAATTATCAAATGTGTTTTTCGACGTTCTGCAACCACAGAGTGCAAACTTAAATTGTTTAACGGTTCTTTAAAGAAACTTAAGAAACGCGTTAGCCAGTGAAATATTTGTCCACAAGGATTACCATACTGGAAAGCCAACAGACTGTCGCTTACAGACTGTGGTTAGATAATTTAAGAGAAACGCCTCCTCCCATACACATTCCACATCTGGACTGCTCGTTCTCTCTATATTGAAAAGGACAGAAATATCATATTTTAAGCAACACAAAGGTAAAAGCCCAAAACGACAACACACACATACACTCTTGTCTCTTCCGCAAGTAGCCATCAGTGATCCTGGTGGAAACCAGGCCACAGTCTTAACTTCATTTTCATGACCCTCAAGTGTACCATTGGACTCAAACACTGAAATATAAAAGCATTTTGAGTTCTCTTTGCCTTTTTACAGAACCTTAGACGTTTTCCTCGAGGCGTTGTTTAGAATGAAGTGTTCGATTTAATAAGAGAAACGGAACAGGGAGTGTGATTTTTTTTTTTTTTTGTCCCATGGTTTGTACTTCCGAGGGTGTCTTGTTCGAGTTCTGATCTCTGCCGTTGAGATATGTCCAGGATTGAACGGTTGTGGCGACTGAAGAGGTAATTAGCAAGTCACAGAAGTAGCAAAACATCGCAACGAAAAATCGTAAAATTTCCAGTTGAGTTAATTGGATGACAGGCGCTGAACAGGTATCATAAGTATCATAAGTATTAATAAGACGAGAGAAGATAAAATTTTTAAGTTGCGACTTGAAAGCAGAACTAGAAGTAGAGTGGGAAGTGCGGATGTAAATAGGGTGAGAGTTCCACAGGGAGGCAGATGTGCAGACACACACAGACACATTATCCCAGACACACACAGTTGCATCTGGCAGAGGCGAGGTATATTCCACTTGGAGACCAATCCACTGCAATGACAAAGTTATATTAGTATAGGTAATCACAATATTTTGAGTGCAATTTGGCGGCACGGGTAAATTTTTCAGACTTACAAAATTGCACGAGCCTGTAGGGTGAGTGCAATTTGGGGTCTTTGAAAAATGTACAAGTGCTTATTTATTCTAAATTGTACGAGAAAAACCATGTGATTACTTGTTAATAATATATGTATTTTTCCTTGCAGGATTAACCCGCTCCGCCTTCAAGACAAAAAATAACAACGCGGGCTTGTTGACATGTTTTCTGAATACAGAAAAAGAACAAGTGTCTTTCAAAATGCTTTCCTTTTTAAAAGCCCGAAATAGAGCAAACAGTGAAAATTCCAGGCTTGCTTGTTTCAAGAGCTCAACTTTTTTACACTGTTATTCGATTCCAAAGGAGAATCAACTTTCTTAAAATAGCTTTTCTAAGTGATCACAGGCGTCCTCGACATGCTTTTGCAGATAATTCCGTGTTTGTTTTGTTACGGTTTTTTGAGGTTCCCGCCAGTCAATTTTTTAAATTTCAATTTTTTGCACTGTTTAGGATTAATTGACATGCTCTCTGCCAATTAGAATACAGAAATGTTTGTATGTATATTATTACAGATTACAACTAGAAATTATTTAAGACAAAGTGTGTCCCACAAACTCAAGAATGCATATGACACAGCCAAGAGATTTCTATGCAAGAATGTCGAAGAATCATTGGGGAAGAGAGAGATGGCATTATGCATTTTACGGGTTCCATGATAACTATTTTTTTTTTCAATGACCCAAGTATTTTAGTTACCAGGAAGCAAGGACTATCCAGACGGAGAAGCGGCTTACCGCAAGTTGCGGCTCCTTAAGCCTCCTTAAGCCCGGGGGGGGGGGGGGGGAAGACAACAGTCATCCTAGCGCTATCTAAAAAAGCTGATCTTGATAATTTTTGGCTTCAACCCCAACAACAGGTAGCAAGTTTCGTTGTTCATTGGAAAAGACTAGTTACACAATATTCTGCTAATTAAGAGCACTCATCCACACACCTATTACAAGAAGTTATTAGCAACCATGATTTCTATTGTAATTGCAGATTGAAGCTCGCCAAACGCATCCTAGTAAGTACTAGTTTTCCTTAATGTCACTTCAATCTTGATGAAATGAAAGTTCTGTGCAAGGTACCAAGGAGTCACATATCTGGTTATCTGGTTACACTAAAGGATTGGCCCCAGTTTGGAAACATTTTAGTAACGGGAAAAAAAAACGCACGCTTTAAAGATCACATTTCACACCAACCGCTACTGCATTGGTTTTGAGTTTTGACAAACAGATAATGAAAGCGATCAACCAATGTATGGAGAAGATCCACCCGAAGACTTGCAGAGCAATGGCTGATTCATCATTGTGACAATCTAAACAATTTAGAATTGAAAAGCTTTCTGTGATCATATTCATATGCTAATTTGCGCCAAACTGATAAGTAGTAAATTATCATTATTACCGTTCACCAGTTAAGTTTCTGTGAGTGAAATTGCCACTGAGAACATATAAGTGGATTGTGCTCCAAGTTACGCCAGACCTAGTTGCGAAAAAAAGATACAGATATTTCAGAATCACTAAATTAGCTTTTTTCGCAGAAAAGCTGGTAAGCCATTATATTTTCTCAAACTGACAAAAGAACAGTTGGCTTTTAAGTTAATTATAAATTCCATAGCAGTTGAAATTCGTCCCTCTTGACCGCAATTTGACTGCGTGACAAAATCTGGAAACTATGTTGCTAGCCTCCAACCCACCCTACCCTCAAAAACGAGAGTGAGAATGTGGGTACCATCTCGGTAGGGACAGACTGTAATTATCAACCCAGTAGGAGAAGGGTAAGTCCTACTTACACCCACTCTGTTAAGAAACCAAATCATCGGGGTATGCAGTCTATCCGATATGACAGGAAAATGATCTCCGCCCTTGGAAACTGTCCAGCAGTGATGCTAATCGGACCAGACATTTTGCACATTTCTTGTGACTGAAATCACGAGCCAATGGAATGTGCGTTTCAGCTGCGTGTGTCTGTTCCTGTTCGACTGCTGACAGTAACATGAGACTTTCATTTGCCAACTTCGTAGTTACGACGGGCCAAATATCTTTTCTTGAAAAGTTTGTATCTGTAAGAATGTGGAAAAAGGCTCTGATGCTTGCAGCTCTCACATTAACCTTTCCAGTTATAGAATGCAACAGAAAAAAAGGCGGTGAGAGTTTCAATGTTTTTAGTTTATTTCTTTCAGAAATACCGACAAATTTTGTTCTTAGCTACGAATTTCCTCGTCAGATTCTACAATATCAAAAGACTGTCTAAGAACAAACGATAGGGCGTTCAGGTACTGCACAAGACATTGTTCATCTGATAAGGATTGCAAGGAAAATCAAAAATGTTTATGCGATGGAGACTGTGGAAGGAGCTGCGTTAGAAACAGTGAGTATACAGGAAATCACCCTACAGCTGTACTCCATGTTATCAATACTGTGCTATTATTCTGGGTTAGTTTAGTTCTTGTTTGGATCATATGTAACAGTACGTGTGAAACAAAAGAGGACAAACGAAGACGTTCATAGATATTTACTGAAATGTATTTATCTTAGGTTTATCATCTTTATTGGCAATATTTCGTAGTGACATTGTGTCGTTATCAGTTGCGCAATCACGATCAAGCCCTCGGCGAGCGATGCACACAGGATTATGGAACAGGAAAATGTTCGTTGTGAACGGATAAAATACTTGCAGGACAGCTGAAAGGGATACAAAACAAGGACAACTGAAAGGGAAGGGTTATAACAAAATGTAAGGTCATGATAGTGTTTCGTCAGCAACGACTTTTTCAATTGTTTAAAACTGACAAAATTCGAAGTCTCTCCGAGACTGAAAAGCGTGACCATGGTGTGTGAGTTACCAATGCGTTAATGTTCAATAAAGTTCAGACAGATCATAGCGAAAGACAACAGAACAGACAATCAATACAAAGAATCTCCCATTGCCCGGTGTTATGTTGTGCAATAATTCCTTCCTCTTTTTTTCTTCTTCATTTGAAATACTTGGAACGCTTTTTAGCGACTCCCAGGATTGGCATTTTTCGGCATTTTTTACCACGTCCGGATACCTTTTTTTAAGGATCGGTATTGTACTAGAAATGGCCGTTTAAGGCCTTCAGCGTTGTGTACGGCTAACATTATCGATCTGCTTGAAAACAAATTTAGAATTGAGGAAACGCAAATTGAGGACCATATATTAAAAAAAATAATAATAATAATAATAATACTAATAATAGGTGCATATAAAACTGCTAGGAGAACTATGATATGCACACACGAGCTTGGTTTGGCTGGCAGTTTACTTTATTCAGGCTGTTTATTGTTACTGTCTCTGTTCCTAAAAGGTGACTGACACTGAGCATCCGTGCAGCCCGCAAAAACCTTTCACTTTGGATGTGCATTTTCGTTTCCATCACAGAATCCCTCCGTCCTAATGATGATGACGGCAAAAGAACCAAAAACTCATTGAAACGAACAAAATCAGTTAATTAGTAGGGATATTCAAGGGAATTTACAGAAGGACATGATACCTGTTTCAACTATGTACTTTGTACTGATTTCAACTGAAGATGACAGAAGTTTCTGTCGAAACATGTTTTTAAAAAGTGTCGTGTTGTTTCTGCCAATTTCTTAACATGCAATTTTCAACGATTCACTTTCAGATCCCACAATATGCATGAATATTCAATAACAGAGTTGCTGTCGTGGAAAATTAATTGAAGTGTCGCCAGTAGTAAGCTAGTATATTCTAGGTTATACAATAAGCTTACCACACGATATGTTCATGCAATTATTTATTATGTTTTCTTCTGTACTCGTTAATATGTGGCTAGATCTAAGGTGCGACAAACCACCCGGGGGAAGGAACCTCAAGCTTGCCGTCAGCAATGGACGTGACTTTGGAAGCGAGATCATATACTCGTGTGACAGTCCGTACAACCTACGAGGCTCAGCGAAACGAACCTGCAGAGCAACGGGAGAATGGGACGGAAAAAAGGCCAAATGTAGTGAGTTTGATATTACTCTTGAAGCACGATAGTTAAGCAGATACGTAAATTTAGTTGAAATAGAGGATATAAGAAAAACGTATAAAAAAATAAGTTAAAGGAAACTAGCTTCTTTAACATCGGAAGTGGCGTTTCGGTATCACTTCTTCTTTTTTTTTTCAGAGATAGTTTGCAAAGATCCAGGAGAAATAAAATATGGAAATAGACGCACTGATGGTTTCCAAGCAGGAAAGAAGCTGCTATACTGGTGTTTCAATAATTACGACTTGAAGGGCTCCGCTACGATTACTTGCCTTGATTCAGGAGAATGGAGTGCTCCAAAACCAGAATGCAAACGTAGGGGACAATATCTTTATTAATGGTTATTATAATGCATCAATATTCACAGTGGCTATGATCCACTGAACTTGGAAAATTTAATTATAAACCAGTCGCGGGTTTTGATTCCTTCAGTCAGGAAATGATACTGAAAGCTCCAGAACAGACACGCGTTACACTCGCATCATTTAGAGCTCTTTGTACTTGAAGTTCTAATTTAGTGTATAAGCCTCATTGCAACAGAGAGATGGC
Organism: Galaxea fascicularis; assembly: GCA_948470475.1. Lineage (NCBI taxonomy): Eukaryota > Metazoa > Cnidaria > Anthozoa > Scleractinia > Euphylliidae > Galaxea > Galaxea fascicularis. The sequence continues at coordinate 43,774,146 of OX419335.1, read as the reverse complement.
GGCTTCATTGACTTCACTATTAAATGTGCAATATATGACAAGCGTTACGCACTGGTCACAGGGCCACCCAACGAGCAAATTAAGAAAAAAACCTTTGAGGGATATTTCTCGTAACGTTTAAAGACCGTTTAAAGAGTTGTTTTAATCAGCTAGAAAAATTTGTTCTGTTCGGATTTCTAAGCTGAAAATGAAGTGCCCGAAAATTTAGGGAATGAAATATTCCTTTCAGAAATTTCTAGCTGAAAGTTACCCTCGAAGAACTTCTCTGCGAACTGTTTGCTTACCCGAAAATGCTATGCGACCTTTTTAAGAGCGAGAAATTGAAAAATATCCCTTCCGAAAATCTGGTTGCGAATCTTTTAGGTGATGTTTTAAATAAGGAATCAGTAGCTTTTTGGCAATGCATTATCCGAAAGTCTAAGAACGGGTAGACACTCCCGAGCGGATATTTCATCGAAGTTTCTCGTTGCCGCCTGTGGTCAGGAGATTCACAAAACGTTTTACGGGAAGTGATCCACTTGTCACCATTTCTTTAAATACGCTTAATTTTAACTATACTGGTTTCATTCCTTATGCAGCGCCAAGTTGTTCTCCACCCATTATTCCATACAATGCCCTTGTCTTCTACCCAAGAAGAATGCCCAAAAAATTCCGATACAGTGACCGTGTCTTATTAAATTGCAAAGATGGCTACTACAAGTCAGGGATTGGGGCTATCGAATGTTCAAAAGGGAACAACTGGAAAGGAGGGATTACATGTTCACGTAAGCCTCATTTTTGTGTCATCTGTTAGGACTGGTAAGTCTTTAAAGGTCCAGGGCCCGGTTACGATTGCACCTAGGGGCAGTTAGGTTAAAACTGACAACAACAACAACAACAACAATCTTAATTAGACCTTTTCTTCTATTAGCGTTACATTTAAATGAATGTTAGAGCTATAAAATGGGAAACGAAACTCTAATCTATTAAAATTTCAAGGCATCTAGGAGCTAAATAAACTAAAATTTCCAGTTAGCCGCAAGCTGAGGAAAGGTGATTATACAAATTGTAGCAAATACAACAATAACAACAGCAAAACAAACAACAACAGATACACTCTAAACTAAGACAAAAACACATACACATACATAGGCACTCGTTGGCATAACTTTACTTACTGGATTGAGTTTAAGAGGAAATTCTTTTACTTTGCAAGGAAATGTGAAAGTGTTAAGATTTTTCAAGCTAGTTGGAAGACCTTGCCAGAGGTCAACCACAATTGTTTTCCACTGTTGTTTCTTGAACACGACTTATAAACATTTTTATTAGTGGCAAGGGGAAGTGCACTTTGACTGTTCTTTCCACGGGAAGAGGCAAAGAATATTGTTCTTATTACTGTATTTGTTTTGTTTATACTTTTTTAATTTGAGTTTTAGACCCACTTCCCCATGCAAGAATAGCATAAGATATGTAGGGATGAACAAGACTATAATAGTTGTTTTAGTCGGGTTAGACACATATGATGCCTTAGTTTACTTAAAATTCCAGTATTCCGGGTAATTCTAGAGCAGACGTATGGCATTTGGTACTTCCATGAAAGCTTTTCATCCAGAAAGACGTCTAAGCATTCAATATGATCTCTTCAGTTTTTCAACTGTATCACTATTTCCATCTTTATTTGGTAATTTACTAGTTTTGTTTCCTGGTTTCTTCTTAGGGGATTTAACTTGTTGAGATTGCACCATTCCTTAATTTTAGCCAGCCCTTCATTAATTAGTTTTCAAGATCTCGAATGGAAGGTGATGAGGCAAAACATTAGCGCCATCAGCAAAAATCCTAAAGTTCAGTTTATCAGAACAGTTAGAGATGTCATTTATATAGAGTAGTAAGAATAAAATTGGAACAAGTTCAATCAATCAATCAGTCAATGAATCAATCAATCTACTGCAGTTCATGCTCACATATCTCGATCGTTAATTAAAGGATATACCTACACTGAGGAAAAATATGTATGTGCATATAAAAGAATCATAAAGATTGAGAGGATAATATAATAATTGTTAAGTGGGTAATAATTTCATCACTAAACTGAATACAGGTACGGTTCACTAAATACATTTATGCAGATTTAGAGGTAAAAGAATAACTGACAAGGACGGTTAGGTTAATCGATCAAAGAAAGGAAGTTCACTGAGTAACTAAACTTTACTAGCAACTTTCACACGTAAAGTGATCGCCTGATGAGACATTCCTCTTCCTCCGCGCCCTCACCTCCTCTCTTTTTCGAAGGAAGAGGAACAGTTGAAAAAAATTTGAAGTGACAGGCTAATACTAAGAACATCGTAACTGTATCGCAAGGACAGTCAATCAAAGGCATTTACTGGGAAAATCGTTCAGTCCTCTTTTGCAATTGGAAACTGGGCTAGCTTCTCTTTGGTCTTACATTTTAATTTACTCTTACAGCTAAAAGCTGCGGAAGACCTGATCCAATACCAAATGGGAAAATTATAGGATACTTGTATTCCTTCAAGGAAAAGGTACGGTACGTCTGTGATGATGGTTACCAACTCAGAGGACCAGCTTACCGGCAGTGCCAGGCCAATGAAAGATGGGGTGATGATAAGCCTGTTTGTGAAGGTGGAGTAATATTTACGAACGGGAGTGGAATATTAAGATATACAGTCGAACCCCGTTAATACGGACACCGAAGGGACCATGGATAGTGTCCGTATTAACGGGGTGTTCTTATCAAGCGGGTTCAGTGTAAATTAAGTCAAAAATACAGTACTGTACACATTTTGTTGGAGCAAAATCACTATGATCAACAAATTGAACGTCTATAACGTACTGTGGTCATTTTTCGTAGCTAAGTCAATAAGAAGGCAAAACATTAAGCTGCTCATTTGTACAGTGTCCATTACCCGTTATTATATCTCTCAGTCGGTACGCGCGCTGTGATTAGTCAATTTTGCGGGCCATACTATACTGTACGGTCCGCTAAATGTGAAAGTTATCTTTCCCGCGCTCCTGATTAACCTCAGAGATATAATGAATAAGTTACGGATCCTCGTTTTTACCCGTTGATTTATGGCCCGCGCGCTTCGCGCTTAGGCCATAAGCAAACGGGAAAAAACTCGGTCCGTAACCTACAGTACGGACCTCCCACTCGGTTAGTGAGAGGTATTTATTGTACATTGGCTAATTCTGTAAGAATGGTACGAAACATTACGTCTTTCATTTATGCACATTTACACATTAACTCAGTTATAAACAGTGATTGAAATCGTTTATTGGCAAAATAGTCAGTTATTGACGTTTGAGCAGCAGTATTCAACTTTCGCTCTAATCAAAGGGACTGTACTTGAGATGAAACGTTTGACAAGTTGTTTGCAGCTTCCGTTTTTTTTTTTTTGATCGACGAAATAACAAGAAGTGCATACACTTTGAGCTAGATAGTTCAGTGTGACATCTTGCCTGGTTAGCGCTGTGGACAATACAGTAGAAGCCAGAACCTGACGATAATTTCAGGACATATAAGATAAACGATAGACCGAGCAGATTCATCGTGTCTTTAAATTTTGACAACAAATGAACAAAAACCAAGATCTTAGGTGACAGTTATATTTCGGTATAAACTATACCATCATCAGACTAAAAATGCATACAAAATTAGGAGCTTAAGTAGTTACATGACACATACTCAAGAGAACAAGCATAGTTCCCTGCTGGATTTTAGTCCATTGTTAAGCAGACTAAAATCCAGCAGGGAACTATGCTTGTTCTCTTGGGTATGTGTCATGTAACTACTTAAGCTCCTAATTTTGTATGCATTTTTAGTCTGATGATGGTATAGTTTATACCGAAATATAACTGTCACTTAAGATCTTGGTTTTTGTTCATTTGTTGTCAAAATTTAAAGACACGATGAATCTACTCGGTCTATCGTTTATCTTATATGTCCACAATACAGTAGCATGTTTTATTTCCCTTCACAAAAGATAAAGCTCATTAAAGACAAAGTTGACGAAAGAGTGTCCCTATTAGCGTGGTTAACGTCCTATGAGAATTAGTTGATGGGGAAGGAAAAAGTGTCTGTTGTCCGTATAAACAGGTGTCCGTATTAAGAGGGTTGAATTTTGAAAGAATGTCGGTATCGGTCTTCCCCAGGGACAAAGAGAAATGTCAATAATAATGGGGTGTCCGTATAAAGCGGGTTGAATTTTGAAAGAATGTCGGTACGTATGGGCTTTCCCCAAGCACAAAGAGAAATGTCCATAATAACGGATTGTCCGTATGATGGTTGAATTTTGAAAGAATGTCGGTATGGTCTTTACCCAAGGACAGAGATAAATGTCCATAATAACGGGGTTTCCGTGTTAAGCGGGTGTCCGTAAAGCGGGATTCGTTGTACTTATGCGTACGTTTTCGTCTTTCATTTCCCCCTTTTCTTCCTATGCGTTTTGGAGTTTCAGGGTTATTAATATTCAGCAAAAATGGCCTCTCAACATTAGCTAAATGAGCAAAACTTTATGCCTCTGCTTTCTCGTGTTTTTGCTGACGTTTTTTGTGGTTGATTCGGCTTTGTACGATAGTAAAATACTAATCTAAGAAGACAAAAGATCTTGATAGCAGCAGGTATAACGAAATTCGCAGAAACAACACGACGCTTTTTAAAAACATGTTACGACAGAAACTTCTGTCATCTTCAGTTTAAATCACTACAAAGTACAGAGTTGAATATATAGTGTGAAACAAAATGCTAATTAAGTGTAAGAACAAAAGGAACCATGGCAATGTACATTATTACAGAAAAAGTTTTAAATTAACATGATAAAGTTGATGATTAAGTGTAGGTTTTTCCCATTGAATATGAATGGCCTCTTTTATCTTAAGTTGGAAGGTGGTGGAAGCGTGATCTAGGATGCTAAAACAGTCACTAGAGCATAAAGTGCGGCAATGTTCAGAATTTTGTAAATGTTTAAAAATATGCGATGTCCTATCACTAAGAAGGTACTTACTAGTTTTTCACTAATTATATTTAAATAATTTTTTTTATTTTATTCTTTGTCAGTCGTGAACTGCGGTCCGCTAAAGAAGCCAGACCACGGAGATATCATCGAGCAAGTGGGTTTCACGTTTGGGAAACGAATCGTTTTCGAATGTACTGAGAGTGGATACGAAATGAAAGGTTCTAGAATAAGAACATGCCAGAGTAACGGCAAATGGAGTGGCCTCAATACAACTTGCGAGCGTAAGTAAATTGTTCCGTCATGGTTTGACGTTTCCTAACTCAAACGGATCTTTTTTATGACTCACTGAGGTGTTGAAACACTGATATTCGCAAAACGCGTTGAACTATATGTCCATTTCACTTCATAGCGTGTGCTTCTCTGAGAACTGAGTTTTTCTGTCGCATATTTTCAATGTATTTTACCACTCTGGCAATACACCAGAGTCTAGTAAGACACTAATGATAAGTTGGAAGTGGATTGTGGTTAGATCAAAAGTCATTTTGGGGGGCAAACGGTCACTTTAGGGAGTAACTTGAAATTGTAATTCCCAAAGGACTAGATCTACTGACAATTCACCCGGAACTGATCATAAGTGAAGTGGTACATTTGGAAACTTTGAAAATGCAAGAGCAGTTACTATAAAAGCTCTATTAACCCCCCCCCCCCCCCCCCCCGCAACCCCTATTAACCACTCCTCTACAATAAGCCGCCCGTCTGGAAGTCGGCGAAAACAGCTTGTTTAAGAGTTTAAACAAGCCCTTCCCCCCACCCCTCTCTATTAGAAATTAACGGGGTGCGGGGGGGGGGGGGCTCATTGTGATAACGTATTTCGGGCACAATTTAAAAACATGGGGCCAGTCCAGCGGAGTTAAGACACTCGAACGCACTTGCAAGCAAAGCAATTTAACAATTCAAGTACTTATTTGTGTCATGAATGAGAATGGACGATTGCTAGTCACCTTCAGTTGAGGAAACTACGAGTTTAATTCATAAACAAAAGAAACAACGATTACTCATACAGCCACTTCAGCTGCAATTAATTTGATAACCCTGTGTTGTAAAGGCTTCTACCGCTTAAAAACACCCGTCCTTAAAAAATCGTCAAAGGTTAATTCAAAGAACAAATTTGTA
>OX419335.1:43753024-43763024 GCA_948470475.1 Galaxea fascicularis | reverse complement strand
CTCGGTAATGTTGCACATTTGGTCAACACGTATTAGCAACCATGGTTGAGACATCAACCCATCCACCTTCCTAATTGTCCAGTAAGGCGCAATGGTGTCCATGCATACCAGCTCAAGTCCTTTCGTCCTTTGCAAAATGTTCTGTTTTTGAGCGTTTGCAGTCATAAATACCTTGCATTTGTCTGTTCAATAGCACCTTGTTCAGACCCTGGTATCCCTTATCAGGGTGACAGAATTGGACAAGACTTCCGTCACGACCGCACAGTTAGGTTCACCTGCCCCAGAGATTACGTCATGGAGGGCGTGTCAGAGATAAGGTGTTCTGATGGAAAATGGAGCAGCAACAAACCAAGTTGTAAAAGTGAGCGCTGCTTATTGTCATGGTGATCCCAATGAGTTTTGCTGTTGTTCTTGTTGTGCCATGCGCTTTGTTACTTTCAAATTCAGGGAATTTTTTGTTCTCGTAGGACAATTTCAATCTCGATGAGATGTCCTGCTTTATGAAAAGGTCATCGTCCTCAAACATTAATTTTATGCTATTTCGTGAAGAATACTTTAGTAGCAATATCAACACCTATTAGCGACCAACTTACGATAACAACTTACCAAGTGAAGTGCAAAAGCTGACCACAAATTAGTTGGTCATCCCGCAGCTCCCTTTTAAAAGTATTGATGAATTTGCCTTGTCTTCCCTTCTCGGTTTTCGTTATACTGTAAGTGAAAAACAAGTTAGTTCATTTAACTTTTTGTCTGCTGTTTGATATACAATATTTAAAGATTTCGTGTACATAGAAACACATTAAGATTTCACACATTTCATTCTGTTAGCTCCATGCGACGAAGCCACCAATCCAACTAATGGGAGGAAATGGGGAGACTCCACGCATGGAAGTACTGTGCGGTTTCTAATAGGAATGCCAAAAAAGTAAACATGATTAACTGTTCGTGAATTTTGGGGTCTAACAGGTGTATGCGGCAGACCGAGAATTCCAATTAAAGGACGATTACAAGGAAGCAGCTTTCTTGATGGCGATGAAGTTACATTTTCTTGCGAAAGAAATTACGATTTGTTTGGAAAGGCCAAGCTGCTTTGTGCCGGATGGTCATGGAATTCACCGATACCAGAGTGCAAAGGTGAGTGTCTTCAGCTTACGTCAAAATTTAAGCCTGACCCACAACACGGCCGAACGAAGGTCTACCTAAAAGGCCGTTTCTCACGCCTGGAGATTAAATAGCTACTGACAAAAACAAAGGCAGGATATGTTAAGGTGCAAATTTAACTTATGAACCGGAAGTGACCGTTGTAAGGGGATCGAGGCTATTGCACCTTATCTGTGAGTTATTGCGTAAGCTCACGTGGGGCATCTTAGTTGTTGTTCTGTATGAGCCGCCATTAAAGGACTCAGTGTTGTGTTACGTCTGTTCCACTTTAATATCCACCGTCATCCATGGCCACGCTCGCAACAGGATGACATGGTCTTACAAAGGAAGCCTGGCAGCACAGAACTTGTCAATCAGTAGAAGTACATCTGAAGTAAAGTGATGCCTTTTCAAAGAGAAAAAAATCTCTGTCATGCCTTAACAGCAAATTCGGCCTTTTAAGTGCGTTAATTCCATGGTGTGTTACTTCTGATCAGAGGTTACATTTTATTCAAACAATAATTTTTAATACATCAAAATAATGCATGCATTTAATTCGACGCATCACCAATACGACATATAAACTGAAGACGCGTTACCGATATTTCATTCGTCTAGCCAAGACAGATAAAACGTCTTGGATGAATTTAATTCACGGGATGAATTTATTCGTTTTAGAGGTCGCGCTATTGTCGAATTTAATTGCTTTTGGGAGCTTGAATTAAATTCATCTAATTTAAATTCAACGGTAGCGCGACGTTAAAACTAGACCTAAGAAAAGCATTGCTAAAACAGCCACCATCTTGACTGAAAGTGGTTAAATTTCGGTTAGTCATTCAGATTCAGATAAGTCCCATCCGTTCTCTATTAAGAGAAGGTAAATCAACATGATAGCCTCCTTCTGCGCACCCTTCTTACATCTTACGTCAGAAATGCCTTGTTCGCTATAGGCGTTGGTCATACATGTATTCAGTGTCTTGTTTTGTCATGTCACCGCGTTGCTTTACTCGCACATAATTGCGTCACTACACACATTATGAAATCGTACTCTTGGGAATTAGTTCAGCATGGCCGCCGGTGTGTTCGTTATTCATCCATACTTTGCTGCATAACAGTTTTTGCTAGGATTTGTTATCTAATTCGGATACTTTACTATTAAGCTTTAGAAGACTCGTGGAAGCTGGGCCATTACGGTAAAAGGTTTGTGAGACAAACGTCTGTCCTGTATGATGAATGGCGATAGCTGACAAATCCTTGCATTCTGGAATATAAGAATAAGGGTTCCCCACTTGGATTAGATGGGCAAACGTAAGAAACCGAATGGTTTTGACCAGGCCATCCCATTACTAATTTAAGGTAAAAGTTGATTCTGAAGCTATCTATATTTTTATAGCTCGTTGCAGGTTTATGGGACGACCAGAGCACGGTTTTTATTTGAAAGGGGCGAGGAGAGCGGGTGATATGATCAGACACGGAGAACGAATATCATACAGATGCTTTAATGGCTACACTTTAATTGGAGCTAATATGCAAGAATGTGATAACGGCCGATGGACGAATGACAGACCAGCATGCAAAGGTTAGTGAATACAGGCTATTAAGGGGATTGGCCTTCCTGCCTACCTGACTGTAGACTGCAAAACAGTCGTATTTTTTGCGAACGCGAGAGACGGTGTCGGTCCATCTTCGAACGAAAGGTCTGGAGCGAGTGTAAAAACGGCGAGGGAGAATGGGGAGAGACGCTAAAAAATACGACTGTCCGCCATGCATATATCAAATTTGTTCAAAATTACCCGTTCTTCCAGCAACGAGAAATTCCCATTAGTCTAATCCTGACGCAATCTGTCATCAAAGTCAATCGCACCTCATCAAAAAGATAACGGGACGCCGTATCAGTTTCACTGGGTTTGACTTGGATGCACTTGCGAGCGATTTAGGATTTGTTTTGAAAACGGAGCAAAAGGAAGCTTTGGAATCCGCGCTTTTCGGAGGAAAAGATGTTTTTGGTGTGCTCCCTACGGGCTCTGGAAAAAGCCTGATATTTCAGCTGTTTGTTTTGGCGAAAAAAAGAGCTTCCAGCTCGCCAAATACATTACTCGAACGCCCAACAATTATCGTTATTTGTCCGCTCAAAAGCATTATGGAAGAGCAGATAACATCGAATGAGTTTAGCCTTCCTGCCTCCGAACTACGTTTTGACGGGGAAACTTTAAATTCCATCAGGAATGGTGAAGTTCAGGTAGTTTACACTACGGCTGAACAGGTATTGAAAGAGTAGTTCACCACCTTACTGAAACAAGACTACCCGTTCCGCCGCTCGTTGTCTCTCATTGTTGTAGAAGAATCTCACACTGTTTACACATGGTAAACGTTTGATTTGAATTTTTCTTTCCGAAGTGTTTACCAAAAACTGGATGCCCTAGCTCAGAATAAATAGTCGTAGGTTTCTCGTTGTCACATGCGAATTGATCGATCAATCGACACGTACAATATAAGTTAATCTTTCAGTCGATTCTGCTCATGATGCTATTTTGTTTGTTTCTCGATGGCTTTTTGTCATGTTCGAGCTCTATAACTAACGAATCGAATTGCCTGGATTTAAGTAAACTACATTAAAAATTATGTGACCTAACTTTCATTGATTTAAGATGTGGGTGGAGCTGTCAAGCAATTTCTGTCACCTCAAGTAATATTATACGACCCCGGCTTAGAACGAATTCGTTGTATGAAAAGCCGACAGTCGTTTTCTCGCCTCACACTCGTCTCACTGTCATTGTCTCACTCGTTTTCTCGGCTCACTGTCGCTCGTGCGACACTCGAGGATCACGCTTACGGCGCTTCGCGCCTTCCGAAACAACCGAAAACGACTGTTTTTCAGTCAAACCTGCCTGCCTAAGAACTAGAACTAGGCACTACCAGGACTTCAAGTTCTATTAGATGTTTGAAAACATTCACCTATTTAGTATATATGTGTATAGTTTGTTCCAAGCGCTGCGTACATGATTTTATCCCATTTTAATTTCGTATTATTTAGTCCTAAAGAGCAGCATTCTAGTTGCATGCTAAATATCTTCTAAATCCTTATTTTGTAATTTACACGAACCTGAAAGCATTTTGCTTTTACTTTTATCGTGTATAAAAAAAAGATAAGATGATGACGATGATGGCCTTGCAATCTGCCTACCCCTCTACCTGCCTAACCTGCCCACCTGCCTGCCTACCTGTCTGCACATACCTTCCTGAATACTTTCCCACGTACCTACCTACCTACCTACCACCTTCCTACCTCCCTTCCTTTCTGCCTGACTTCCTCCATCCTTTCCTGCCCACCCACCTACCTAGCTTACCATGCCACTACCTCCTTCACCCTGTCTCATAACAATTACTGGGTAACTATTCTTCCCGTCTACCAGCTGACCCTCTGTTGTCTTTTCTTATACTGCAGCTTCCTGTAGATCTCCAGGCGACATAGACAATGGGAGAAAATTGAGTCAAGATTATAGCCACGGAAAAACAGTCCGATATGAGTGTGATTCTGGTTATACCCTTGAAGGAGAAAACAGACTTACGTGTAATGATGGAACATGGAACTTTGATCCGCCGAAATGCAGAGGTAACTAAAAATGAAAATGTTATGGAATGCTAAAAGTAAAATTCAAAAAGAAAACTGGCAACGCACTTAAAGGAACAACAAGTTTTCTATGAGAAAACTTGGTGTTTTAGAACCATATGCAAGATTCATGGCGAGGTATGTTTCAATCAAACAGATCCAGCAGTATGGGGGTGAGAATGCATTTATTTATCAAATGAAGGATTCTCCTCGCAGTTGTGAACGCAATTTATGCAATTGATGCAATTGCGTAAAGAGGTCTGACAAAATTCCGGACTTCAACGGGGTTTGAACCCGTGACCCAGCGATACCTCGAGCTTCCCTTTTCGGAAAGCTGTTCGCTTCTCGGAACACCCAAGCATATTATCGTGCCAAATGAAGGTTATTGTTTATTTGTTATTTTATTTGTTATTCAACATATTGTACCGACAATGCCCAAACATGGTCATGTCCCTCTTAATATTCGTCGTTGGCACTCAAAAGATATCCTGCGATACATACAATTTTATGAATCGTGGAGAAAACGACGGCTCTTCCAGCTTTTCTGCAATGACCTCAGTAAAATGTGCTTTGTTATCAATGTGTTGAATGATAAAGCAAGTATCCTGTTCAATTTTACCCGATTTTAGCCAACTCGGCCATCGGCCCGGTCGGCTAAGTTTCAGGCGGCTTTGCGGTATCATTGTTCATAAACTAGTGTTGTCTCTTTGTTAGCACCGTGCAGTGATCCTGGATCGCCAGTTCATGGATGGAAGCGAGGAGATAGTCTTATGCACCACTCGTGGGTTCAGTTTTTCTGTGATCAGAATTATCAACTTGAGGGTGACAGGCAGATCAGATGTGACGATGGTTCTTGGACAGGCTCTTTGCCGGATTGTCTTAGTAAGTTCGGCTTGTCGGGTTTATAAACTAACTCCTGTTGTATTATTCTGGCTGATTCTTCCTACATTTTACAAAATGGTGTGTTACATGCATCTTTACCCTGAATATACCCGAGTATTCTATTTGTTTCTTTGTTTTCGTTGCTTTTTTTTTTGTTTTGGTCTTACACGGTGTTGTTGATATTGTTTTAACTCCGTTTGTTTACCGTAAAAGCTCTTTAAGTCCCCGGGGGGCTTATTTTATTTCAGGCTTATTAGAGAGGGGGCTTATTTCAAATCTTAAACACGCTGTTTTCGTCTTAAAATAGTTTTTATACAAAACTCAAACAACTGAAGTTAAACTTTAAATGGAACGAACTGTTTTATAAGAATGTCTGCAATTAAAACGCCATTGGTCTGCATTGAATGTATCGTATACCATAAACATTTGGGCCGAATGAAGTTGATTTTCGTAATGAGGAACAGGAAGGACTAATTACTCTCGTGTCCCAAAGTGGTGGGGGAGCTTATTACAAAAATCGACTTCCAAACAGGGGTCTTATTGGAGAGAGGGGTTACTAGAGAACTGGGGCGGGGAATTGGGGGCTTAATTGAGCTTTTACGGTATTCAGGTGCATTTCTATTCGTCATTACCTGTTTCAGTCAACTTTTAACATTCCTAGCATTTTTAAAGTGCTATGCCGTCTCGGATGTCAGTAATTTTCTTTGCATTGTCATTTTAAATTCAGGACCGTACCTAGGTTTTTTGTAAACTGGGGCCATCTCGCGAGTGCCGAGGGCAGGAGCCTTGAAGGGCGGTCTGGGGTTATCCTTCCCTAAGAAAATTTTCAAAATTTGGATTCCCCAAAACGCTCTTTTCAGCACCAGATATGAGATATGTCTTTGAAAAGGCAGATATTTTCAGTGACTAAAACATTATATTGTAATGACAACTGCATGTCACCACAATCAAATTGACCGAATCTAAAGAAAACGAACCTTTGAACTGATAATTCTCAATCCACAAAATTGACTTGTCTGGTTCAACTGGTCCAAAGGGCCCCTGCCCCATCTTCCCCCTTCTGCTAGCTACGGCCCTGAAATTTGATTTGAAGCAATTTGAGTGATATTTCATTTGTCATTTTATTATATGACAGCTTTTTGCCCAGACCCTGGTGTTCCTGCTCATGGGAGACGCTTGGGAGACAATTTTCGAGATGGCCAAAAGGTTACATTCGAATGCGATAATAACTATGATTTATTTGGAAACAATACAGTTCAATGCAATGGTGGAGTGTGGAGTGGCAACAGACCTGAATGCAAAGGTAACTATCGTGGGAACCCAGTTTTCCCTGAAATAGTACAGCTAAATAAGTATTGAGCGTTTCACAAATTAGTACATGAAAAATTACATATTCGATTCCCCTACCTGGTGCAGGTTGAAAAACAAGTAGTCATTTATTTATTTATTTATTTATTAAACTTATCGCCAATTGATGAGCTTGGAAGCTGGTGCCATAGAGGGTTGGCGGGATCCTAAGCAATTCAGGCGCAGCAGGGAGGTAACCATGGCAACTCTGTGAGCGGGAACCACCCCAGCGAGCAGCCGCCAACAGGCACCGTCTCACTGAGGGAATTCCGTGGAATACTTGCCATTTGCCATACTTACCCACCTTAACCACTAACGGGTGGGAGAGAACGGGACCAGAATCCGCAAAAATTCGCTCAAAGAACTGAGCAAAGACTAAATTAATCTGCAAAGATTCGCAACGGCTTAATGAATCGGCAAATATTGGCAAACGATGATCCGCAGTGTTCGCTCGAAGCCAAGCACATGTAATCCGTCCCTGCAACTTCTACGGATGCCCACCCCGCAGATTACTTGCACAAATGAGCAAGACCGCTGGCAGCATTGGCCCGAGTTTAACGTCGCCTTAATTGCATTTAGCCACATTTAATATTTCTATTTTTTAAAATTATTATTAAAATTATTATTATTATTATTATTATTATTATTATTATGTTTATGTCCTTTTTTTGCTGAGGCTCTGAGAAGAATGTTGTAAATTATGTAGAGCGCGTCATTTGTTATGTATAAAGAAATCACTCTCCACCTACCAACTTACTGTTAACTAAGATTATTGTCAAAAAGTGAAAATTAAAAAAAGGCAAAGAATTATTGATAACGACAACGTCGTAGTGGAGGCAAATTGTGTAAAAATTCTAAACGTTTTGGCGGAAAAGTCCTGTATGCGTACACTGTCCTTAAGAGAGTTTTTCGTCCGTTATGAAAATCAATTGAATTCTTTACAGTTCCTTAAACCGTTTATTAGTCAAAATGTTTCTTGAATTGTCGTGGTGAATAGATGGGCGGCTCAACCAAACCCATTTTTGGAAATTATGGGATGGCGAATTGGATAATGAGATGCAAGATCATCGGAGATGGAAGGCGATCGGAGAGGGGTTGGAGAGGCTCCGAAAGGATCGGGCAGGGTTCGGAGAGGATCGGAAAGGGGAAGGGAGAAAAAAAAGAGGTACTGGATGGATTAGATGAGTACTGATTTTTTATGAACCAGTTTGTACCGTCTACCGGGTTTGACTCTTTTTGTGAAGACATGCTACCCGTACCTCAAGGGAGAGGAAAGCGGAGGGGATGGTATTTATAAGGGAAAAAAGAGAGCGGGGGAATACGTGTGGTAGAGGAGAAAAAGGTCTGTTTTGATCGAGACAGGTTGTTGGTTGGGTTTGGTGGTCCTAGGGTGCGTAACGGGGGTCTGTGGGTGTGTCACGGGGGTCCGTCGGTGCGTAACGGTCGTCCGTCGGTGCGTAACAGTGGTCCGTCAGTGCGTGCGAAAAAAGGGGGTTGGTGCGTCACGGGAAAGAGGCGATTGGTGTGTCACGAGAAAGGAGGTCGGTGCGTCACGGGAAAAGGCAGTCGGTGCGTTACGCCGCTTGATGGCTTGTGCGGCATATTATTATGTTAACACACACATAGTCACCCAGATACCCTTATAGGCCTCAGTATACCCTTCTAAACCTCAGTATACCCTTGTAAACCGTAGTATATCCTTTCAACCCTAGAATACCCTTATGGCTCATAAAAAATCAGTACTCATCTAATCCATCCAGTACCTCTTTTTTTTCTCCCTTCCCCTTTCCGATCCTCTCCGAACCCTGCCCGATCCTTTCCGAACCTCTCGGACCCGTCTCCGATCGCCTTCCGTCTTCGATGATCTTGCATCTCATTATCCAATTCGCCATTCCATAATTTCGAAAAATGGGTCTGGTTGAGCCGCCCATCTACTGTGGTGATTTGCTAAATAAATTGTGGATTTCGCGCAAATAGTACAGGTGTTGTTAACAATATTTAGCTTCATGTGCGAAGGCGAAACTGGGTTGTATGTTAGATAAGATAAGATAAGATAATTTATTTAATGTCAAATACACAGGGGGTGGTCTCCCAATCCCCCGAGCCACAGGCTCATGATAAAAGTGTTTGCCTTAAAACTTGTGCTAGGTGGCAGTCCCATCTCTCTTTGATCGGAAGCCACCCACGTTTGAGCACTCTATCGACATTATTTACAGATCTGTTAGTATAACTGTGCGAATCCAAAAAACTTGAACGCTTTGATTTGATATTGACTTTTCCCATTGTGCAGTAACCAATCCAAAGCGACATACAACCACAAACTAATTACCCGTTAATGTTTGCGATTTAGTTTTCTCGCGTGTGATTGGCTTTTATTTGAAACATAATAGCATTGCTTAAATATTCCTAGTGTTCATGGTTTTCGGATTTTCACAGTAAAACTACAGTAAAAACCCGTGTGCGTTCACGTGCGCGCGAAGGTGATTAAGGCAAACAAGTCATTATTCGTATTAGGATCTTAACGTAAGGAAGGAATGTCCCAGGAGGAAGTAAATCACCTTTTTAACGCAATAGTTTTACCAAATTTTTCTTACGCTCTGCCGGTTTATGGTGCTTCAAGAATGTAAATATCAGGGATTTGCTAGAGAAGGCGGACAAGACACTCTACAAAAAAAGATCGAATAACCCCGAATGTCCGTTCTTCCAGTTTTTACCTAAGGAAAAGAACATGAGGTACAATCTTAGAAATACGTCAGTCTCTGTCCCTAGAATCTACACTATCAGGTTTAAGAACGTTTTTAGTAACAGAATAATTTTTAGATATGATATGTAAATAGTTTTTTGAGTTTATATTGTAACTTAGGATATGTGATTTTATCTATTAGTTAAGAAATAAAGATTATTATTATTATTATTATTATTATTACTATTACAAGTGAAACCGGAAATAACAATATATAATTATATATCCCATAAAAAGTTAGATATAAGGCAAAGAAACAAAATGATGGCCGAAAAGGG
>OX419335.1:43730524-43748024 GCA_948470475.1 Galaxea fascicularis | reverse complement strand
TTCATCTTCTGCTCCAAGTTCTCCTTTATTACCGTTTCCAGTCTGCTTGTTTTCCTTTACCAGTTCTAAAGGAACCTTTGCTTTCTTATCTGTCTTCGTGCCTGTCTCTCGCCCCAGCTCCTGGACAATGACTTCATGGCCTTGTTTCCAGTTCTTTACCAAAGAGTCTAAGACTTCATACCGTCTTTTAAATGTAGGCATACCACCCTCGCTGACAAGTGAGGCCAGAACTTGAGCTATTTTTAAACCTTTCTTGAATTTTTGTGATTGCGTAAGAGTGGACCTTTCTTCTTCATGGACTGGGACATATTCAACACAATGTTCTGGTTCATGGTCAAGGAGAATAGGGAGTGCCGGGCTCAGACGGTTTGTGGTGAAATAGAAATCCATCGTCCAGCGCTTATGCAATAAGGATTCATCGAAAGCTGGAAGAGCGACAAGCTCACGAACTTTAAAAATGTGTTTGCAGGGAAGAGACATCCGAGTAAAGAAGGAGCAATCGCAGTGACTGGATGAAGTAACAACTGGCTCCTTGTTCCTCTTTTTTGACCCACACAGAACGAACTCACTGCTACCCTTTCGTGACAAAACGTCAACTTTAGATACAGACTCATACTGTCCGCGAACGAATCTGAATGCATAAGGTGTGAGTGTTTTTGAATAGTCCTGAAGATCTTTGCATAGATGTTCAAACTCAGTTTGCCTTCGTGAGATTGTCATCACGTAATGGTGGTTTCTCTCTTCTCTTAAGCACTGCAGTACTGACATGAATTCTGTGCAAAACTGCAGCAAACTTGCGTATCTTGAACAAACGCTCTTAAACTTGCTGAAGGTCGATTCTAGTCTGTTGTTGGTGGTTTCACCTAAATTCATATGCTTGTCCTTGAAGCAAGCTACCCATTGCTCTCTTATAGGATGCCAATTCTCCATGACATAATCAGTGACACTTCGGATATTCGTTTGCTTTAGTTCATCAAGATGTTTTTCGTATTCACCTACAGTCTTAGAATGTGCCAACGAGGACACAATTTCCAGTACCCTCAGTCTCTCCGCGGATGTAATGCCCATCTTCTCACATGTTATTTCTCGCCTGAAAGATCTCAAAGTGTGATAAAGGCAAATATTTAAACTTGCGGCGGGAAAGCAGGCTTTAAACACGTCACGTTCTGTGAAATCCTTGTCTGACATGACAACTTTTGTCTTATCCCAAGAAGGATTATGTTTTTTGAATAATTCGACAGTTGCCTTTATCACCTCCTTTGTCTCTTCCGCTACAATGAACATTGCTACAACCTCACTAAGTCCGTCACCATCAATGCACATAAGCAAATAAACAGGCATTCGAAGATCTAATAGCTTGTACGTTGCATCAACCAGAAGAATTTCTGGGAAATGGGAATAGATATTTTGCATGTGAGCGTCTTGATAGAATATACCTTTGAAATTATTGTCCTCGTCAACAACAACATCAGTGCAACAACCGGGTTGTTCTTTCAAATAATCTATGACATTTTCAATATCATTTGTCTGAACATTTTTCTTTGAATTTTGTTTTATATTTGAGATGTCCTTCAATGTCACCTTTTTCCCAGTAGCAGTCTCGATCTTCTGTTTAAGAAGTTTGGGATTGGCCTGAAGCTTGATTGCATCCTCGATTTCCTTTGTAACATCCTTATTACGTGCAGCGCGTTGGCGTGGTAGATGCTCATAAATTTGTTGTTGGAGAAGATGGTTGTGTGTTGAAGAAATGCGATTCACTTGCAGATACTGTCCATTTTCTGACAGGCTAATGTATACTTCAAAAGGGCAGCCTTGACGAAATGATTTTGTCTTTCGCTTCCTGTTCACTCTTGTTTCCACATTCCTTCCTCCGAATTTGCAGCTTAAGTGTAGTGAATAGTATGTGAGATCGGCATTTGCGTTGGAAACCCTCTTTGGAACACGACTTGCAGCTGCGGTCAGTGTCCTCACGTCTCTCTTCCACAACTCACAGAAGTGACTATCTTCATACATTTGTTTGGCCGTTTCAAGTTCTTCAAGGGTATGGAACTTTTGTCCAACACGGAACACATCATGTTCCATGTCGACGTTTCTCTTATCATCTTTTCCATTATCTTCAACCTTGTCCACTTCCTCTGGCTTAACAGCAGAAGGGCTCTCCGAATCATCAATAACACTCGCATGATTATCATCGCGGGAAATGTGATTAACATTTATCTCATCCTCTTTTCCTCTTTCCTGAATAGGAACATCCCCCAGACTACCATGATTCGCAGATAAAGAAGAGCAGTCTTCGTTGTCATTTGCGAATTTTTTATCGCTGACGGTGCTTTCAGTCTCTGCCATTTCATCATCAGTTTCCTGTAAGTGCTTTTGGTTTTCGACTTTTAGGGAATAGACAACTCCTCGATCTGAGTCAATCACCGCATCCTCTGTAGTTGTACTTTCCTCAACATTTTCCGAAACTTCCTCGTCATTCTTTCCTCTTTCCATATGCGCTTCGTCTGTGTTTCCTTTATTCTCCCAGGCTGGATTTCTCCTTCCCTGCATCGACACGTTCTGCGTATGCTTGGACATTCCATCGATCTCTTTAAAGGGAGTACTGTTATCTTCTTGTTTCAGCTCAGCTCTATCTCCACAATGATTATGATTGGTATCTTCATCAGCTGCTATTTCATCTCCAACCTTTCCTTGCTTTGAATCACAGACCTCCTCGTCCGATGCTCTATCAATTTTTCTTCGAAGGAAGCCATGATTGTTACATCTGCCATTGATATCTTGACCGGTTTTTTTTGCTGCAGCACTGTCTTCCGTCGTATTCTTGTTTCGACGTCCTTGCTTTCTATGGATATCTACCTTCAATTTCCCGCCCTGTTGGACTTTTGTCCAGTCGTGGTACAAGCTCTTCATTGTGTTGCGCTTATCTTTAGGCTTTTTGCTTTTCTTTGACGGTGGCACTCCGTTGTTTTCCTCAAGGACAGACTTTTTGTTGTAATCTCCTTGTCTCTTCTGGTTATCTACCTTCTTCTTTTTTCTGCCAGATTTATACTGGACTTTAATCCAGCCGTCGTCATGGTTCTCCATTCTGCTGTGGTCATCCTCGGGATATGGCTTCGCGTTTAGTTTTGGCTCCATATCATCTATGTTTTCCATGTTTTCATTTTCACGCTCATCGTCGGGAATGATAACCTCGCCGAGGAATCGACGACGGAAAGGGGGACGGCGACCTTGCGCTAGGGGTTTCGTCTGCTCTCTCCTTATTCCAAGAGTAGAAACATCAATAGAGTCGGTTAAAAGCCAAGAAATGATAGAGCATCTTAGGAAGTCTGAGTATACAGTGGGTGTCAGCAACCACTTCAAGCTGGTGGGAAGATCGGTATTCCGGCTGAGGAATACGTTTCTCCACAGGCCAGGAGCAAGGGAAGCAATACCTCCAAGTACGGCTACAGCAACTCCACAGACATTTGCACAGGTTTGAAGTGGGATGTTTTTCAGACACGCTTTCGAGCATGAATGACTTAAGCCCAGACTTTGGATGTGAGCTTGCACGATGCCGCTGACGGGCTTGGGTACCATATCACCTTGTTGGTAGATGGCTGTAACAAATGGGGAAACAGAGGATTTTAAATTTGCAGGCATCCCCCAACAAAAAGTGTCGACATAATACCATTTGTTAACCGTTAAGTCAATGTAAAGTAATGTCCAGTGATTGCCTTGATGTCCTGGCTTGCCAATGAAAACTTCATTTTTGGTTGTCTTCCCGACGTTTGCGAAAAGAATGACGTACTTCACTCCACGTCTGATGGTACTATTCACGTAATCAGAAAGGTCATCCTCTTCGACCAAAACCACGTTATTTAATATTAGTGCTGCTGTGCCTTCGCTATCTCGATTAAGGATTTCTGCGATGCCAGTTAATACACAGAGGGTGAGCCAGCCATTTCCTGCTATGGTGGCCAAATCAGAAGCAAGGATGAATTGGTTGCTGGATAGGGCGCTATTGTGGTTGGGAGTATTGAATATCTTGTTGGCGTAAGAGGCAAGATTTTCCTTCGAATATGAGCACGTCGGGTCCGGGAGTTTTATTTCTTTCTTTAGCCACTGTTGCTCTTTCAGAACAGTAAACTTTACGTTGCGGAGGCAGTGTATTTTTAAAAGGACCTCGATCGATTGTAAGTTGAATGCTCCTAATTCGCAATCGACAGCAGCGTAGTTTCCTTTCTGGCAAAGGTTCTTCATCTCCTTGCAGGTGGATTCTGAAGGCATTCTTGTCAAGGAAAAAATATCTGCTGGTGTTTGTGGTTGCCTTGATAACAGCGTCGTCCTGCTTGTCTGAGTGACGCGGGGGTATTCTATCGAGGCAGCTTCGAACCTAGTCGTGCTTCCGAAACTTCTATTTCTAACAATGTCCTTCAAAGTGAAAATACACATAAAAAACGTAAATATTACAAATGGACTGCAAAAATTAAATTCACTAGTATTTGATAAAGTTCCCCGTTTCAGAAAAATTTCGCATGGGTTACGGCGCGTTTTGAATCATTTTTGTAGCTACTGCGCATGCGCGAGTAGCTACAATGCTATCGGTTTGATGGATAGAGTCGATTGTGCACTAATGAATTCACAGAGTTTCACCCCCAGTGAAGACTCAGACAAACAAACGACTCGCGGCATGATCTGTTCGAGAATTTTGTATGGCAGGGTTGCGTCGCGTCGGTAAGCTCGCAAATGTGCCTTTAACTACTTTTTCGCGGAAACATGGAATATCCAGCTTGATGTCGAAGAGAAACCTGGGAATTATGTATTAGATCGGCTGATGCTTGGGTTAAAATGCAAAGAATTGGGAAATAGCGGCGATTTTGTTGTCTCTAAAGATTTCACTCGCGGCCGACTCTCAAACGTTAACACCCTGCTTGCGGTTACCCTGCTTTAACTACTGTTTTTATCCAATCCTTTGCTAGCAGGGTAAGTCTCGAAATATTTTAGTGCCGAATATTTCATTGGAGCTGTGAATGGCTGAAAGAGAAGCTCTCTTTGTGTCATTCACACCTACAACGCGCGTCGTTTATGGTTTCTTTCGGATGAAAGAAACAAACGACGTTTAGTGGTTTACGTGATTAAAATTCCGGAAAGCTACAGGAATCAAATCAGCTAAAGACCACCTACTCTGCACAATAGTTTGTGTTCTTACGAACTACGCAAATAAATATATGTCAAGGTTTCACGGAAGGCCAAAACACATTTGCTCGGTGTCTGTCGATACTGGCATGTTCTAAGCTTAAGCTTGATAAATATTTGGAAATTCAATGTGATTGCACCCCACAAGGTGATTGCACCCCACAACGAAAGTATGGCCATTTATTTATTATAATTGAAGCTCGCTCAACGATTTCACCTCGTTGTTGTACCGCTTTCTCTTATTTTTCTCTTCCAAAACACATCGCGCTCATACAAATTTTTGAGCGTCTGAGACACGTAGGGGGTCGATCTATTTTTAGTACTGTCAAGCCTTTTCCCTCTTCATGTTTAGTTTCGCGTAGGAAAAAGTTTTTGTTTCGTAAACTGGTAATTTTTAGTCTTAAGCACAATTTCGAAAGGGCTTTTTACCTTTAGTAGAACCCACTCGACCACAAGTGTGAATTCGCCGTTAACATTATTTTTATGGTAGTTGCGGCAGCTTGCGTGACTCGCGTGACTCTTAGCACATGAGATAAAGACTCATGACTGACCATGGGGTTTCCTAGTTTCGCATCCCTCTCACATGTATATGAAAAAACATAAGCAGTAGCTACATGCAGTCGTTGACTGCCTATTTTTTAAACTTTAGTTAAAGTAGTTTTTATCACAATTGCTCGTAATCTCGAAATCTGATTGGCTAATTTGCCGTTGTCGATAAGAGTCTAGACAAAGCTGCTCGCGTTAACTTGTCACGCAATGCCTTTTTCATCTCTCGCGCTCTGAAATAAACATTTCTTTGAAGCCAAATATTGTCGTAAAAAACAAATCGAATGTGGTTTAGCGTTGTCTGTACACTTATCGACAACGATCTTCCTCGTCACAGTGGTCAAATTATTGTGTCCACAACATTTTGACCACTGTGATGACGCATACTTGTTGTCGATAAGAGTACAGACAACGCTAAACCACATTCGATTTGTTAATTTTAGTCACGACTTTAAGGAAGACCATTTTTAATGATAAAACTTTCGTGAATAAATAAAGATGATGATAATGATGATGATGATGATTCTTTTGTTTTAAGTAAGTCTTAATATGGTTAGAGTTCCATTTTACGAAAGGCAAAAATTGGACTCGGACAAAAAAAACAACTTTACTCATTAAAAGAGGGCTTTTCGTAAGCTAAAAAGGACTTGACAGAAAACCAAAACGCGTTTAGGGACACACTTTCATGAAAATTAAATCTGAAACAAATTGTTGTATATGTTTCACCAGAGAGTTCCAGCAATTGAGAGTAGTCTATCCGCCCAAAAGACTGAAAAGTCAGCAAAATAAACTAACCTGCAGCTTGGGATCCATTGTCTGAGTGAAATTGAAGATGAAAGAACTTCAGTGACGAATCTCACAATAAGCTCCCAAATGGGAAAGCGAAACCAATAAAACTCGAGATTTTGTCTGTATTTCGATGCAAAGTTAGCATTACCTTCGACAGAAAAGCTCGAACTCGTGGAGATTTCCCGCCAGTTTTCAAGGGAAGGGATGTGTAAAAGTTGAAGCTGATGACGTCAAACGTCGCTTGTCACGCCTTTCTTTTGCATAACATTGTTACGAGCATCTGTCACTCATGACAGTACAACAGTAGAAATGATGGATAAATCTTACAAAACAGGATTGCATGATGGCTGATCTTTGACAGTTTAAATTGACTGAAATTCTTCGGTCTTGCAATTTTTCTCGGACTGCCGGCCATTTAGTGTTTTTACAACCTTGGCCGGCAGTCGACCTGAAAAAAATTCTAAGTGTCACAAATTACGGTTCCTACGGTAAGCCCAGCAAAAAGCAAGTGCTGGAATTGAGATCTAAAAATCATTTCAGGATCGCTTGACTTTTCCTAATCGACATACGATGGTTTGGTTTAGCCAGGGTTCTTTGATTCGACAATTTTTAGAAAAATCTCGGACTGCCGGCCATTTAGTGTTTTTACAACCTTGGCCGGCAGTCGACCTGAAAAAAATTCTAAGTGTCACAAATTACGGTTCCTACGGTAAGCCCAGCAAAAAGCAAGTGCTGGAGTTGAGATCTAAAAATCATTTCAGGATCGCTTGACTTTTCCTAATCGACATACGATGGTTTGGTTTAGCCAGGGTTCTTTGATTCGACAATTTTTAGAAAAATCTCGGACTGTCGGCCATTTAGTGTTTTTACAACCTTGGCCGGCTGCCGGCCATATAGCCACAGCGTAAATAGTTTTCTCGTGGCGACCTCTGACGCATTGCGTTTTGGGAATTGTTCGATGCTTGAACTTGACAGTTCCATAAAAAGATAACCAATGAAAATACAGGAAAATGCTGACACACTTTGAGAGATTGATGCTTTGTGATTAACACTGCACAGTTATTTTGCATCAACGATCACATTTGATACCCGATAAATTCGACGGAAGGTCAATCAGTCATTTTGGCGTTTACCGGCTTCTGTCGCCTTATGAAAGAAGTAGCCAAACAGAGCATTATTTTTTTCGAATTCTATATTTCATAACCTTTCTATTGATATATAGTTTGTGTGGGTTTTCTTGAAAACAGCGCGATTACGAATTTTTTTCTGGAGGACACCCGCGAAGGTTTGCAGTAACCTTAAGCAAGTTAAATTGTTTCATTTAATGTTAGCATTAATTTGATTTCATTCGCATTGCTGCAACTTCCAGTTTAAGTTTTATAATTTCAAGAATTAAACAACACTTTTTAGGTGGGAAGTACATTTAAGTGTACCACAAACGCGCTTTTTTTTGTTTTGTTTTTTAACAAACAGCAACAACTATCTGTATCAACTTACCTTCTCAAGTATACATTGTCCCTGAGCAAACAGCAGCCATAAAAAAATAATAATAATTAAAGAAGTCGTCAGAAGTTCCGTTTAAAGAAAATGCAAGTCCAGTCCGTTGTCCAGTCCTTGGAATTTTTTTTTCTAGCTAACCTTTTGTGGCGCGGCGTCGTAGTGAACAAAAAGCGCGCGAAAGTATAGCCTTGTTTTCGTTCTTTCCTCCAGGCCCTCTCCTCTGAAAAAAATCTTTAAAATCGATCCTCGCCAAAAGCAATTGAAATTAGAAGAAACTGACAACGCCATCATAAAGAGCATACTCTCAAGCCTTTGGCAAAATTTTCTTTTATTCCCACCTCAAATGGTCGTTGAGCAGGAAGCTGACAAACTTTTCAGTTAGATTTTCTACTGCCGCACTTTTTTAGGAAAAAGTAGTCATGGCCATTTTTTAAAACACTATTTATTAAACTACAACTTCGCTTAAAAATATTCTTGGAGAAAGGTTCTAGTAAACTTTTAGAGCGAATATTAAACTTCGGTCCGTTCTGGTCACGTGACCGATGACGTCACAGCATAAAAAATGACAAAAATGTATATTTCATAAAAATATCTACCAATATCCAAATTTTTGTTTCCTCGCGTTTAATGCAACGCGAGATAGCACTTGTACCCAGACTCCTACTTTTTTAAAATTGTATATAGCCCTTAATATTTATATTTTGTTCGGTACCCGGGCAGTCCGAAATGGCTCATACCATTGTGCTTCAAACCACGTTGACTGCTTTTTCAATAACTAAATAACTTCGTCGCAGTGAGCAAAAACACACTTGTGAGCAAAGTCACGTGACCAATGACCTTAGTCTAATGTGTGTACGTGTATTGTTAGTAAAATGTGGGTCTATTGTTTGTCTGTTGTAAACAGTGATTGGTGCGTTTCGATCGGTGTCTGTATGTTTGTTGTTGTCGGTCAGTCTGTTGTTTGTCCGTTGTTTATGTCGTCGACAAGTCGTTTGTAAGGTGCGGGAAGTACACACATTACACGTACACACATTAGACTAACAAAAGACAGATCGAAACGCACCAATCCCTGTGTACAGTCTTCACAGCCAATGACAACTAGGCTTAACTGACAGTCGACCAATAACATCACGACTTCGTTAACCAATCACATCAACGGCCAGAGTATTTATACCATCTACTGACGTTACACAAATCACTTGACTCTGATGATGACTTCCGCTCAGGTTGTCGAAACGTCAGTCAATGTCATCACAAACAGTCCTTCTCAGGACTACACTCACCCGGACGATCGTACTCCACTTAATTATGATATGACTCCTTGGTTCAAACCATTTACAGTGATAAAAGTCTCACGATGAATCTGATTATTGACAATTAAATCATGTCAAGCATTCGCTGAGCCTCCGACACAGTATGGCAGTTATCTAGCGTAATCTAGCGCTATAAAAAGTAACGTAATCCTGCTATGTGAATGCTGCCATAACAAGATTTCAACAGATAGTTAACGTGTTCGCCGTCTCATTTTAGGTTTTCGTGGAAGTGGATTTCTACCTTTATTTATTTCATCTATTTATCTTTGATGGGTGGATGGATTGATTGATTGATTGATTGATTGATTGATTGATTGATTGGCATGCCGGCATAAGTCAATGACAGTCAACTTCTATTTCTTGTGTCTTTTTGAGGTATTATTATTATTATTATTGATCTTTCACTGGCGCCTTGATGAGTAGAATTTTTGCTAACACATGGAAAGGCGAAGAATAGCGACAAAAAAACGATTACACCATTTCCACTTTAAATTTAATAACACTTCCACTGAAATATCAGAAATGAGCTTTCGAAGAACGATTAGTCATGGAAAAGTGTAGTCACATGTACAGTTTGCTAGTTGAACTTGGTTTGGACTGGTGCATTTCGATGTAATCAAGAGCTTGTCATAAACAAAATGGGATTGAACTTGCTTTCTATAGAAAGCAGATTTTCAACGCCTTTTGAGTGAGTTGATAGTTGTACAACAATTTGCTTCTCAAGTTGTTGGAAGGGATCATTTTCTTTTGTAGTCAATGGACAGTTAAGGTCAACAGTCTTAAACCACTGAGAAATGTATTTCTAACAGGTCGATGTACTTTCGGAGGTAGTCCAGAAAGCGGTTTTACTGTCACGCAAACGCTTTTTAGAGGTGTGCGCGTTAAACATGGCAACGGTGTACGGCTTGCTTGTAAAGCAACGTACATTTTGGTTGGATCCAGCTCTCTCCACTGCGACAATGGAAACTGGAATGGAAGTGTGCCTGTTTGCAAAGGTAAGGATTTGAATACTGGCGAGAAGGGCAAATAAGTTCAAATAGGCTAAGAACTGAAAGTGTTAGCCGGTTAACGTCATGTTAATTACGGCAACTTCAACAGAGCAACTAATTTAGCCATCAATTGTTATTCTATTTGACTGGTGTTTTCAAGTAGTTCTTTTGTTGTTGTTGTTGTTGTGGCCTAGTTATTTTTTGTTATTTTTTTATGCGTCTATTTTTTGTTTTTGTTTAGCCTCTTGTGACGATCCCGGTTTTATAGAACACGGAAGAAGAACTGGAAGAAGAAGTGACTTTTCACACGGACAGCTTGTCACATACAAATGTAAACAGGGTTACAGTTTAGAAGGCAATCATCAACTGAAATGTGAGAATGGTGAATGGGATTCAGAACGGCCTCAGTGTAAAGGTGAACAATATAACATTCACTCTGGTTTATTTCCTAGTGTGCTGATGTTTTGACGATCCACAAAGTGGGGGTAAGAGGGGGTGTTGTTTAAGCCGCACCTTGCCTCAACCCACCCCCCACTCTCCTCCCTCACCTCGTTGTACGTCCAAAATAGGAGACTAAACAAATTGTGGTAGTTATTTCTATGGTTAGAAGACAGTGACACCAGCTGGTTGTGAAACTTTGGAGTAATTGGTATTTATTATGCCGAATTAAATTGTGTATTTTATTGAATCAACTAGCTTACCACACCAAGGCCGGTCTTAAAAGTGAATTACAAAGGAGCACAAGCATAGGCATAAGTCGTATAAAAAGAGTTTTGCGCTAATTTTGGATAGATTGTTTTGGATTGTGCGATTCTATAAGATTAAACAATAAAGTGCTGCTGTCTGCTGGTACTCTGTACGTTTGGTGCCTTGCTATGTCTTATGCATTTATGACTAGATAGCGCATTATTTTAGCATGTACATGTATTCCAATTGGCCATTCCGAAATTCAAAAGGGAACTGGGGCGAGTTTCCAATTGGGGACGCTGTCACAAAATTAGAGACGTTTGTATGGATTTTGAGCTGTGTTTCAAGGTCTATAACTTGGTCTCTGTTCAACCTAAAAGAATCAAACTTGGTCAAACGACCAAACTCAATGTCATCTTTCATGTGATGGTGTCAATTTGTCGATTACTTCAAAATTTGAAACTCGCCCCACTTCCCTTTTGAATTTCGGAATGGCCAATTTAGTTCGTCTTCTGCCTAGTTTCTACGCCACCCGCCTCAATTACCCTTTGCTACACTACGGATTGTATACATTACTTTTGTTGTTATCGTTGCTCATTGTTTTAATAAAACAGTGAGGCTCAAGGTGATGATGATGATGGTACGTGGTGATGATCATGATGATGTTGGCAAGGGCTGTGGTGATTCTCTTTTTATATTAAGAGTTTTGGATGCACAAATTTCGGCTCTTACTAAGAATGGTAGTAATCTGCTTCTCTGGTTTCCAGGATCTTGTCCTCAACTTGCACCACTCCGAGATGGTACAGTCAAAAACAAACGCACAAAGCATGGAACCTTTGTGTACTTTTCATGTGATGAGGGATTCCATCTTAAGGGATCAAAGCTGTTGGAGTGTATCGATGGAAACTGGACTGGAAGTTCTCCAACTTGCAAAGGTTCGATTTTCTTGTACAGTTTCGTCGTCATCATCACCCTCTCCACCACCACCATCATCATCATCATCGTCATCGTCATCATTACTTGGTTTATTTATTTACCTTGTTTATTTATTTCTAAGCTTCTTGTAAAGATCCGGGTCAAATTAAAAATGGAACGATTAGTGGAGATTACAACTATGGGTCTTCCATTACATTCACATGTGACCGTGGCTATCACTTACGAGGTCCTTTGGTGTTGACTTGTGAAGAAGGGAAATGGAACGGCTCTTTTCCGGAGTGTATAAGTAAGTAACAAACAACGCTCTTTAACTTCAGCTTCTCTGATAACAAGAGAAGGAGGCAGTTATGGTCGAGGAACTAAGAAATCGGAGTATTCGAATGTTAGTTTTCGGAAACATTGATGGTCTACTGCGCAAAGAGAAGCGAAGTAATTTGATTGCGGAAAACCACACGTGGAGGATGACTCTTGAGGTGCTCGCTTTACTTCTTTGTTTGGTTGCTTTTTTGCTTTAATATTAATGTCTTTTATTTAACTTGTTGTTTCGTTTTTGCCAGAGAGTTGCAAAGATCCCGTGGTCCCACAAAATGGCCATCGAATTGGTAGCAATTTTGATCATGGTGCTGTAGTAAAATTTCGTTGCAAAAATGGAACTTACGACCTCCAAGGAGCAAAAGAAATAAAATGTAATAATGGAGAGTGGAACAATTTACCACCAACTTGTGAAGGTAATTATTTACTATAGTACAGCATTCTCCCTCTGCATGGGGTACCTTGTCCCTCGAGGAGCTGTACGCTGCGTAGAAAATGCGTTAAAAAACGCAGAAAATGACATGACATCTATTACATGATGCCAATCGTAACAAGAATATAAGAATGGAAAGGTTTAACTTGAGAATCACGTCGTGAGTTCGTAATGGTTTTCCCTTTTTTTTTTATATATATAAGTTAATCGTTATTTCTTTTAACAGCTAAATGCAATGATCCTGGCGAGCTAGACAATGGTGTAAAGGATGGTACTGATTATCGAAGTGGTTCAAACGTCACATTCAGCTGCAATCCCCAATTTGACTTAGTAGGGAGTCAAATGATAATCTGCAAGGATGGTCAGTGGTCCGACTTCACACCCAATTGTACTTGTGAGTAGAAAAATATTTCTATTTGTTGTAGAAAATGTCTTTTCAATTTTTTATAGGTTTTTACAGATTTTTCGTAATTGATGTCTTTTCAACTTTATTTTTATAGATTTTGTCTTTATTAATAATAGAGAGCTTTATTGTTAATTGTAAATCTTTACGTTGTGTCCTATTAAAAGCTCCTTTAAGATTTCTCCAAATTTCAATTCCATTAGAGAGCACTCGGGTACAAAATGAATGAATTTGTTGTTGTTGGCATCCGCATTTCATGGTTACTGAATCGGGTTACAGTAAACACCCGCGTATAGGAACCTAGTGATTTAAGAACCTACAGGCTGAAATTGGGCATTTTAGTACCCAAATATATAAGAACCTATTTAGGCTGGCAAAGAACAATAGGTTCTTATACAAAAAAAACACTCTTATTTTGTAGCCAAAATACTGGATTTTAATTGATAGAAATTGTGAAATTTCTGAGAAACACCATGAAAATTATTTGTTTAATTGAAAATCTTATAAATACAGAGTATAGAATACTATAGAAAAATTCACTGCCTGACGGGTGAATTCCACGTTAAATTTCACGCGAAAAACCGATATCGCACGAATCGCGAAGCGATGAGTGCGATATCGGTTTTTCAAGTGAAATTTAACGTGGAATTCACCCGTCAGGCAGTGAATTTTTCTTGAATCGCATAGCCAAAGCCAGTCCCTCAGGGAAACCAAACGTTTTGTATTTTTGTGAGCCGCACCAGTGCGCAAACTATGGAAACCTTTTCAAAGTCAGGTGTCAAGATCTAGCGAATAGGAAACAAGATATTTTTAGAATGAAAACCACTTTTATTTCAAACTCGTGGAGAAAGCAGTGCCTCACATTGTACAATCTTCAGCAAAAAAGATGAAAGTAGAAAATAAGACAAAGACGAAGATTTTATAGATATAGATCTTGGATTTGCCTGCTACCATACAACTAGGCAAAATGTGGCGCCGACAATCAACAACTGAAACCGGCGCTCAAGCAAGAGGAAAACTTCAAGCGTCCGGTATTAAAATCTGACAAGATCTACAAAAACCGGTACGTTTTTCACAGTTATAAAAATTGCATGCAAAATATAATGATTAAGACTGGAATTTCTCAGTAAACTACTACGAAAATAGCTTTAAAAAGCTTAGAACCAAGACTGCAAACGATGTACGGATGTACTTGTGCTCTTTTTAGTGTTTTTTGAAACCATGTTGT
The DNA here is from genome assembly GCA_948470475.1 of Galaxea fascicularis. Lineage (NCBI taxonomy): Eukaryota > Metazoa > Cnidaria > Anthozoa > Scleractinia > Euphylliidae > Galaxea > Galaxea fascicularis. The sequence continues at coordinate 43,733,713 of OX419335.1, read as the reverse complement.
TCTTAAAAGAGACCAGTTCGTCATCTGTATAGGTGACAATGGTTTGGTTTTCCGGTATAAATGCTTGACTCTTTTCGGCATGGATACCTGTTTGGTTTTCTTTCGCGACGCTTGTTTGTTTTTCCGCGGCAACAACTGTCGTTTGGCTTTCTTCCCTCGTCTCTGCCATTTTGTTTTTTTCTTCAATGCGTTTTCTCGTACTTTTAAGTGTGAATGGTTTCCTCAAATTTTCTAAACTGAATTTAGATTTCAATTCGAAATTTGGGAGACATTCATTTTCTGTAAATTCATCCATTTCCACTGAGATGATATTTTTGTAGTACGAGTTGCATATTTGTTTTCACGACAGCAACAGTTTCTACTCGCGACTCACGTCAGCAATATCCCTTCATGCACAAGTGCAATTCCACGCTAAATACCCTCTCTTCGATAGCCAATCAGACCGCGAGTTTACCTTTAGCTATGCGATTCTGTATAAAATTATACTGGCTCAAAATACAAATGTTCAACCATTATGACATACTAGTACTACAGTAGTTCTCTGAATGGTATCACTATGACAACTCCTACAAATAAGAACCTTCTTAGAACCTAATCAGCCTGAATTCGGAAAAACTACCCCAAAATTTGAGAACCCATTCAGCCTGAACCCAAAAATTCTAGGTTCTTATACGCGGGTGTTTACTGTATGTACTTAGATTTTGTTTTCCCTTTTGATTGTGCCGGATTCCATCCAACATTAATTGGACGTTTATTCAAAAGTGTTACGCGGGCTCTAACCCGGGGACATGGTGGTTCAGTACGGCGCGGGTTCGCTCGTTGAATCTGAGGATCAGTAGCTTGAAGCCTACCTGAAGTAACTAAGATATATAAATAAGTGTCAACAGCATATGGTTGCAGGTAAACCTGCAATAAACAGGCATTCGATTCAAAGGAAGTCGTAGTATCTCAAGTCAGCTAGTTATACCGACATAGAATAGCATCCCAGAGGGAGCGACAGTTCTTTCCCTTCTTACCTCTACCACGTTGTAGAGGTAACAAGTGTGCAACATAACCGTTTTCCTCATCACTTGTGCGATAGGTTCAAACATTGTCTTTCTTTGTAACGACGGATTTGTTTGAAGCTCAGGAGTCTTCTTATCTTCGTTTCCTTTTTTTCTAGTCTGTGAAAGACCACTTGGTATGGAGAACTCCAATATTCCAGATGCTTGGATCAGATCACCTTATTGGATTAGTAGACCTAGATTTGCCCGGCTAAATGGAGATTCTGCTTGGTGTACAAAGAGGCAAACCTACATACAGATCGACCTTGGACGAACATACAAGCTGACGGCAATTGCTACACAGGGAGGAACACGCCTCAACAGATGGGTAGAAAGATACAAACTTGGCTTCAATATTGGCTCAATCCGTGTTATGTACAGTGAGTCAGGATCACAAAAGGTCAGAATTGAACAAACACGCATTGGCTTTGAGTGTCTGTGGTGTGTTGAGCATGTAAAAGTGGATACAAAACCACGTTATACTGAGCACACGGCAACAAATCAAACACAAGATCAGAACGCAACGTAGCAAAGTCACGTGGCGACTTAACTAGGCCCCGGGACATCACAGTGATACTGACTTCTTTCACTGAACCTTTTCTGGGTATGCCTCGTTTTGAGCTGCTCCGTTTGAATCTGGAGGTTTTCGATTTGACTGAGCAATTGTAATAAATAATAAAAAAACGCCTGCAGGTAGGAAATTAATGGCGGGTAACGTCAGTTTGTCACATATCAGACACTGTTGTTAAACTTCTGGAAGTTTTTCTTTTACCTCTATGAAGGCTTTTTGTTTTATTTCCAGGTTATTGAAGGAAACATAGACGCCTCGTCCATTGTTAAATACTGGTTCAACGAACCATTTGTTACCAAAGCTGTGCGGATTTATCCTGTTGTGGGCGCCTCGACTGTCTGCTTACGAACGGAGCTATATGGCTGTGACCCAAGGCCTGGTAAAGTCTTAATATTACAGTCTTGTACTGGCATGTAGGTCGGCAGTTGGGGATATTTCTATTTTGAAGTGATTAAGAGAATATATGGGATAATAATTTCCTGGTTGATTTTGTTGAGCTATCAAGAAAAAAGGAAACACAACTCTTCAGTTGATGTTGACACCATTACCATTATAGTGGTCATTACATGTAAGGTAAAGGCGCAGTCTTTCTTCTGTTAATCTGAGAATGATGTATATGAAAAAAAAATCGTATATGAGCTGCGGAACATATGGACCCACAATTGACCGGCTCCCAACGTCAGTGGTTCCATAGCTCAGTTGGTAAGAGGTCACGGGTTCAAACCCCGTTGAAGTTGTGAATTTTTTCATGCTTCTTCAAACAATTGCATAAATTGCGTTCACGATTGCGATAATCATTCTTAATTTCATTTATCGGTTACTCTGTTGTCGTCACGGCTGACCAAGACGTCGATTTTAATAATTCGTGACAATTCGGTAGCGTTGATATTCGTAAATTTATCGTAAATTCGTTGTGCTTATTCGTTGTTGGGTTTTTGTTGTCATTTTGTAACTGTTTAACGTATTTCTGGTTTGCGTTTAGACTGCATCTTAGTTGGATCATCATTTTGGGGATTATGGACACACCGAGACAACTCATATAACTATTACCAAGCTTTCATCACAAAGCTGAATGACACTCACTTGGACTTCGCTCTGAGTTATAACAATCGCAAGACACGCAGTTACAAGAAGACTGATCCAGTGCTGGTAATTGATAAAATTCCTGAAATGAAGGACATCACAGTCAATTCTCAAGTCATAGCTCTTCACAGACCCGATATACTCAATTGGTACCGAGTTGGCAAAGTGACTGACACATCACGTTCATCAGTGATTGTAACGTTTCTTGACGGCCAGCGAAGATGGGTCACATTACAGAAACTACGCTTAGTCAAAAGACCACGCTTTTGTGATGAAGGCATCTAGGAAAATAATGGCGTTGACAATCTAAAGATCACAAACAAAAATATTGGGCAACGAAAATTACGTTATGATGCCTTAGTGGAGAGCTTTACGAACCACGGGCAAAAAAAATCGACTTTTGACGTAAATGGTATTCTTTGACAGAATAAAAGATAATGGACTCTAGCTCTTATTTTTCAGGCAAAGTTGCAAAGAAGAGTCTGTAGAAAG
>OX419335.1:43700524-43723024 GCA_948470475.1 Galaxea fascicularis | reverse complement strand
CTATGAAGTCGCCGATGAACACCATTAACTCACCCATGAGCTCACTCATAAACCCATCCAAGAGCTCACATCACCCACGCAGTCATATAAATTTCTCACACGTGGATATTCTACATACAGGCAAAATATCATCGAATTATAGCTGCATTTCAAAGAAATGATTATTTTTGATGCACTACACAAACAGTTTTCATGAATTAAATAAATGCCACAATGGTATTTTGGACTGTATATCACTGTACACTTTCTTTTTAGCTGTCCTAAATACTCAATTCTTAGGAACACATTTTATAACAAAATAAAAAATCACCTAACGAATATCACCCAATTGTCCCCTATAGCCGAAGCTACCAAGGAATTAATGAATTCTCCCGATTATTTTGTTAATATTGAATTGACGAAGTTCATTCTATTTTGCTTAGATTCGCGTAATAATACATTATCATACTGATGTATCTTTAATACTTTTTTCCCCTCATATTACCTTACTATATTGTTCTTGTTCAGATACGTGCTTTTGCAATACTGTATGAAGTTATGCATGGTTATGCAAATAAAGCTACTTGTTGTTGTACCTGTCGGGAGCCGTTCCTTTTCGGGTGGATCATTACTTTCAAAAATTATTAGAGAGGTCCACATGCTTGCTTTCATTTATGTTACACTGGTTACAAACTGACCTCAAAGTTAACACTGAAAGGAAAACTGAGCAAAGCATTACATTACAAGTAGGAAAATGAGAAGGCGAAAGCTTAACTTAGCGTTTTGTTTTTGCTTTGATTTAAGGTCGGCCGTTTTACAAAAGAATGAGGAGTAGGGTGTTTGTCAGCACTTACATGATCCTGAATGTAATCGTTTGCGTGATTATGTGTCTCGCATGATGCAGCCGGCTCATAGACCCAACTAAAATGCCTTGCTAACCATTCAAAATTTCGAGTTTAGCATGAAGCCGCCACGTTGATTCATGTTAGTATACTTCAGCAGTACACCAATACGGCGGCCGGAAACGAGAGGCAACAGCTTGATGGAGTTTACTTTGGCTGTCTCAAACGCTTTCTTCTCTTTGCCGAGCTTGCAAACATTTTACATGCACACTTTTCTGAAATATAATTTTGGCTGTTCAGACCTCAAAAACACAGGGCGAATCGCTCTGGGGTGGGGAGATACTCCTCGGAATTCTTCGGTAGTGGTGTGCTGCCCGATTCTCCAAATCCTGACCCTATTTCAGACCAAACAATGTTATTTTCCACACCCGTTTTAAGACTAACTCGCGCTTACGGTTTGAATCATTACTTTCAGTGAAAGCACACGGTTGTCAAGTGCGCACCGTTATATGTCTGTACTGGTTTCTGGTTGAGACAGTCAAACTGAAAAGAAGGGGTAACAATCCTTTTTTAGATCTTAATTGAGACATTGAATGGCTTGAAATGTTCTGCAAAGACACTACTTACAATTCTGTACTGATGAATCTGCACATGATCGTAACTTTGTGCGGCGAGGTTTTTCGGTTGATTGGAAGGCGTGCGCTCTGGCATGTTGTGCCTTTTTAAAGAGGGAGCGGTTTGTTCCCAGACTGTCCGCGTCTATGTTTTGGCGCAAAGCAAAATATCGACGAAGAGTGTTAATTACGTGACAAACGAATGGGAATATTTGAAACAGCTAATTACACCAACGGTATGTGCAAATCAAAGACTTTGCCTCTAAAATGCATACCCGTTTTCAGACCCAACATTGCAGTTACAGCTTTCCTCACCAGCTGTGTTGTAGCGTAGTGTAGTGAAACTTGGCATCAGTGCCGAAGTCAAGAATTGTTAAAATTAATCATCTCGAATGATATATTGTTTGTACTTTTCTTTGCTTATTATTCATTTTAAGTTGAAAAGACAAAACTTTTATATCCTCTCGTTGTTCGCTGGAAAACCATACCCTTTGGGGCGGCACATATTATTATGTACACGTTTCTTAGCAGCCATCTCATGTCACTCACTGCGAACAAAATCTGAAATGGAAACTGTTCTATTTTCAAAACAAAGAACGCTTAGCCTACTGAGCTGAAAATACGCCTTTTACGTGATAAAGATAACCCCCGGGGGGTGGGGGTACTCCCCTATTTTAGCTATATAGGTATGTGCCGCCCCAAAGGCCTTAGTAGGGAGCTTAAGCAACGACGACGACGACGGCAACGAAAATGTCATTTCAAAATATAATTTCTCTTTTTTGTAACTCTTTCGTGATTATTCCAATTTGTTTAACTTGAAAAATGCTGGCGAGCTGTCCAGGGTCTAAATTACTGTGAACGGTTTTAAAGCAAAGAAAAGGAAAGAAAAAATTGTCGTCATGCGCGCAAGTTCTTGAGAAAACCTAAAATTTGGTCATTTCACGTTTTGCAGAGGACGGCAAAGAAATGTACCAAAACGTAAAACGTACCTGCAGAGTATTGTTTGGCTCATTAGGCCTGTTGTTTTGCGGCGTTCTCGTTGCCTTAGTCGTCGTCGTCGCCATCGTCGTTGCTTAAGCACCCTAATGTGGGTTTTGAGTCGTTTTGGTCTGAAAACGGGTATAGATTTTCACCATTCTGGTCTTAAACCGGGTATGGTTTTCAAGGGAACCACGAAATCGTATAAACCTATTTGTCCTTTCAACTCCAAATGAATAATAGAGAAAGAGAGAAAGCAGGCGCTTAATTGTAAAAAGTAGAAAGTGTTGGAACCCTTATTTCACCCTTTCCTCCAGTCCCCCCACTCCCCTCCTCTTCCGATTGTTGTTGTCAGCATTACGACCGCAGCAAGTTATGCGGTATTCACATGTCATGTCAATAATGTCGCATCTTCACTGAAATGACAGGATCTGAAAGCTGTGAACTTCGCGCGGTTAACGTGAAGTTTCTTTGAAACATTCAAAGGTAAAGACCAAAGAAAAATAACGAATTGTGTTTCCTGCTAGTAATAAATTTAACACTAAGTTGTTGATTGCTTGGGGTATCAGTTTTTACTTTCTAGAACCTCTGGTGATGAAAACCAGTCAGATTTTTATGAGCTAAGTTGAAAAGAAAAACTGGTTACCTTATAAAGATTAACTACTTGTCCGAGAGGATCAAAACCGTGAGTCGTGTTTGGTTTACTAAGAAAGCAGTATTAGGATTTCGGTGGAAACCGTCAAGCCATAATACCCATGGCGAAACCAAACGAGCCTGATATGCCGCCGAAGCGTACCAAAAAGGTACGATAAGGTAACTACCGTACCCAAATTCAGCCCAAAATAGTACTTACGGCAATGAAATCTGCCAGGCGTTCTATCGTGTGGCCCGCAAGGAGAGTAATACGAGCCAACAACCGACGCAAAGAGTGCATGATGAATGAAAAGTAATTTTAATTAGGATTTATAAAGCGAGCAAAGTGGTAGCAAAATATGTGTAAAACCCCTCTCTGCAAAACTATTATCAGCATTTGAAAACGAGAAAACTACAGTGTACATACACCAGATAAATTATTTTTTAAGTCTTGTCTCGAGGGAATGAACACAAGAGTCTTACATGGTGCGAATGTCACATGGAACCTTCAAATACTCTCTTCGACAGTTCAAACGTCCAGTAGAATGCACTTTTGGAACCAGATGTAAAGTTGACGTTAATGGTGGCACTTTCAAACTTTCCAAACAAACTTTAATTTGCAATTTCAAATTTTCAGTACTTGTCGACAAACATCACGTACTTGGCTTCCGCCCACCAGTTTAGTTTTAGCAGGAAAGTTATTTGCTCTTTAATCAGTTACGACCGGAAAACATCAGCTGGATCTTAAATTACGAGGTTTCTGGGTTGTTGGGAAAACCTCTTTTCGGTTTGTAATGAGGTAACATTAACTTTTCTTCAAAGTGACCACGATATCGTGGAATGTCAGGTCAGTGATCTGATATGTAGGATATCAGGGTAGTACTAGACTTGGCTTCTGATTGGCTAATTGCGAACTTGTGTTCGGTAGTGTGGAAAACAAAAATAAAGCCCAATGAAAAGTCTATGATGATTCTGCGGGATTTCGGGTACCATTTAGAACGAAAATACGTTTGTCCCGATCGTTCGTTTATACGTGCGTTCTTTCGTAGTAGTTTTATATTCTCCTTTATGTTCACCTTACCGCGTTATGCCAATGTCTCCACCTCCCACCCGTGATGTTCTCTCTTGAATTATAGATGAGATTCCTAACACTATTAAATTCATTAGATCTTAACGCACTAAGAAGTATGGTGGCAAATTTTCTGGATGCCCTAAACGTTGAGCAACCCAGCACAAAGCATAAACTATAGCGAAAAAAAGTTTCATAGTTTTTGTTCTCTCACATATAAAGCGTTTTTAATTCAATATTCTGGTTTATGCTGAATAACATGTTACCATAATAGCCATCGTTCAACATTCAGTTGTAACCCATCACAAGTACAGGGTACATCGAAAATCTGGATAAATGGTGCTGGTCCTAGTTTAGACATCTTTAGTAGATAAATTATTCACTAGTGAAATATGTTTTGAAATGAAGTCATTTACGCCCAAAAGTTCCTTTATGCGTTGTTATTCATAGTGTTTTGTATCCAGTCGATAAATGGGTGCACTCTGGTGTAGTACCCATATTTGTCTTTCTGTGCGCATCCTTCTCCCCAGCTTACAAGTCCAGTGGCAACCCATCGATAGACATCTCCTCTTTTTCCTTCACGTACAAAAGCCCCTCCACTGTCTCCATAACAAGTATCATTTCCTCCTTTTCCATCCCCAGCACAAAAAGATACTTTCGAATCGAATGCGTACTTAGTTCTGTTTGAACAAAGGCCGTTCGTTTGGATTTGATAGGACGAGTATTTAAGGACTTTAGAATTTCGGTCATCGTCTGTAACATCCTGAAATCTTTTCACGGCTTTTATTGCTCCCCAACCAGTTGCGTAACCGTATTTTTCAGGGACTGCCAAATCGTCTTCATCCTTCTTTGGTAGGCACACAGTCCGCACAAACCTGCTAAGCTCCACTGGCTGTTTGAGTTTAACAAGAGCAATGTCATTAATATAATTGTTCTTATTGTATTCTGGGTGATGCACAATCGTCTCTGGGTCAACGTCCTGTTGTGATTTCTCTGTCTTCTTTAGGTTGTGGTCCCCTGCTGTTATTTTATACCTAATAATAAAAAAAACAAAAATGATAAGAAGCAAATAACCAAAACGTCGCATACTCAGATAGGAAACAGAAAAAGGATCATTATCATCATTATCACCATTATTGTTATCGTTATCGTTGTTATTAGTATTATAATTATAATTAAAATTATTATTATTATTATTATTGTGAAACTAAACGAATAATTCTTTTTGGTGATACGCATGTATTTATCACAGAATCAGTAAACTTTTAAATCATAAAAAAGAAATCTCGTATGAAAAAATCTCCTATATATCTAGTTACAACATAAAAACGTCTCACGAGGAAGGAGCTCTCCCCAAAAAGAAAAAATAATAACAACAATAATAAAGTAAAATTAATGGACACCCGCCACATTAGAATTTAAGCAGCAGTCGTCTATAAAATCACCTATCTTACGAAAAGGTGTCCTTGAACCCCTGACGCTTGTATGTGCTGATCTTAAAATTTCAAAGGACAAAAGCGTTCTTAGCCATGTAATAACAAAGTGGTAAGGTTCACCGTCCTTTTGAGAGAGTTTCTCCTCTAAATGCTTTAGGAATCGGTGACTCTCAGTGCCCATGCCGCCATTGGTTCCAACTGAATACTAGAGGTGTAAAAGACCCCATCTCAACATCGATCCAACACGCGCTGCTGATTCTTTCGCCTCTTCGCTTCTTCTCGCTCTTTGAAGATTGTGGAAGTTGGCTTACTCTGGTTGCACTTGGAATTAACATGTGTAACTCTAACATCGGAAAATGCCGCAGTTCCTCATAACCACATACCCCCTGCCTTTATGTCCAACCTTGCGTTTGAGTTTGTGAATCGTTCGTTATGGAGAGGTTGAGGGCGTGTTTCAACTTCAACATTCGTGCAAACTTTACTGACAACTGGGGTTAGTAGCTTATGAACACCATCGTGTCTCTGCGCTACAAAACCCTCCTTTGTGCATGACAGGGCGTGGCCGACAGTAAATTTTTCCCCACAAACGCACAGGCCTGGTAAATCGGACAGGGGGCATGTTATACCGTAACAATTATTAGATTGGGTTTTGGTGATATCCAGAATATCAAGGTAGAGGAAGGATTTATAATTTTTACTGAGACCGTCATTATTCTGTATATCACAAAAGCCCAATCTAATAATTGTTTTATTATACACCGAACGAAAAAAAATTATCGGGACAGTAAACATTCACTTGCAAACCTGGACGTTATTTTGTTTCTTCACCGACGGTAAGCCATAAACTATCCTTAGAAACCATGCACCGTGGTCATACATGACATGATTATCGGTGATCTCGTGTGGCTATATATAATCTGCAGCTAAATACTGTCACAGGCGCTGATTTCGAAAGTTCACTGCGCGCTTTCCGCAAATCAGAAAAGTGATGGCGAGTTTATTATTATTATTATAAAATTATTTCCTTCTTCTGTTGAGCTGCACAATGCAGCTGTTTTATTATTATTATTATCATTATCATTATTATTAGTATTATTATTGGACAATGTCATGTTATTGCAATTCTAAAGTTTTGATTAGTTTTGCCATCACGGCATATGAGCAATTACACTATTTTAAAACATAAAATACAGGAAGATTTATCCGTATTTTGTGAGCGTTTTCATGAAACTATTGTTCCACTCGTGCTTGTAAAATGCGGGATAATTATAGCCAACTCGTCACTACGCGCCTACTAAGCTAGCTACCATCGGAAAACAAAGGCATGCATGTGGAACAATTGTTAAAAAATACTCTTTCGTAGAGCCACTTAAGTTAACTTATGTATGAGAAAAACGGAGATGAAAGAAAACAGCATGTATACACTCTTATTTTCTATAAGACCCTATTTTATAAGAACGTTGACGCTGAAATTAACCCAAATTGTAAGAACATGCTTAGAGCATACCCAGCCTGCCAGTCTTTATTTTGCTCATTTATTTTTCTTAAATAAGTAGTATACTCTGTACACATGACCTGCGAAATCTGGTGACTTTATGCCGCGTTTTAAACCTCTATGTTCAATGCTTTTTGTAAAGCTAAATTTGCCAGCAGTTGGTTGGCGCGACATCGTGTGTATACCATGTAACTTAAGAACACCTTAAGAACGTTTTTGGGCTCAAATCGCGAAACGCTCCAAACTTAGACGTTCTCATAAAGAAAAAAAGAGTGTGGTTGTCTTATCTTTATGGTCGAATCAACATAAAGAGTTTCGTCTTTTCACACAAGCAAAAATATTTTTTTTACTTCATAGGCACTTTAATAGGATGAACAATATTGTCGTCGAATAACGACAGCAAGCCTGGTTGCACAGTATGTGTACTTACTTGTTTGCAGTACCTTGAAATTCCAAATTTCCGGTAAACTTATTGCGGATAAAAAAACAATGAGCTGCAGTCAGAACCCATTGAGGCGAAATTAAGGCACCGCCACAAAAAAGCTGGAGGCCTAGAAGGCAAAATCAATATGGGTCAGGTTAGGTGCTGCTCACAAATTAAAGCATCTATTTAACGTATCTTTACGAATACTCAATGTAGGATGTCATTTTTACCGTGCTATCAGTCAGCTTCAGGCTAAACTGATTTATTTTGCATTTGCACTCATTTACTACATTGTCAATTGTTTTGAGTAGTAGTAGCCTTGTAACTGAAAAACCCACGCAGGGAGTTACAATAAAGTATGTGTGTGTGTGTTTGTGTGTATGTAGTACTGAAAGAGGCTTAACGATATTTGACTTTATTGGCATTATAATTGGGTAATACAGTTCCGTATTTTTATTTGGTTCAATAGACTTGAGCTTCATGGAAGATTCATAGCCTAAATTGCTTAAACGCTTTCTGGAGCCCGTTTCCTAAAACGCGTAAGGACTTTTAGCGGCTGGTGGTAGGTTTTCGAGTAAAGCGGTGCAATGTACTAATCTTAATTTATTCTTAATCAAAGGCACGTTAAATGAACATTGTGCAAGTGAAATAGTTTAACAGGCCCGAAATGTTTTCTGGAGGTTTGAAAAACTTACGCCTGGTGTTGTGACCTAGCAATTGAATCCCACAGGTTGGGCCTATCTATCACACTCTAATTAATGGACTTTGTTCAGATGTCCGTCGTCTCTGAACGCGTTTAGAGACAAGTGGGACGAGACTAGCACGTGGCATCTCAAACGGCAGACTGTTCTTGCTCTTTTGTTTGTTTTCTTTGCTTTCATATTAACAACACTGAGATTAAAGATGAAAGAGCGCAAGAAATAACCAGTTAATCCAGCTTACTTTGAAGCAATGATCATGGGAACAATCCTAACAAATAAGTGTAGAGCTTTACTTTGTTTTGTTTTAGCGTTGTTGGAACTAAAACCACACAGACATCCTTTTTCTTTCCTATTTTTTACGGTGGAACCCTGCCATACGACCATCCCGTTAATACGACCACCTCGTTTTTAGCCCGAACAGCATAAGCCCACTTATTTTCTTATTTTGAAAGCCCCGTTAACACGGCCAAATTTTCATGGCCCGACGGTGGTCGTACTAACGGGGTTGCACTGTATTTTTGTTCTACACAGTTGAAAGTTCGTGAACACCGGTGTTCTTCAACAAAGGAAGACAAATAAAACTGCACCGTGAAGTTAACGACTCTTATCATATCTACCACAATGGATAAAAATAAATAAATAAATAAATAAATAAATAAATTATTTTACCAGGAAGCAAGTGGTTTTTAGGGAGGTCCTGCATCCGGATCAAATTGGAATTGGGAAATGTTGGGTTTTGAGGAGTACCCGGAGAAAAACCTCTCGGAGCAGAGTAGAGAACCAACAACAAACGTATGGTGCCGAGACCGGGGGCGCTTTCCATTTACACGGAAAACCCGGAAATTCTGGTTGGAAAATCAAATGGTACATACCATTCCATATGGAACGTTTCAGAAATAATGGACCATCGGCTCAATCAATGCACTTTTTCTGTTCTTTCTTAGCTTCCCAACTGATACTAGTACATTTTGTGGCTTATCCATTTTGTATTTGAACAAGCTGCAGCCTTGAATATTTAAACCTAAAATTCCCACCCGGATGGATCCTGTAAATGGAAAGCGCCCCGGTGATCGGACCAGCTCCAACCCTGCTCCCAATCGATATTCACCCCATTTAGGCCAAGTTTTTTCAATCGGTACCTGTGAGCGTGTGCAAAAATCGCATATCTCAATCATAACAGAAATTTCTATTAGCATTAGCATTATAGCGCACCGGTAATGACAAGAAAAAGTGAGATCTCAATACCGGCTGATAACATAATTAATAATAAAAATTACAATTTCCTCGATTGTGATTTTCCACTAATTCACTTGCCAAGTAGTTATCGGACAGTTTGTTATTAGAACTTTGTTATTAGACACTTTGTTATCGGACAGTTCAATAAGCCAATCACATTCAAAGTTGTAGTTTTAATCAACTAATCCCAATCTTGATTTTAATACAAAAGTCTTTTAATGCAAAATTTCCCTTCCTTTTATAACTTGGCTGTTCTTCTTTTCTCGGAAATTATGATTTTTTATGATTAATTGGTAATAAGAAGTCGTGTCGTCCAATTCGGCCTCTAATCATACTTGTTACAGACAAATCGGACTCCCGCTACGCGGTCGTCCGATTTTGTCATCACTCGTATGATTACAAACCGAATTAGACTCCACTCAGTCCTATTACCAATACTTATAAGGTGTAATTACCCTTCTTAACTACTTTGTGTAATCCAACTTGCCACGGCCACCAGCCTCTTTTTGACTTAAACCCAGAAACAATGCGAGCCCTAAAGTCAACCGGGCTTTCCCCACATGGGGAGTAATCTAAAAAAGATAAAAAGAAACCAAAGGTGAAGAAATTGTTTATAGAGCCTCAACGAATCACTGTTGGTATTTGGGATGCTCCTACTAATTTTACCCACGGGATACGTTACTACTCAGCCGATACAGGTATTGGTTGCAGGACACTTCGATTGCCGGAAAACGATTTCCCCTTTTACCCCTTTGATAAAGTTATCCACTCTTCAAACGAGTGAGGCCTGAATATTAACAACTGCTCCTGGCCTCCTCTCGGCCTCCTTTCGGGAATGTAATTCGTATCATTTCATCACCTATTTATGACACTCACAGGACCACTTTAATGAGATGCAAATCAGTTTGTGACGTCAATTCAAGAATAGACCCACGCCCCTTCTCACTCCGTCATGTACCAAATGATGCTTATTTTTTCGTAAGTTTGGAAGCCTATAAAAAGCCAACATTTAGCAAAAAAGAACAAAAAAGAGCGTAGTGGTTGAATCTCCAACCACGACTCATCGATCCACGGCCAATCGATATTACTGTCTGAAAAAGGCCTGTGGTCGAAACGACGATTTAAATAACTAATCGGCTGTGAGACCCACTATTAACCCAGCGATCTGCTTTAACCACGATAACTAACACCTTTCATGATTTGTATCAGCACTGCTTTACTGCATGTAAGGCAAACTAGTTAAAAATTATTTGGAAGTATATACCACTTACCAACTTTCATGTATGCTGCTTTTTTGATAGCCTGCTCAAGACTTGCAAAGTTTCTCACCATGATAACGTGATCATCATCATTGTCAGCTGAAGCAATGTCCATAAGCTCTCTTCGTGCAATCTTTTCTCCAACAGCTGCAAGAAGATGTAAGTATAAAATCGCGCGCTTTACCATGAGCAGTTTCCGTTGTAGCGTTTAAGCTCCCGCAGTATCGTACTGTTTCTTACCAGCTGTTGCTTGTGATTTAAAACTCCGATGAGCGATTAGCACTCACAGCCATGGCCTCTGCTATAAAATATGCATTGCACTGCCAACTGAGTCCAGTTTAACGTTAACCCTGAATGTTTTTTCAGATTTTCTTTGCGTAGCGACTTATGTTGCATGGGTGCATTCATTGACTGATATAAAATTATAGCTGCCAACAAAATAATTGAAAAGCATTTTGTCTAAAACGTTGGGTAATATGTCGTTCAAGAGAGTTTTTTTTGTTCGTCACCCTTACATTTTACGTTCTGAAGCATTGGTTCGGCTAATGATTAGTTCACCTGCTTGTCACTATCACAGATACCATTAAAGGGCAAAAAAATTCCCTGCTTCTTGAATCAAACATATTGCTACATCGTTGCCGAACTTCTGTTTGTGTTCGCCCTGAGGTATTCAATGATAACAAGTGTCAGGACCTTACCAATAGCATAAATTTCAAAGCCATCCTTTTCACGCAGATCTTTAGCTTCGTCTTTGGGTGAGCCGCCTTTATTGGACATCCCGTCAGTAATGAACATCATTGCACGGTGGCTGTCTTCCCTAGCAAGCGGCACGACGACTTCTCTGACCTTTTTCAAAGCAAGAGCAGACGCAGTGGCCCCTCCCATGTACTTTACTTTGTCGATGGCTTCAATGGCTTTTTCCATGGTATCCACTTTGGCATCTCCCAAGTTGAATTCAAGCCTAGGTTCAGTACCAAAAGTGACCATTGCAACTCGGGTTCCGCCTCTCCTACAAATAATTGTACACTAAAATAAGCAAGGTTGCTAGGCTGTATGCTTTTAATGGTATCATTAATTAACAAACATCGCGTTACATTTATAGTGAACTGGTCCATTGGTATTGAAACAATGAGTTTTAAGTTGATACTTCTGTTTTTCTTTCGAGGCAGAATCAATTGCAATGTTTTATAAGTAGTATTGTATTGTATCGTATGATATTGTGTTGTGTTGTATTGTATTGTATCGCATTACACTGTATTATAGGACTGAGTATTCCACATTGTTACATAGGTGTTGTAAGCAAATTAATGTTTGATTGGTGGTTACTTAGTGTAATTTCGATATTGTAAATAGATTATGGTATTGTCCGGCACAAGTGCAAATGTAAGCAGCTCTATTGTAAGTAGTGTAATGCGCGTATTTAAGTAGTGCTAATATGTTATTGTAAATAAAAAAACTGGTCTATTGGTCCATTGGGGTGGTTTGGTCCACCGTACATTTGGTATGCGTCGTTGGGGATTTGGTTTCATCAACAGACAGATACGTTTAATTAACCTTTGGCAAGAGAGAAGAGTGCCCACGTTTCGTACGTTAGTCCTTCGTTCGAGCGAATCAGACGGAGCTAACGTTCAAAACCTCTTGACAGTGGTCAACTAAGCTTGTTAACTGTGTCGATAAAATCAGATAGCCAAATCTAACAAAGGAATCCAAATACGTGTGCACCCCGATTTCATGAAGACGTTCGGCTTGGACTGAAAAATAAACAGCTGACTGGCTTTGTAAATTTAGTCGAAATGGCCTTTCATAACGCCTAATACCCCCAACGTCGTAATACAAGCACTTTTCATTGTCAAAGTTAGTCAGAAGGAAAACAAGGTGCAAGTTATTTCTGGCTACTACAAGGAAAACATTAGAAAATTTTTATCACTCAAAACAGCGCTGGGACCAGATGACGCCTCTGCGTGGCAAGCGAAATTTCTTGGCGATGCCAGATACTTCCATAGCTGAACAGAAAATCTCTTTTACTGCAGTATCATTGCCATAGATATGAAGCAATAGCCGGAAGTCCTTTCATTGATGCATGGACGAGTTCACAGAAACCTTCGCTCTGCAGAATGGTTCCTAGCAGTGTAGAAGCGCCTTATCAGAAATTTTGACACACATCACTTTAGAGAAGGCAAGCGAGGTGTACAATAGATGACGTTGCTTATCATGCTTAAAGTGCCTATGATCCCAAACATTTTTTTTCGCTAATATGAATCTTTACACTTGTTCGAAACGCATTGCGATATTTTTTTTGCTTTTTTCACCAAATCTTGACTTTTTATAGGCTTTAAATCTGAGCATCGTTTGTTTCACAACGGAGTCTATGGATCTATTCCTGATTTGACGTCACAAACTGATTTGCATCGCATTAGCTCGTTGTAAACATGCATGCAAAGTAGATTGTGACGTCAAATCAGGAATAGACCAACTCCCCTTCTGACTCGGTCGCGACACAAACGATGCTTGGTTTTTCGTAAGTTTTGAAGCCTATAAAAAGGCGGGAGCTGACTTACTAAGAAATGGCCGCAATGCGTTTCGAACAGGTGCAAAGATTTATTTTAGCAAAAAATATTTTGGAGTTAAAGGCACTTTTAAGTTACTTGGCGTTTCGTTTAGTTACTTGTTTGGACGAACAAAAACGTGAAGGTTCTGATAAGAGTGACAGATACGACTATTATCCATAGTATTACAATGTCACAAGAGTTTTGTCAATTATTTATCTTGGTTTTTTCTTGGATAGATTTAATGAGGAAACATTTTCAACTGCGCTATTTCCGTACACGTATTTGTACACGTCCAAAAATACCCTCAGTAGTTCTCATATATCTGGAATTTAGAAGTAGTTTTTTTGTTGTAGCACATGGTGTTTGCCACGCTGCATAAGAAGCTATACAAACAAAAGGACCTTTGTACACAAACCGGCCGAGTTGAGCTTGTAAGGTGGGTTACATCGCGGGTTACATCAGAGGACATCTTGGTGATTACAGCAAAAGACAACAGGATTTTTCTCAGAGGGGTTGTACCAAAGGTCACAAACGGAGGTCAGAATAAATCACTGTTGGTGAATGTCGTGTTTTATCTTGTTGCCTAACGAATCCAGTCTGGTACAAACAACTGACAGAAGCTGTGACGACCTTCGTTCCCGTCCAATTTCCCCCGATTGCCGAAGTTTCCGTGTTTAGTTTATCCGTTCAGAAAAAAAACCGATCAAACGATAAGCCTAATATCACACTGGACAAAATCAATCGTCACACCGGTGGAGTTTTTATCTTCACGAAGAAGAGGAGGAAATCTATCGTCAGAAAACGGTTGAACCCTTATCAAGCGTCCACCAATGAAACGGCCACCCCCTATTACGCGGCACTATTCATTTCCCCGAGGGTGGCTGCTTTATGGGGGTCGAACTGCATTACTTTACCTTGGACTTGCTCCAATCGTTTCCACGAACGCTTTGATGAAATTCAAACCTTTTTGGAACCCCACCACCTGTACACTGCTTGAAGCATCAAGTACAAACACTAGATCCAGTCCGCCCTCTTCGTTTAAGTTGATAGCTCTTCCACGGGTATCATCTGTGTTCTCAAAGCTCGTTTCGTTGCACCCGGTCTCATTTTCGTTGTTGCAAGCATATTCCAATAAATTGTCAAGCACGTTTTTACGAAGATTGAAGGCAGTTGTGTTAATGTCTGCGAACTGGTCTTCAAATTCATCTGTGTCGAAAGTAATAGCATCTGAGTGAACAATCTAAAGAATTATGATTTTAAGGTTTGTATATTTGGATTACGATATTTCGCCTTATTAATCTTGAATGTTGCAAATTGTATTTGTCACCTTTCCTGCGAATTTGCCCATCCCCTTTAGGATTGGGTGACTGAATTCACACATTCTACCAACTAAAACCAGTTTGCTAAATGTAAGGCCATAAATCAAAGTCTGTTGTTCGTGTAAACAACGTTTAAGTCGTAAAGGTGTTGTAAGCTACAGTGATCAATGCCCTGATTTCGATCCTGTTTCTTCTGGTTCCTGCTATTATTTTGTACTTTGAATTCTTTGGTTTTGTCCTCATTTATTTATTTATTTGTTTAGCTTTGTTGTTTTTTTTATTGCCTCAATTTTCACTGGTGCTTATAACACATCTTATCTATTTCCATCTAATCTTATTTACCTCTACACATTGCTTCTGTGCCATTCCAAGTGCCATTGAGCCCGCATATTCGCACTGCAGAGCCTTTAAGGACCAATCCAGAGTTGCATTCAAATTTCACTATATCGCCAAAGTTGTATTTACGGCCATATTTCCGCCCGTTTATAGGGGTGCCAAGAGCAGGACAGAAGGTGTCTGAAAAAAAAAGCTTTAAAATGAGACTAAAAGAAATGACTATCATTGTAACCAAATGAGCAACAGAAACAATACAGTTGGTCACGTTACATTACCCAGGACTAACTTCTATGTTCTTAAATTTAAGACCGGCTTAGGATCTAGCCCACTCTTTAAGTTGTCTCACTTTGATGGTAGCGTTGATGATAACAAGAAACATTTGTTGTGAAAATCCGAAACCCGTGAAAACTATGAATTTTTTATGTAATGTTGTTGCGCTTCCAGTAAAAAGCTAATCACAAGCTAGAAAACTAAACCGCAAACAGTAACAGTAACCGCTTTGTGGTTTCTGATTGGTTGCTGCACAATGGGAATGTCAAAATCAAATCAAGGTGTTTGCGGTTTTTGGATTCGCACAGTAAAGAATTGAGTGTTAAGTTGGTGGCAATATACCGATGGATTTATGAATAAAGAGGTTAGTTTCCAAAGAAACTGTGTTGCTGTGTCGGTGGGGGAGTGGTACACGAAAATTTGGTTTTAGCAAATGAGTTGATAACGTAAATTGGTCACTTGTAAAGGGATTAAAAAACTGACGTTTCGAACGTTATCCCTTCGCCAGGGTGAATATTATTAGGCCTATTCAGCACTGCGCTCAACATTAAAGTAACAGTTACCAAGATACCGTTAGGCGATTTTCATCGAAATTTTTTTATTGGTTTTGATTACAGCATGGAAAAAGAAAGGTAAAGTATTATTTCCTGGCATGACATGAAAAGCATTTCTTATTCGCTTCGTTAACAGTTTTACTTACTCCCATCCTGACATGTTGTTAGTGATCCACTCCATTCCTGATTTTCCATACAGGTTCTTTCCCTTGAGCCACGTAGTTCAAACCCAGACTGACAGGAAAATCGGACTTTGCTTCCAATTTTAAAAAATCCAAACCGATCACCGTTTTCCGGTCTCCCTGGATCAGGGCATGTTCTCTCTATAAGACATTACACATGAAAAAAAAAGAAGAAGAAGAAGAGGAAAGAGAATTACAAGTTTATAGAACAAGCAGGCAAAAGCAAGAGACGAACTGGTTTGTCATTCCGCGTCCTATTAACCTCAATTATTGGATTCACAAAGTGTATGTTGTAAAGTTTTGAATTCTTATTTAATACCAGGATGTCTACTCAAAGTATAGGACTGGAAAAGAAGTCACTTAGGTAAAAGTCAGAGAAAGACGAGGCCTTTTTCCTGAAAAAGGAAAAAAAATGATTGTTTTCTCTGTATTCATCCAACCACTTGAACGAAAGGCGGCTCTATTCGTTGGCGCGCGATTTTCATATAGTAATATGGTTAATGATTCTAGCTAGCATCATCCCATGGACATTTTGGACTCATGTGTGCATCGTCAACAATATTCACGAAGTGGAAGGAGATCATACTTCGGACAAAGAACTCTGCACTATAGCAATGGTACTGCCGCGACTCAGTTCTTATTGCTGAAGTTATCTGGGAAAGTGGAGTCTAATCCTGGCCCTCAAGGAAGTCTTAACAACTCTACTAAAACACTGTGTGCTTGTTGTGCTAAAGCCATAAGACGGAATCAAAATGGCGTCTGCTGCTCGTCCTGTTTGGCATTGTTTCATAACAAATGTACGGGAATGAGTAAAAAAGAATTGCTCCACTACCGGAAAGAAGGGGCTTGGACTTGCTTTACTTGTACCTCAGTTCTCAGAAAGTTTTTTCTCCGAGGATGATCTATCTCCGTTGAATGACTGCGATTTAAACGAAGAGTTCCATCTTGATGATAATGTTTACAATGAACAGACCGTTTCAACTACAAGCGACGCATCTGATCTTTTGCCGACTGACTGGTTTGCTTCGAACATCAATTCGTATTACAACAGAAATTTGAAAATTGGACACTTGAATGTAAACAGCATGTACGGCAAGGCGGACGAGGTTATATGACATATGCCGATCCGACATATTCTTCGTAGTAGAAAGTAAGATCGATGGTTCTGTTAACAGCTCCTTATTTGCTCATTCAGAATATCGCATTATCCGTAGAGATCGGAAGAAAGGTGGTGGCGGTATGCTAGTCTACATACGACGATCTATTACGGCCCTTCGCCGAGTAAAACTCGAACCAGATGATGTCGAATCGATATGTTTAGACGTTAAGGGGTGTGGCAATTCCTGGCTTCTACTATGTGTGTGCTATCGCTCACCCCGCAAATGCAAGATTTCCGACTTCTTATCCTCAGTATTAGCGGCTGAAAAAATGTACACAAAGCGTAAGGAACAAGCTTTTCTTTCGTCCTTATGTGACATCCCGTGGGACACTGCTTACACTGGGAAACCTTTTAAGGCAAACTATTGATCATCATGCTCTACTCAAACGCGGGAACCTTAAAAGCAATCACCTGTCGTGGATCAACCTTGCTATTCAAAAACAAATGCGCATCAGGAATCTTTTGTATAAAGAATTCCGCCGAATTCCTACGAATGAAAACTGGAACAATTATCGAAGTCAGCGAAACAAGGTCAAAGCTCTAAAAAGACAATCAGTTAAAGATTTCTGTTTCGTTGCAGCGTCTGTTTCCTCTTGATGCTCGCCCGAATTATTCTGGAAAAAACTGAGACCACCCCTACCAGATAGCAAGTCCAATGTCAATACAAGTTCAATCTGTTTACTTGAAAATGGCAGAATTGTCCCTGACGCCAGTGCGTCTCTTAATATATTTTTTTACCTCTCCTACAATCGATGAGCCCGTCTTAACCTTGTCTGTGGACGAATTTTCTAACCACGCTAGTATTGTCAATATTGAGACGAAAGCAGCCCAACTTAATTTTTATTTTCATCCAGTTAGTGTGGCCCATGTTTTGGAAATCCTCTCTCACCTAAACATTAGGAAGTTAGCTGGTCCCAACAGAATATCAACCAAGCTACTTAAAATTGCCGCTCCAGTCATCACCGGACCTATTGCTAAACGATTTAATTGC
This sequence comes from Galaxea fascicularis, assembly GCA_948470475.1. Classification (NCBI taxonomy): domain Eukaryota; kingdom Metazoa; phylum Cnidaria; class Anthozoa; order Scleractinia; family Euphylliidae; genus Galaxea; species Galaxea fascicularis. The sequence continues at coordinate 43,704,998 of OX419335.1, read as the reverse complement.
TGCATCGACGTAGGTGAGTGGCCATGTCAATGGGAACTCAGTAACGTCACTCCAGTTGATAAGAAAGACGACGAAACGTCTAGGAAGAACTATCGCCCTATTAGTGTCTTGTCAGTAGTACCTAAGGTGTTTGAGAAACTAAAATTTCATCAATTATAAGCGTATTAACTGATGATTGGCGCCAGTCTCTTGACAATAAAAATGATGTTGCGGTGGTCGCTATTGACCTATCCAAAGCGTTTGATTCGATTTGCCATAATTTATTACTAGAAAAACTGAAAGCTTACGGCGTTCACGAGACTGCCATAAAACTGATTCAATCAGATCTATCAGGCCGCCTTCAACGAGTAAATTGTAACGGGAAGATATCGGACTGGCTGCCTCTTCGCTGTGGGGTGCCGCAAGGGAGCCTTCTAGGTCCGCTTTTTTCAATATATTCATTAATGATGTCAATTACTTCGCTGGATCTTCTTCCCTACGTCTGTATGCTGACGACACTACGCAATATATAGCCCATGAGAGCCCCCGCACACTCAAAACTACACTGAAACAAGATATGGAGAGATTAACCCACTGGTTCACTGCGAATTACCTACAAGTAAACACTCAGGCAATGTCACTGGGAAATCTCAGTACCCATACAATCTTGTTATTGGTGACAACTCCATCGAAACTGAACGGACCCTCAAGATTCTTGGCGTTACATTGGATCGGGATTTGTCCTTCAAGCCCCACGTTTTTATATTTGTATGTGCATAATTCACAATTTATCTTGTTTTGTAATTTTAGTTTGTCGAGCGTTTTTAACATGAGTCTCTGGCTCGGCTTGGAAGGTTGTGCAAACACTTCCCACGTTTTTCGACATTAAATAAATTACAATTACAAATTACAAAACGCATACATTCAGTTAACGAACAAAATATGAACTAACATTTAACAACAACAACAACAAAAATTAACTTAAATGGAACAGAATACAATTTGCAGAGCACTCACCTTTGCAGTAAGGCCGTTTTCCTTTCCATACACCATATTCAGTGCAAGTGATAGTCTCGTCTCCCTTGATCTCATACCCCTCCTTGCAAACGAACGCTACTGTGGCGCCTGGTCGGTACTCAAGGTCGGATGTGGAAACGTTTCCATGTCGTATCTTTCCAGGATCAAGACATTTATTTTCTAAAATGGATCAAGGAAAAAATTCAAAAGCTAAATTTTAATTTTGCCAGATGAAAGTCCTGCAAAAGGCTTCGCTTGTTTTTTTTTTTTAATATATTGTCACTATATATTTCTGAACAAAGAATTGTTATGTGTGTGTGTGCCCTTCATGCAAACACACGCAAGGGATTGAGTCGAAAGCTATTTCTATCGCTTTACGAGAGACCATTTCACAACAGTTATTTTGGCATTGCTATGACAACATACGTAAACACTTGGGCGCTTTAGACCATTTTCCATTCCCAAGGCATCTTCGCCTTTTGGGTCCGCTGAGGGTGTAACCTTCCTCACAACTGTATTTTAGCAAAAAGCTAGAACCAGCGGAGGTGGCGTGAGGAATGTCTTCAGGTTTTCCACAAGGCTCTGAAACAAAAAAAACAACGTAACAGTATCAGGTGACTGTGATTGGAAGACATTTAAGTTTGAATTTATGCAAATTACGAGCTTTGTGACTTAAATATCGTACAAGCGCAGTCACTTAAGGCGCTCAATGTGAATTGAGAAGTGCTCAATGTGAATTGCTTCTTTGAACAGAGAAAAAATGGTGTAAAATTTTAACATTTCTTCAAAAAGCTTGAAGGAAATTGCGAAAACTAAAACAAATGAGCCTTTAAAAATTACTTGAAAACGCTCTTACAGAGTTATTCTAATTTGGCCTACAAGTTGGGGGACTTGATTAGTTTATTTTCTCAAAGTTTCCTTATGGAATGTCTGATTGGATTTCGAGATAACTGAGCTTTTTTTTTTTTTTAAGTGAGCGGCCTTTTTAAGTGAGCGGTCAGCGGTTAGCGGTCAGCGGTAAGCGAGAAAGATGGCGGTAATAATTGAGCTTCGTTAAATTTCATCTTCTCTCTTTTTTTCTTTTAGGTGTTTTTTTATTTTTATTTTTTATGTATGCAGTTTTCTTGCTGACCTGTTTCTATTTAATGCCGATGTTAACTGGCTGCCTAGCCCCGCTAGCCCCTATGGTTATTCCAGGAAGCCAGTACTCCAACGTTTTTCTTTACCCTAATATTTCATTGTGTAAGTTATTTTATAAGCAAGATGAATGACTACAAATAAAGATTGTTGTGTTTGTTGTGTTATCGTTCGTATGGTAACAGCTGTTGCCTGGAAACTTGCTTGATCATGCATCGAAAAGATGTTGTGGTGTTAAGGAAATCAAATATTGTCTTCCATAAGACATTTTGATTTCAACGGGTACACCCCAAAGCCAAAAAACAGCTTGGCGAGCCTCCTTAAATGAGGAGGAGTTCTTTTCAGTAAAGTTTAAAGTGTTAATGTATTTTTGTCAGCCATGTCTTTTGATGCTTGTAAACATTGTTTAGCAATGCTGTCCGGTTGGTTTTCTAAGTCTGTCCTAATTTACTAACATTTATGTTGGTTATTTCTTTTAGTAGCAGTCGACCAAGTTCATTTCTACAAGCTGCATTTGGACATTATTTACACCTAGTACTTGTTTGCAGAAATATAGATCAGTTGATTACTCATTGATGTCACTGATCATCGATTACTGGTTATGTAAAAGGTATGGAATGCCATTTTCACTGGAAGTAATATTTTTCCGGCTGTTCAATTGCAACCAAACAAACAAACAAACAAATTTATCAGTGTTAACCTAAACATTTGGGTTCCTTCTCCTTCCATCTTCCGTTCTTGCAAGTGCGATCTTGCTCGCCAGACAGTTTGAAGCCTTTACGGCAGCGGTATCTTGCCTTTAAACGACGTTTGTCTATGGCAATTATTGTGTTTTTCGGTGGATTTCTCAGAAGACTACGGAGAAGCCTGTTGCAACCTGAAATAGGCAAAAGTGCGGGATTCAGTGTTGCTGGCGCGAACCATGTGCTTTCAATTTCACTGTTAGTATACATTAGGATAGGATTGGATAACTTTATAACTGTATTTCCATCAACTTAATTAATCATTATCAACTTATTAATTACTTTTTATAAAATAACTGAGATAGCACGCACGCTTTGATTGGTCAGAAACCAATGGTTTATGTTCCTACTTGCAATTATTTTATTAAAGCAGTAGACCATAATTTCTATGAGTTTCCCGGCTTAATAAACCCACTGCAGAACACGAAAAGCTTGTAAATCGCGAGCCATTACACCGGAACTCACTCACTCACACTCACTCACTCAGCCGACTGCGCCGGAAACCCCCAACAAAATGCGATCTATTGCTTAAGTAATCATACTATTGTTGTTCATGGACGTCCTTCGGTTCCTTATCGATTTTACAAAATTTTCTGAATTATTTGTACCCACAGATAGATAGCCCCACAATATAGTATGGTGACATCATAAGGCAAGTTAAATTTTGGCGGCTGTAAGTTTAACTTCAAGAGAAGAGGAATCAAGGACGTTTGTCTGCAACACTCTGCTTCGGACAAATTAATTAAATGCCTGACCGGTCATCAGTTTGCCACCTGTTTAAAATAATATGCCCTAATTTGTTTCGTTTTGTTTTGTTTTTTCTTGCAAGGAGTCCCCTGATCAACACAAAAGAGCTTCGTTATACAAGCAATAAAAACAATGATGCGAATTGATCATGATGATGATCATGATGATGATGATGATGATGGTGGTGGTGGTGGTGGTGGTGGTGGTGGTTATGATGATGATGGTGATGAAGAAGAAGAAGTAGATGAAGAAGAAGAAGAAGATGATGATATTGATGATGATGATGATGATGTAGACCACGCAGAAACTCTCTACAACAATCAACAATCAAGTCAAACCAAAATATATTAAAATAATCTAGAGTTGCAAAGCCCCGGAGATGCAGTTCGTTTGAAATGATAATTAATCTGACCTTGGCATAAGAACTAGGATACTACTTTTTTGATCAAATAAAAATATGTTAACTGAGCACTGTGTAGCGCCATTGAAGATGTAAATTTTAAAGTTTTGAATATATCGTGGGCGCTGTTATTAGTAAATGTCACGCTTTGGGACTGCAGTCCCTTCATTGGGGAGATGATCTATATTGTTAACTAAAATTAACGGTGATTACCTACATCTTAGAGACACTCACTTGCAGTCTCTGTTTGCTGACTTAAAATGGTTAACGCAGCAGAAACTACGCACAGCAGAACCTGTCAAGAGTTTAACAGCACAAGAAAGTTGTTAAAAATGAGAAGAAAAAGGATCATATTCCCCGATGGTATCCAAAGCATGCAGTCATAAAGCATTGTGTAGCTTAAACATTTTATTTCATACTGTTTCCCTCCTTTCTCCGTATTTATCCTGAA